>RSEF01000004.1:55018031-55034362 GCA_003993805.1 Himantopus leucocephalus | reverse complement strand
GGTGGCCGGTCACAAGTGGTGTTCCCCAGGGCTCAGTATTGGGCCGGTACTCTTTCATATCTTTATCAATGATCTGGACAAGAGGATCGAGTGCACCCTCAGTATGTCTGCAGACAACACCAAGCTGGGCAGGAGCGTCAACCCGCTTGAGGGTAGGATGGCTCTACAGAGGGATCTGGACAGGCTGGATCGATGGGCTGAGGCCAGTGGTATGAGGTTCAACAAGGCCAAGTGCCGGGTCCTGCACTTGGGTGACAACAACCCCATGCAACACTACAGGCTTGGGGAAGAGTGGCTGGAAAGCTGCCTAGAGGAAAAAGACCTGGGGGCATTGGCTGACAGCTGGCTGAATATGAGCTGGCAGTGTGCCCAGGTGGCCAAGGACAACAGAATCCTGGCTGGTATCAGGAATAGCGTGGCCGGTGTGTGTCCCCCAGGACTAGGGAAGCGATTGTCCCCCTGTACTTGGCACTGGTGAGGCCGCACCTTGAGCACTGTGTTCAGTTTTGGGCCCCTCACTACAAGAAAGACATTGAGGTGCTGGAGCATGTCCAGAGGAGGGCAACAAAGCTGGTGAGGGTTCTAGAGCACATGTCTTATGAGAAGCAGCTGAGGGAATTGGGATTGGTTAGCCTGGAGGAAAGGAGGCTCAAGGGAGACCTTATCACTCTCTACAACTACCTGAAAGGAGGTTATAAAGGTGAGGGTAGATCTCTCCTCCCAATTAGAAGCAATAGGGCAAGAGGAAATGGCCTCAAGTTGTGCCAGGGAAGGTTTAGATTGGATATTAGGAAAAATTTCTTCACAAAAGGGTTGTAAAGTGTTGGAACAGGCTGCCCAGGGAAGTGGTGGAATCACCGTCCCTGGAGGTATTTAAAAGATGGGTAGATGTGGTGCTTAGGGACATGGTTTAGTAGTTGTGTTGGCAGTTTTAAGTTGACGGTTGGACTCGATGATCTTAAAGGTCCCTTCCCACCTAGACAATTCTATGATTCTCTTTGCCTCCAAGCTGAGCCCAGGTCTTTTGTTATGCATACAAATGCTAATTACAGCTCAACACTAATCCTGACATCTGCTAATTAAAAGATCACATCTTCTGCAGAGTCAGCAGTGCTATTCAAATGAAAACATTAATCAGTTTAAAATTAAAAAAAATAATAATAAATCAACAAAGCAGGAATTTTAGTCCTTGGTTCAGTTAATATCAAAGTGCAAACTGGGAGTACTCAAGAGCAAGTGTCTGTGTGTTCTTCAAGAATATGTGATACCCAGTAAAAAAGGAACTTTCCAGTACTGTGTGATTTCTCTGTTCTCAGTAATCGTCCACTTTCTCTCTTCTTCCTTCTTTAATCCTTGCTTCTCTATAATCACAGCACCTCTGAAACTCAGGACCAGCCCTCACCCACATCACATCGTAAAACCAAGGCAAGAATATTAACCTAGGAGCATGCATTTAAATAGCTGATGCCCCACTTAAGCCTAATGTGGCTGCTCTTTTCTTCAGCTAACACATGCACCTACAGGATCAGGGCCATCATGGGCAATTAGAACCCATTTACATCCTTTAGTGTCAATCACCTCTTGGAGAGGACAATCAGATTTGCTTCCCATTTCAGCATATGTAGTAGGCAGGGAAGAAGGATCAAAAGCACTATGCAAACCTGGATGCAAAGAGCATCCACCCCATGAACTAAATATTGAGATAATAAACCCCCACCAAATAGCCTGCACATGCCTTGATCTAATACACAGGGCTCCCCAATTAACCCATTCCTACCCCAACCCCTGTTGCTTTACAATTTGTCCTCAGTCCTTGTTTTCCCTTCAGAGGATTTCCCACTGCCCCGCACCTCCATCCATTCATGCTGGAAGAGCCCTCCTGCACAGCAGCTTCACTCTCTCCATGAAAGGCCACTTTCAGACCACTTCCCAAACCCTGCTTTCTGGCTGCTTCTTCAATTAGTTTATTCAGTGCTTGGAAAGCATGGTACAGGTGCTCCACAGATAAAGTAGCTCTGATTAGACAAGGACCCTCTTGAATTTGTGAGTCCTCTCCACCTCCTTCTAGAAAAGTGAGTGCTGCACAAGGTAGGTGTTTCTGTTCGGACTGCAGCTTTGTCTTTCTCCCTAGTTATTTTTGGCCACCAGACACTAACACCTTGGGTTAGGTTTTCAACGGTTCTTGTTAAATTTTTGATAGGGATTTTGTGAGCCGCTCCATTCTGGTGAATTAATTTACATTTCTGGGCGAACAAGGAGATGGAGGCGTTGGAAGTAGCTCTGTCTTCATCCAGCCTTTGCTCCAGAGACATCGTTAAGGTGGGTCAGGAGCTCCTGGAAGTCCACCCAAGTTCCAAAAGCACCAAACCCTGCCACTGTTATGAGAAAGTCAACTCTGAACAGGGCCAAGTCCCACCACAACACAATCAGAGAGTGAGTATGTGCCCCATGTAGTTTTTTGACTCTTCCTGGTCTTTACCAGAAATAGGATTATTGGATTATCAGAGAATCAGACAGACTACTCTAGTTTCCAAGGAAATGAGAAGAAACTGGTAGTAACTGGATATTTTGAGTAGATAAAGAGAAGATGCAACCCAATGGCATCCCAACAGCAACAGCCTCCTATGGAGCCACCTTTTAAAAATCTATGTGCAAGAAGGATGCATATTGGTAAACATGAGGCACAGGAAGTCACTTCAAAAAAAAAAAAAAATTAGCTTGTCTTAGTGGGGCAATACTCCTATAACCTTCCAAAAGAAAGAAACAATCCCAGCAAGATGAAAAAGCCCATGAGCAACAGCAGCTTCCAAGACAGCATTAGACCAGCAGCAAAATAAGGCTTTTCACTCATTTAGCATGCTACTGTTCAAAATTCGTTTAAAATGGCCTGCATTTATTGTTTTGCTGTAGCATAATAGGAAAAAAAAAAGAACTCTTTGAATTTGTTATACCAGTTAATATTTTTATTTACAAGGAAACAACAAATCAAGTTTACTGCCTTTTTAACAATGCTAATATGAAAATGCTCTTTTGATGTAAGTTGCCAAAGTTTTTTTCCTTCACCTTCTCAGCTACATGCCCTGCAATTGCCATCTTACTTGCACTTTAAAATTTCCACTCTGGGGAAGTCTTACACTGTAATATATCTCTGGCTAATAATACACTGCGGCCAGTTATAAATTAGTCATGTTGATAAAAGGTCTAACAAAGTTACCAGTACCGTTCTGTAACGCACAAGCAATATTACCAGTCTGATTTAAATAGAATAGGCAATTCAATCAAGCAAAAAATGTGACAAAGCCTTCCAAGTGCAAAAGAATCTTAAATCATTAATGAAACTAAGAATTTAATGTATGCAAATTAAATTATATATGCATATTTCAATGGGCTAAAAGTTTATGTGCATACTTTACTTGGGAATCTGTCTTGTGATACGATTAGAAAGAAATGGTGACAATTCAGATTTTTTATTACTTTGGACTGTAAGGCATTCATATAATTTATGTTCACTTAAAAAGGTACAAAAATCCATCAATTAAAGCCAGACTTCAGACGGTATAAATAGACTAAAGTCCTGTTGAAGGTGCTATAAGCACTGTCTCAATACATCATTTGATGATTACGTCTTACCAGCTTGTTTAAAAAAAAAAAAAAAAACACCACTAACAAAACTGAGGTTATAAAAATCTGGGCACCAGCTTTCACAGAATTTGAAGAAAATAATTTGAGACCTCTCCTCCTCTGGTAATCAAATTTGGCAACAGATTCAAAATTTACCAGGGCATTACACAGGGCACACACCTACCCCGTAAAACCATTAAATAAGCTTTCTCTCGTGGCAAAACACTTTTTAAAGGTGGGAAGGGAATACGTGACAAAATACTAATCTTATTGACTGTGGTCTAAAAAAAAAAAAAAAAAAAAAAGTTACATTTCATGGCTACTGAACATCTCTTAAAAATTAGTATGTTGAAGCTTTTCCCATTTTTAGTAAATCAGGCCAACCCCCCCCAACCAAATGGCAAGGGTTTTTTTTTTTACTTCTGAAATCTAACCCAATATTTCCTGCCATTCACTGGGAAGACATGAAAATCCAGGCAGTCAATGAGCCCTTTAGGAAACTATTTTCTTCCCCCCAGCACAGAGAATTGGTCTATTATATTGATAAAAATACACACATTGCCACAGTGAAAGCACCCATTGACGCTCAGGGCAGTAAATGAGAAATGATGTGATTTTTCCAGTTTGAGGTAGAATTTACTAATTTACTACCTACTACTTTTTTGTTTCCTTTTTTTCATTTTTTTTCCCTTCCCCTCCATCTTTTTTTCTTTCCCCCTCCCCTCTCCCCAACAGTTTAACAACACTCCCAATGAAGAATTCACAGCAGAAGGATTACCAGAGGTCCCTTCCAACCCTTACCATTGTGTGACTCTGCAACATGTGGCACCGCTTCCAGCTAACGCAGAAATGGTGCCCACGGAACCAAAACTCACCAGATTCCCCAGCTGCACTGCACCAGTGACTTCTGCCAAGATGCTGAGCCCTCCCCATTTGAGGTGAAAATCTGTTACAGGCTTAAACCCCGCAAAGCCTATGCTCAACTGCAAGGGAGGATTTAAGCCCTATTAGTGCATCTGCATAAATGCTTTGCTGAATTAAGACTCTGCACATTTACACCTCTTCCTGTTATCATTTTTCTCTGGGCAATCACATATGATCTAATGACCTAATTAAAATATTTCTTAATGCTCACAGCATTTGTGATGCCAGCTTTCAACACAACTAATGGCAAATGAAGGTTAGTAACTGGTAATTATCACACTCCTTTTAAGATTTTGTTTTTAAACCAAAGAGTGAAAATATGAAAAATAAATCACTGCAAGAAAAGAGCAAGCATGTATGCCATTCCTGAACAGCGTTAAACACTATTCAAATACATAAAGGCCAAATCTTAAAAACATTCAAGGTATTCTAGCAGTATGAATCTTCAGAGATTGCACATACTCAGAACTTCAACTTCAGAAAAAAAGACACCTGCAGAAAAAGCTACCAAAATTCTACCTTAACAATCTATAGAAGACCGATGTCTTGCTAAGACACAATTATTGAAGTGTATCCTCCGACTTTTCATTGTTCTGTAAACAAGCTTGTTCTTTGCTACCACTGTCCTTTCACATATGTATGCCAACCCCATGCCCCATTTTTACTAATGGAGCTTCAAACTTACATACTTTCTAAAAAAAAAAAAGACCACACACAACTTTAAAGAAATAATAATTTAAAATATCAACACTACAGAGCAGCTCCATGAACAGTTTGTATTAACAGCTGCTGTAAAACCAGAGGGAACACAAGCCTACATTAAAATAACATTTAAGATCCTCACAACAAGAGACTAGCAGATTTGCAGAGACACAGAATGCTATTCAGGAAGAAGCCGGTGCTTGGACTTGTCTATTCAAGTGTGTCCTTCAGTAGGAAAGGCTGGTCATAATGCAACACCTAGATGCTATTCAGGCTCAATCAAGTCCTTCTTACAGAGGCAGATGCTAAAACTACTGACCAGAGCCTCTAGTGTACCACAAGCTCTAACCAGAAACCTAGTTTTCTCCAATAAAAGGAGGATTTGTTCAGATTTCAAATTTGCAAATATTAGGAAAATTACTGAAAAGAAGATTCAACTAAGATATCATTAAAATACCACGTTTAAATCCCTTGGATGCTGGCTCTGTCTGCAAGTGCTGGCCAGAGACAGATTTTGAACTCACACTTCGGAGCTTTACAAAGTTATAGCCTTCATGCTGCTCCAAGGGGTTTTTTTATGCAAACTAACTTTATTCAAAATGAACGCACACGTCTTCATGACCTCAAGAAATTTTTGGGCACAGGGCTCTGCAAAAGCATTTTTCTTAGCCACTGTAGGGGATAATGCTGACCTGAAAGTAAGTAAAGATGTTTGATTCACTGATAAATCCCTAGCAGTTGGAGCAAATCAACAGGAATATGCTGGAAACAGACACAACCAAATCGTAAAAAATGTCCTAAATCTGAGAGAGATCATTGTAGTGAAACATGCACATAGTTTCATAAGGCTATGGAAGGCATGAATATGCTTCAAAATCAATGACTTGAAGCAAAATTACCAAGTCCAAGGGCTACCAAGTAACCCTAAAGAGAACATTCTCAATCCCCAGAATCAGAATCGGTCATCTCCAGCAAAGGGATCTAAAATTTTCAAGTTATATTATCCCTTTTTGTATGACTCAAAAAAAGAAAAAAGTCCTTTATTGGATCTAACCCCATGCGGCTGCCCTTCGATTTTTTTAATTTGATCTGATAATTATGACTGTAAAGCACAAATTAAATTTTTAAGCCACGATGAAGTAAACACTCAGCAACATCTGCTTTGATTTCATTGTTCATTTAAAACTTATTCAGAACAACAGAAGTTTTAAATGCTCCTTCATCATTAGCTGACATTCTGTATTTAAACACTTCTATCAGCTCTCCTTTTATTTAAAGTAACATATGCCATTTTACATCAAGACTAAAGAACAAAGAAATCTTCCCTTAGTCCTCTAATGAGGGCAAAATCATCCAAACAATGGCATCACAGAAATGATACCAGCTGGTTAAAAAAAACCAAAAAAACCCAAAGAAACAATCCAGCCACCTGTGTGTTACTGCTATAGTACAGTCCTAAAAATCCCCGTCTCCATTCAATTCAATACAAAGAGCTGTTCAAGGATTCAGTCACCTGCTTAAAAAAATTAATACCAACAGTGCAGACAAGAAACCAGCACCAAATAATTACAAACAGGGTGACTGAATTTAGTGCTACGTAACTGCCATACTGATGGATTCGGGCATGTGTTATACATATATAGGTCTGCTTTTAAGATGCGAGATGCAGCTTTCTCTCAGGTCTTTCTCTGAAGTTCTGTGCAAGTTGTCAAATGAGTATGCACAACAATGAGGTTCAATTCTGTCCAGTTTTGTTGCAGTATATTAGAAACAGTGGGAAGAAAGAGAACAGAACACACCTAGCTTAGCAAGTTACCATACATATATAAACACACATACATATACGTATGTGTTTATATGGCTATATACCTACGTATATATAGGTACACACTCCTACATATACATGTACATGTGTAATATATACGCGTGCAATGTTCAGTGCTCCACAGAGCAGAAGACATAGCCAACACATTGGGGACTGACCTTCAAGGCACCTACGGTTCGAAACAGGAAGGTTAGGAGAGCCACCAACATGCCAGAGAAAACCTCATACATATTTTGAGCAGCTCGGCACTCCCCACAATGTCCCACAGCTTGTGCTACTACCACGCAGCTACACAAAAATCAGCCATAAACCAGCCAGGAAACCGATCCCAGGCAAAAACAACCCAGCAAGAGCTACAAACCCAACGTAGATTTTAAAATTAGAGCTTCGTTTCCCAGCCTGATTCCTCATACAGCCACAGAAACAGATGGCAAAACGAAGGGGTTTGTTTGAGGGTGGATAGGAAGCAGCCAAAACTTGCACTGGAACATCTGTCCAAACAACAGCTCTCGGGAACTCAAGAAAAGAGGGCAGAGAAAAATACTCTTTTTTTTTTTTTTTTTTTTTTTTTTGAGTCTTAAGAGACTAGTAGGATAAACGCACACCATATTGATAGGACATAGCTTCATTAGATAAACCCTTAATTTGTCAAGAACCAGAAGCTTAGGGCTGCAATCTGAAAAGCTCCTCTCCCACCAACGGGCTCAGCATCCCAGGGCTCCTACCCAAGGGATGCCTTCCCACACAAGTCGAGGCAGACACACCTCCCAGCATCTGCATTTTCAGTGTCTTCACAGACTTCGTGTTTCAGTTCCTTGAAAGAAAAAGGGAGAGTAGACATGTAATTGCTCAGGTTTGTAGGTTACTGCATGTTCTTAGGGAAAAAATGCCATGGAGGTACAAAAGCACACAACGGGAGTCCCACTCTCAATGCACAGGACTGCACAAAAACTAACAAGAGGGATCACTCGTATTCCACCTCACTTGCATTTATTTTTGTGATATTTAAGGTACATGCCTTACACCAATTCAACTCTTGGCATTCCTCCTGTGAGTAAGTGAGAGCTCCTCCTGGGCAGAAGCTCTGTGAAGACCAGGGGCCATTTCAATTCCTTCCCATACACTTCCTGCTGGATCAGCTTTGCTGCGCCAGGTACTGGCTTATCACGCAGATTGACGTTTAAATTGGAAATACACTGCAAGCCAAGAAGAGTAATTTCCTGGGGCAGGATTCACCTCCTCCATCTTAAGGTATCTATCTGCAATGTAAATGTCTCTATCAGAGTTTGTCACCTTAGGCTTCCTTTACAGTCAGTGGAGAGAAATAAGCTTTGTAGGGTGCAATTCATCTGACTTATTTTAAAAGTCTACATGAGAAGGAAAGGAATCACACCTCAGAAGTGCCTGCCTCTTTCCATTCGCTAGAAGGCCAGTTTAAATGATTAGCTTGCATACAGACATCGCTGTTCAGCCAGATAAACTAAACCTACCTCATCCTTCTCCTTTTAAAAAACAAAAAACAACCCCCAAAAAACACCAAAACCCCAAAACCCACCCCAAAAAAACCCCAGGAAATCAAAACAAAACACCACGAAAGCCACACACACTAATCCCACAGCAAAAGAATAAAATTACAAAAATATCAATTAGCTAGACAAACAAGCTGGAACAATGCCTGCTTCCTGTGCACCACACTTCAGCACCGCAATAAAAGGTCGCTAATGAGACTGTTAGCTATCCCAGGCTTATCTGCTAGCAGCCTACAGCAGCGACCAGCCGGCTGACCACCAAACATGCCCCAGTGGATGCTCTCCAGCAGCATCTCACTCTGTGCAGCTCAGCGCAACTCCGTGACCAGGCAGACACCAGGAGAGCAGGCACACTGTTCACTGGAATGCTTTCCTAGATACTTGACCAGCTCAAATAATTTTGTTTAGTTATTTCAGGGAGAAGAGTAAAAGGTAAACTCATCAAGAACGCCATACTCGTCAAAAAGCAACCAGCAGAAGCTCAATCAATTTGGACCTAAGGTTAGTTGTAAGAAAAAGCTAAGCATTTGTCAGTATAAAAATATACACAAGTAGGATCAAAGCATTATCCACTATTTCTGCACAAAGTAATAAATAGAAAAGTTTGGTATCTTTGTTCCTTTCATATCCAGCATATAACAGGTGTTATTTCTGGAACAGCAACACCTTCTAAAGTATCTCCAAAATTCAGAGGCTTTGGCACATCATGATTTTAGTGTACATATTCAACTTCCCACTGGGGTGTTCAAGCATTGTTTTCAATCAGTGGCATACATAGAGCTGTCTAAAGAGAAAAGACATAGAACAGTAAAGGTCAGCACAGGGACTGAAGGAAGTTCAGCAGACAGATCATGTGGCACGAGGGGATTTTACAGTGCCACAGTCCTACAACTGAACTCAATACTTCTGCTGCTGGTACCTGCAGGTGATGGTCCTTTTAGTCATATGTAATCCGTAAGTTATTACTAAAGGTAAAATAAAGTGACAAGACATTGCACTTTTTAAAAGAAACTTCTATTTCCCACATATTTTAGCAATATTATGAGTCACCACTAAATTACTTTTCAAATGCGTCTCCAAATTGACTGAAGCATATTTGCAGGCCTCTTCAAGCAGATTCACTCTTGACTTTTCCAGGAAAACTCTTATCCAAGCTAACATGCAGGAAAATTCAAGTCCACAACATTCAGCTCTCAATTAGTGGCTATTTTTAATTAGCTACAAACACCATATCCAAAGACTGTATCAGCAGCAACCGGCCAGAATCAACACACAGTTTTTGAGGAAAACAAACAAAGTGAGCCCACACAAGAAAACCCCTGCTGGCCTTCATCCAAGCACACAAACTAAGGGACATTTCCATATCACTTCGAAGATTTCAAAGCATTGGCCAAAGCCAAATTAATAAGGGAAAGACGGATTCTTCTCAGTTTAAAAGCGAAAACTGACTCTTCGCTATACGCTTATCTGACAAGAGCAGTATAGAGACAAGAAAATCATACCAATACAAAAAAAACAGGAAATACATTTTTCATTGGCCTGATATCCTAAAACATAAATAAGATGAGAACTGATATGCAAGGCAGTGAGAAAAGCAAAAGGGAAGGCAAAAAAAGAATAAAATACATATATATCCCCTCCCTTCATAAGCTCGTTGCAGCCAGAAAATGGAGGCAACTGCAAGGCTATCTGCTCATCCTCCTCCATCGGCACATGCCAGTATCTTTTTTGCCATGATGTAACATCAGCACCTACAGGTGAACACCACAGCGCAAACACTGCAAGGCAACATCAAGATATCGTGACGTGATTAATTTGTGGCTCCCAGCAGGTCTTCCCAGATGATGAAGTGTCTTGCCAGCCGCTGAAATCATGGTACCGAGACCACAGACCTGCATTAAACAAAGCAGTGCTCCCACTATTATTTTATCTCACCCTTTCAATGAAAGATGTCCTCTCGCTTAATTTAAATAATTGCTCCATGTTACAATAGCATCAGTAGATACACATAGATCATCTTTACATTCCCTGGCTGTCTGACGTAATGAGTCTGGAAATGGAAGCGGAGAAACTATAAGAAAATACAGTTGGTGTCCGGCTGGGAAAAGGTTGGGGTAGCCAGGCGTCAGCTCCTGCTTTGCTGGTAGGGAAGACACTCATCAGGGCACAAAGGGATCCTTCATTTCTCTCCTCAATCAGCAGAAAATTAGCAAGGAGGCTGGAAACTTCACATAATTACACAGCCACCTTTGAACCTTATTACTGCACACACACGTTTAACTGCATGGTTGTGATCTGTCCCTTACTCTCTAACACGCCAAAAATTAGGTGTGTTAGGCAAAATTAGGCCAAAATTCAACAGGAGTAGAAAGTAAGCAACATTTTCAAGCGGAATAATTAGGATGAGCTGCAGCAAGACACCTTGTGCTGCCTCCAGCATGGGCATTATCCCCTTCTCATAGGTTTTGTCCAACACCTGGCTGGGTGGCTTCCCTCAAGTCCTATGGTTATGTTATAAAGAGGAACTTTCCCTTCCATGTGGCATTTGCGTAGCATTAGTTTTTGCCACTGAGAGCACTGGCACATGTGGGACCTTCAGCAGGAACTGCAGCCCCAAAGTCCTCACAACTGCACAAAGTCCTCAAGTTCTGCACGGGTGACTTCCAGATGGGGAAACGAGACCATAAAATACCTCTTGGTACAGGAGCAGCACTGCTCCCGTGCACCTTTGCTAAGTGTCACCATGTCTCTCAGGAAGGGAAGCATCAGTGGTGCCTTCACAGCATGCACCAACCCAACCAGTACACCCAGCATGTGTGGCAAGGATTTTTTTTTTCAATTAAAAAAATTGGCTTAGCTTTAGGAGCAACAGAATGCTAGTAAAAAAAAAAAAAAAAAAANAAAAAAAAAAAAAAAAAAAAAGTCTTTCTTCCCTCTTTAAACAGTCACCCTAGAAATTTATCTGTGATGGATTTTTCTTCTCCTTTTAGAGTCCCATTAAGAGATCAAAATTAGGTGAAATGCTATAGCTCTGCAGCATTTACATACAAAAAAGAAGAGAAAAAATTATACCAAGTTACCATTCCCAGTTCAGAAACAGATTACTAGACTCAGCTCAGAAACCACTACGTATGGAGTTACTTAGACCAAGCTGCTTCTAAAGAAGAGTAGATGTCAAGCAGACTTCAGTCAGTGAGTCTTCCATCTTCATTTTCCTGACTGACTTCTAGTTTAAGTAGATCATAATGGGACCATTACTTTTTCTAGCAGGCTGTGCTTTCATGTGCAAGTTTCATCTGCAGAAAGGACCATTTTTAAATGTTTGCCCTTTTTTAAAGGCTGGATTATAACCTAGCTTCCATGTGGGTACCCAGATGAGACATGGCCTGTCTGAGCACCTCACTGAGCTCATGCCAGAGCCAAGAACGCCTGTCATCCTTGTGCAACCAACAAAGTGGTTATAAATGCAGCTGTCCTTCCCACTACCCTTCTCCTCTGCCCACCACCATCCCAGAGGGATGATTTCATGGCAGGCAGCTTCACCACCCTTATCACGAAACCAGCCCTGAGGACACCATCTAGGATGCTCAAGAGGATCATGTTTGCTGGTCTTTGACCCATGGCTCTGGGCTTGCTATCTCTGCTACAAAGACGTTTCATATCCAGCTGCAATGGAAGAGCCCCTTAAAATATGCCTGTAAGCTACATGTTTATCAGCTGTATTCTGCAATACACCACATATGCAAATCACTTCACAAGCAGAAATTATCCCTCAAGATCCAGCAAGCACTGAGGCAAAATACACAGGGTTCCCAGACACACGAATTCTTGTACTTTACACCCAGCCTCGTGAATCTACATTTGGCATCTGGTGGGATTCACTGTGCACCAGGAAAGAAAAATGTCTCCATAAATAAAAGTTATCAAAAAGTCCTGAGAGCCATACAGGTTTTAAGAAAAACAACCACATTAACCAAAGAGTGGGGAAGGTGAGCAGCTGGAACGTGAAATGCTGGAGGAACCCTAAGCTGGCATCTCGGCATGTCATTAAGGCATGGAGCTCACATCTTCTCCTGACTCCTGTAAGGGAAGGTTTTGGGTTTACCTCTAGAAGGAGAAATCACTTAATCACCATCTAACCTGATGTAAAGCCAGCTGCTGTACAACGCAGGGGAGCAGCGGGGCAGATGGGGATTGATCAAAATGCAGTTTTACAGCAGAGGCACTCCGGGACTCCTTTCATTCAAAAGCAAACTTTCTATACAAAAAAGGCCCTTTTGCAGAGGAAGAGCAAGCCGCTCAGAAAATTCACATCTCTCGCCCTCAGAGATCACCACAGTATATTCTTGTAAGTCCACTACTGAAAAAAAAAAAAAAAATATTAAACAATATGTTTTCAGGCACTCATGTTCCTTCTCAGCTTCATCTTGGGAAAAGCAAGGCGTGTAATTGTGTGTCAACAGCCGAAAATCCTGTGCAGTCCACACATTCAAGGAAATCTTATCCCTGTGTGCTGTATGGAAAACTATAATGAAGTTGACTGTTTTGCTGGAAAAACAGTATATAGCATTGCAATATAAAAAAAACTGATAATGCTTCAAAACCAGAATATCCATTTAGGGTATTTTTTTCTCTGGTGGATGGTCCCGCGGTAGCTGTGCCAAGTAAGAAAGCACTGTGTTTCCAAAGAATAAAACAAGGAAGACAAGAGTATTTACCTCCATTTCACATTTTCTCATCGCTGGGCACAATACAAGAGGTGAACACCCCCTGGTGAAGCCTCTCTCCCTTAGCCTCACTGATTTGATGGGACTATTATAAACCAAAGAACTGCTTAAGGACATCAGCACTGACCCAAAGAGTCAACTACCATGCTTCTCTGGTTTGTTGTTTGTGGATTTTTGTTCGCAGGTTTGGGTTTTTTATTTCTGTGAAATATAAGCATCTTAGAAGCTCGAGCTAAAGGATAAGATTATTGATACAGAGCTAGATATGTATGTGCATCACTTGATACGCCAAACAATATGCCAACAGGAAGGTCCCGAAGCATGACCCAAAAACAACTCTTGGCAGAATCAGGGCCTGATTATGCAACATATGATAATTCCCCTACATATACATCCTATTCTCACTCCTGTGCACTTGTGTTATCTTCTCCCCCTGATCACATTGCAAGTCCCTACACAAAAAAAAAAGCCCAAACCCCAAAACACGTTCCACAGCTATCTCACTGTCACATCTATTATTCAAGAAAGGTCTCATTGAATAAATGTCTGTTCAGAGGCTCTAAACAAATTTCATTTCTGAACACCACTGTCTGCAGCCCAGCGGGCCATTTCACCAAGATAAGATCACACATTTAATCAAACGCTTCAAAAAAGAAATACACACTGAGTTTGCTTAATAACGTCAAATAATAAAAGTGCAGCACTGGCAGCATACTAATTTTTAGTGCTCTTTCTTCTTTGAGGGTTGTCTCAATAGTCAAGGTCAACCGTACATGGGATTTCTTCTAATTAGGGTTTCTGGTAAAGGCTAGACCTGCTTACTCTCACCACTTAGCCATGGTTTTCCCTAAAATGAAGACATCCCTCTTTCATTTTAAATTCAATCATTGCAGTATCCCACCCAAGTCTGACAGACAAAACTGCATAACTCTGCTCATTCAATAGAGAACATAAATGAAAGACAACAAAAAAAATGCATCTTTGTGGTCAACGAGGAACCACCCACGCAAAAGTCTACGGTATAAAAGGAAAAGTGATTTACAGGGAAAAAGCAAACAATGTGACTATCTGCTTGGTGTTTGACTACAGCTCCTACTGCAGCCCAGCAGAGATGTATGTGAGTTAGAAATTAGAAGTGGACTTAGCACCCCTAGGTAAACAAATACTTTGCCATTTATTTTATCGCAGTAATAAGAGGAATCAGTTCAAAGAAACAGCGTGACATTACTACTACTGCAAAACATCTATATTACTACAGACCAGACTTTAATGATATTCTTCACTAACTTGCCTATTACTTTGGCTATTAATTTTCATTTATTTAAGTCACCAGTTCTACCTCAATGACTACTGCTGGAATAGGCTTTGCCCCCCAATTACATGAACTTCGGAGGAACCCTGGACTCTCGCTGTGCTCAAGCCCAGAGATCGAAAAGGGTCAAGCAAAAGCTGGCATTCTCATCCTCACAGCCTGGCCCAAGGGTTATGCTGGTCTGCCCTTCGCTCGCATGGGATGAGGGAGCGATCAAGCATAAAGGCATTGGAGAAGACAACCCCCCATCTGCTGCTCCCAGAGCTAGAGGAGACAAACAGGGAGGCAGCTCTTAGATATATTTCCCACGATATCCCATTCTCCGTGCCGCAAACATCCCCACAGACACAGCAGAAGTCCAGATTCTCCCCTTAAATGGGAAAATTACAACTTCTTAGTTTAGGCTGGCATAGACAACTGCTTGAGTCTAACTGGCCAACATCCTTCTGAGGCGGTCAAGTTTTACCCAACGCCTCAGCCCCACTGCAAACACAGCTGCTCAGGTGGGAATACCCTCACACACTCAGTGATGTGCAGCTGTATTTCTCGTAAAAACAAGGATACTTGAACAAGTAGAATTCCCTTGTTGCATTTTAGCGCTGCTCTGGAAAATCACAGAAGTGCTCCCCGCTCCTGCAATCGAAATGCATCGCACAGACTTTAGAAAGACTCATTGCAAATTGGTGACCTACTTAAGGAGATCTATAAAGTGCATTACGATTGTAATTGCGGATCACTTGTCAAAAGGCCACAAGTTATCACTCTATGCAGCATAATCACTATATTTCAAATACCTATCAAGATGAATTTTACACAAGGAGACATGCATCATTTTGGAGTCATACCAAATAAAGCAGCAATTGTAATATTACTGTCCTTCTTTTAAAAAAAATAAAGGAAAAGAGAGGGGAAAAAAGACACACAACCACTTCACACACCTGAATCCATTAAAGGTAATCCAAAATGACATTTGCTTAAAGAAGTCTGTGCTGTGGGAGTTGCAAGTGCAGTAGTCACATCATAATTTCCCTCAAAAGGAAGCAGGATAACTACACCACATTCTCAAATGATTAAAGGCCTTGATTGCAATATCCTAAATCCAAAGGAATAACACTTTAGATCATACATACAGTTCCAACAAGGTTGTGCTGAGGCACAATGCCCAATATAGCAATCTGTGGCGTACTGGAAATAAGAACGGCTGTACTTGGATAAGCCACCTACTACACAATTATAGATTTTGTGTACCTCCCGATAGTCTTAACATAAAAAGTCATTCACAGCAGAATCCAAAAGCCTTTTCTTACTGCAGAAAAAAAGGAGGGCGAAAAAAATCCAAACCAAAAGATGCAAAAGAACGCACAGACAAAAGTGGCAAATAAGGATTCACATTACATGGTGAATATTTCTGGATACAAAACCTGCAGCATATATTTTGCTGAAAAAAAACAAAACCACCAAACAACAAAAACTTTTCCCCTTTGAAGTGAGTGATGGGAATTTGCACCATTTCAGAACGACAATGTGTCAGTCAGTAATACACACACGCAAAGGCAGAGTGAAAGAAAAGGAGTTAACGTGATCCCTGAAATTCTCAACTCGCTCCAACTGTGAAACCTATTCAAAGGGATGGATAGGGTGGGTGCTCCCCCCCACCCCCTCTCCCCTAGCAGTCTTTGGAACAGTAAAAA
>RSEF01000004.1:54978751-55010378 GCA_003993805.1 Himantopus leucocephalus | reverse complement strand
AAAAAAAAAAAAAAAAGGGAGAGAAATCTTCCACCATCCCCCTTTTTCTCTTCCCTCTCCAGCACCAGCCGCTCTTTGCATCCGCTCCCCTGCCCGCGGCCCCTCGCTCCGCCGGGGCTGGGGGACACAAAGGCGCCCGCGCAGAGGGAGGCGGGTGGTCCTCAGCCCCCCGGGCTCCGCCGGCACCCCAGATCCTTCCTCCTCTTCCTCCTCCTCCTCCTCCTCCTCCCGCTGCGGAGACCGCCAGCCCGGGCTCGGCTCGGCGCGGGTGGGCGGCTCCGCGGGCGCGGAGGGGGGGCGGCTCCGCGGGCGCGCCCCGCGCGGTGCCTAGCGGGCGCGGGGGGGGCCCATGGCCGCGGGCGGGCGGCCCCGCCGGCACGGCTTGGCTCAGCGCGGCACGGCGCGCACACACACACGCACGCACACGGGGAGCGGGCGGAGGCGCTCCGGGGGCAGCAGGACCCGCAGCGCCCGCGTCCCCCGCAGGGCCGGGCCGGGAGCGGGGAGCCGGGCCCGGGGAGGAGGAGGAGGCGGCGGCGGCGGACGGCGCGGCGCTACTGCCCTGCCCGGCGGCGGCCGCACGGAGCCGGGCGGGCGGCGAGCCGAGGGGCGGGGGGAGCGGCGAGGGCCCGGATCTGGGTTGCGCGGACGCGGGCTCCACCTAGCAGCCGGCCGGCACCGCGCCGCGCCGCGCCGCCCCCCAGGCCCTCTGCAGGCCACCCCCGCCACGACGCGCCCCGCAGCCCCCTTGACGAAAAGATCCTCCGCCGCCCCATTGGCCGCTCTGCCCATTGCTCCCCTCACAGGCAGCCAATCGCAGCCTGCTTACCAGGCGTGGAACCATTCCACACTGGATCCCGTACCTCCCAGTTGGCCACTTGGGCGTTTGTCCCCAGCCACGCAGCCAATCACAGCCTGCCTTTCTGGCACAGAACCAGCACCTGCTGTTTTCCCCACTTCCTGATTGGCTGCGCTGCCTAGTGCACCGCTCCCAGAAAGCCAATCACAGCCTACCTTTCCGGCACAGACCCGTTCCCCACTGGATTCCCCACCTCCTGATTGGCAGGTTGGCATGCTGTCTGAGCCAAGCAGCCAATCGCAGCCAGCCTGTCAGGAACAGACCCATTCCACACCGTATCCCCACATCCCAATTGGCCGCTCGGCCTCTTGTCCTGAGCCCAGCAGCCAATCACAGCCCGCCAGCTGATCACAGACCCTCTCCCTGCTGCCCAGCCAAGGGATGGGGCTCAGGGCCGCCCCACAGCATCCTGGAGCCAGGGGACACACTCTCTCCCTGCCCTGGGGCCCCCAGGAGGTGGGAAACATGAATCCCCTGATCTCCAGAGAGCCAAGGACATCCAGGACAGAGGATGAGGAGTCTACCATTGTTTTAACATTCATTATCTTAAATGCTTACAAGGGACCTTTGGAAATAACAGTTCTTGGCTGGAACATGATAAACACTTTTCTCCCAGACCGCATTGTCCATTTGCTTTTAGTTTTGGAGAGAAGGACTCAACAAATCAAACTCTTTTAACAAAAACCAAACCAAACCAAAACAAACAAAAAAAAAAGTAGGAAAAAAAAATGCAAACAATTTTCCAATTGCCTGACTGCTGACACATGCAACACGCCACACTTTATCCCAGTGACCAGGCCTGTTTGGAGAGGCACCGCTGCACTCATGGCTTTGAACATAAAAAAACCTGTAGCCAAGAGTGCTGGAAGGGCCCAAATGAGGCCACCAGGTCCACCTCAATGGCAGACCCACTCCATTTATTATCCTGCCCAGCTGCTTCTTAAACAAGCTTTTAAGGGTCTCTGATGACGGACACCTCGCAAGACGGTCCTTTTCAGCTGGATAAAGGAATTAATTCATCTGGTTTGTTAACTTGGGCCGTGAGTCAGGAAGATGCTCACACGTGTTCCTAGCTGCATCGCTAGTTAGGCAAAGAAATGTGTATTTTAGGTTAAGAACTGCTATTTTGGATTCATTGATGTGCTGTGGAAAATTAAGACTGATAAACATAAACACTGTTCTCCCAATAATAAAATCGGGTCCCATCTCACTGACACTGCAAAAATAAAGGAAGCATGTCAACTGGACTGTGGTGAAATTCAGGCGTGGGGTGGGGGGGTGGAATCTAAGAGTTATAACAGATCAATCTCAACCATGCCCGTTTCCAGTAGACCTCTGCAAAGTCATGTTAGAGAACACCTGGCCTTTCCCACAAGGCTGCAAAATACACCCAAAAGTCCAAGTGACTGATGCGCAGCCTTCTACAAATGTTCACTTAAAGTGGATTTTAAAGCAATTAAAAAGCCATTGTGTTTCAGGCCTTGCATTTTGGCTCACCAAAATCGTTCTCCCCACTGGGAAAAGCCCTCAGAGAATCTACCACTCCATGCTTGGGAAAGTCCTTTTCTGCAACAGCCCTTCTTTCAGGGGCAACATGAAAAAAAAAAAAAAGAAACCACCAAACACCCCAAATCTTTAATACTGCCTCTGCTGGGATGCTCAGAGATACGAGATTCTCCAAGATACAATTACCTCTCCGATGATATTCACCACACATGCTCTGGGAACAAAACAAAGCCCTACAAGTTGAAATTAAATTTGCTATATAACTTTTAAGCTCTCTTTTAATTCAGACGTGAGAATGAAATCAATGTTTAGTCAGTGAGTGGAAAAAAGATAAAGTACCACTAGGCTTAAAGTGCGGTGGTTTTTTTTTGGATTTGTTTTTTTTTTTTTTCTCTCTTAGCATTACATATAATGAAGATGGAAAAAAAAAAACCAGTGAATTGTGGAGGGAGGCAAGGAAGAGGTTTGGAAGGCCACCAGCATGTCAGTGCTCATCAAAATCGTGTCTCAGGCTTAATGCTGCAAGCCAGCCCAGAAAAACTTAGACACAGAAAAGTTCTGTTAGGTCATGCAGTTGTGGTCTCCAGAGGCAACAGCAAGATTATTCCCCAAAGGATATTTCCCTAGTACTTTGTCCAGCAAAACATGAAAGGTGTCCAGGGATGAGGTTTCCACCAATTCCCTTGAGAGATGACTCCCCAGACTCATATATCTCAACATTTGGAAGATTTTCCTGCTGTTCAGCCTACATTTTTCCGTTTCTTAATTTCATACCGTTACTTGTGGTTATGGCCCCAATTAATCAAAGTACTTCAATGCATGCTTAAATTTAGATACGTGCTTAAGCTCCGTTGAAATCACGTATGTCGGTGTTTTGCAGGGCTGATGGGTACGCGCATGTGTTTAAGCACTGTGCTGAATTGGGACCATGCATCATCCAAAATAATTATCCTTCTCTTACATATTTTTAAACCATTATATTTCCCTTGCTTAATTATTGATTAGATAAGCTATATATTTAAGCTACTTAATCTCTCCTTGCGTATCAGTCTTTCCAAGAGTCTGATAATTTTTCTCTTCAGATCTGAATTCCCTCAAATTCTTTCATGTTTTGTAAGGATGGGTAATGAGGTATTGCAATTTAATGCCATATCCCAGGTGTCATTACATAAAGAGCAGTTATTCTTTGCAGTCGAAGGATATAACTTACCTGTGCCAGCAACCCCAAAGTGCATTGATTTGTTGTGCTACTCTATCATTTTGTAAGACTCTCTATAATCTACTCCTATTCTTTTCCATATCCATCACCCCAGCATTCAGGTATTTTTGCTTGCAGAGGCAGCCAGCCCCTAGGCCTTCAAATTCAGTGTGGTGTTTTACACCAGAAAACTTGTAAAGAACCAAATTGCAGCCTTAGAGGTTTCCAGAACACTTTCTCCCATGGAAAAAAAAAACCAGAACATTTCAAGTTGTATTATTTGAATGCGTTCACCCAGTATTTTGGGTCCCCAATCCATTTTCTTCTTCAGGAGGATTTGTTACACATACCAACCTGGCACCACGGTGCCTGCGTTGTTTGCTCCTCATTATTCCATTATCCCCCAGGTAGATGCAGAGCTTTAATGATCATTTCATTATTGTACGGCGGACTAAAATTAGGTTTAGTTAATTGTAATTGCCTGTGATTCTGATTCTTTTCTTTTTTCTTTTTTTCCCCCTTCTTCTTTTTCTGAAGATCTGTGTCCTATTTGCTTTCTGTCTTTCTCTCAGATTTCCATGAACTTCCATAAACAACTGAGCCATTACATTCTGTAATGAATTAACTTATTCTCAGAAATGCATGTCATCTGGACCAGTTCATTGGTACACATTTGTGCTTTACAGGCTTGCTTTGTTGTTTTTTTTTAACCAGTTCTCCCCTACAAAATATATTTCACAGCGTTTTCTTTACTTCATGTTCAAGTATTATGTGGCTTGTTTGGTTTTCACCTGTTTTTTTCTAATGTGAAATACTGTCATGACAAAAATACGTCAACTTTAAAAAACAAATGCTATGGAGTGATACAAATAAACATCATGGGCTTCCTGCTATAGATCCAGCAAAACTGAACTCATCTCTCATAAACCCACGTTTCCATCATAAAATCCCCACAATCGGAGCTCATTGATTTCTTTAAAAACTAATGATAGATAGTGATGCTGAATTAGACCCTGACAGACAGCACATTCTGTGTTTTCTTCTTCCTCCTCATCATCTCCACTGCAGCCCTGGTTTAGGAAAGCAGTCTGAGATCCCTCCCTGCTGGGCGAACACCTCATGGTTTTGCATGCTCGTTTTAGGCTTGTTTTTAGGCACAAGCCTCAGCAGGATCGTTTGCACTGGGCTCAAGCAAAATTATAAAATAAGGAGTAGTGCACAAGCCCCAAGGTGCACACTTAGCCTGACTTTGGGATATCTACCTCTACATGTGTCTGAAAGCTAGCAGTTTTGCTTGGTAAAACCCCTGGGTGAATAAATTCTACATCAACAGGGTGGGGCACATTGCATGGGCACAGATGCGTTTCTGTCCCGCTGCTTGCTCTGGCTACAAATCTGCTTGAGAATCTAGTCACCTGGGGATTTTACCACAGGAAACCTCAGCGCTGCTAGTTTTAAGATGCATGTAGAGGTAGATGTCCAAAAGTCAGGCTGGGCAGAGGCAGCTATTGCTTGGCACCAGAGACGAGCAGGAGACGCTTCTTCAAACCTGAAATATCTCCTCATGACTCCAGGCAGGACTACTTAAAACTGGGATTGATAGCGTGGTGCTTCTCTCATCCCAGCATCGTCACAAGCTGTATGGTTTGTGCCAGCAGCTGTGCTGAGTGGGCTGAGCATACCAAAGCCCTTTCCTTCCACCCCAGTTAGGGCCAGAAGATTCCCGCCCCATCCTGTTTCTCCCTGCACGTGCCTTGTGGCCCAGCACTCAGCTTCGATTTGGGGGGTTTGACATCTGGGCTAGCTTGGGTAGTCAGGCCAGCTGTTATGCTGCCATCTTGTATGAACCTGTGAAGACCCTTTGGCAAGTGGAAGAAAAAAACTAGTGCACGATGGCTTTTAATGTCCGAAAGAGTCGTGGTGGTAATTCTTTTCAGTTGATGTGGAGACATGTCTTGCCATACCTATGTAATTTGATTAAAATATTTTAGTCTTTGCAGATTCAGTTGAAGTTATACTGTTTGTAAAAGACACCTTGCATTTTTCTCATGAATTTTTGCTTCCATAAGGATCAAAAACAGGTCAGAGGTAAGATTCCTTCAGTACTTTAATGGTGCATTTCTTACATTAATGTTCAGTTTTCTTTCTATGACAAGTGACATTCTGGGGATTTATAATGATTGGTTTGTGGACAATTAGTGCATTTTTTCCTTCTTTTGTAGTCTCTTCCTGCTGATACGTACCTCCACCTTAATTTGAATACCATTTTTCTAGGTGTGAGAATAGCCTCAAAAAACTAACAAAAGATCCTCTCTCATATTACATAGGAAATGCAATAAATAATTATTTTTTATTATTTTGAAAACATGGAATGTCAAATAATACTTTTCCACTTAAGAGGTATGTTAAGCCACGGGACATTGGCCAGTTAAAGTAGGTTCGCAGTAGCTTGGCGCCATCAGAGCAGCATGAAGGAGAGAAAGTGCTGTGGGGCATCTGGTCCCTAACTTGCAGTTGACATATTTCCTTGCAGCCTGTATAATTCAGCCCAGTGCCTTGGACAGCAGAAGATGGGTTCCCAGTCTCTCAATAGCAGAAATACTCCTGCTGCACTTCTCTTTTGGTAGGGAGTGGTGCTTTTTTAATGCTTGCTGAAGCGTAGGCAGTAGGGACATGGGAAGGCTTCCTGGCACAGATGCTCAAGATGATAGAGTGTTGCCCTGAAAAGTGTGGTATTCAGTCCAAGCAAACTGCCATTCTTGACGTGCATGCCCAGATCGACCCTGCTCACCATGCAAACCCTCCGTGGAAGACTGGTGGTGATTGGTGGCTTAGACATGGATTGCATAAGAATTACCTGAACAGCTGACCTGAATCTGTCTGTAGTCGAGGTAATAAGGCAATTAGACACAAAAATCATTAATAATTTAGTTTAATTGAAACCTAACAATATAGCCTTCCTGTACGATTTCAAGTGATTTCAACTGTTTGGAAAGCACGACCTGTCTTTGTTGTTCCAATACTTAAATAATGTGGGAGAAAATAAAAATTGTCACTAGAACATCACTTTAAAGAACTTGGTTTGTTTTTTTCCTCATTAAATTGAACTCATGAATTCTCAGAGCTGGCTCTGGTTATATTTTCAAATAGAGGCTGAAGCCTCTCTTTGTGTGTGGATAAGTTAGGCTGGAAGATGTAACTGGCTGTTGTAAAAGGGGGGGCTTTGATTGAGAAGCCACGTTAAAGCAGATGGGTGTGCTGAAGTACGCTTCAGCCAGGCTAAATGGAAAGAGCAATTAAATGCCCCTCCACATAGTTAAATAAGCTGTCCTGCCAGAGAGGTTTCCCTGGGACTGGGAGAAAATTTGGAGGCAAGGGGATTTATTGTTTGCAGCTGCTGGTAAAAATCAGAAAAGTTCAGGGAAACCAGGAGAAATCCAATAAACAGCAAAAGCAGCGGCTGGGGTTGACAAGAAGAGGCAGAATGACTTTTGGGACCAATAAGGTGGACAGTAATTTCTGGGCTGCTTGTTGATTTACTCTTGTGACATTCAGGAAAATAAGATATTCTTCATAAATGACCAACACAACACCACATGGATACTGGGTGCCCATGCTCCTTAGGAAACCAATGTATTGGCCTTAATCTATAGGGCGCTTGAAGCCATGCATATGCTGCACACTGCAGCTTGGCATGACTCCATCAGCCAGAACCACGGAGCCTTCACATGCTACAAGAAATCAAAATCTCCTGTGAAGAAGAGAAGGTTATCCACCCTGGCACCCATCACAGTGTTAGTGTGCAGGATGAATTACGCTGATGTCCAGAAGAGTAAGGTTCCTGTTCACATTGCTTGCTGGGCTTGAGAGAAATTTGAGCTACTAGCAGAAATATTGTATTGTCCCTTGGGGACTGCTGGGCACAGTGCTTTGGCCATACTCTTAGCCATCTATCCTATAATGCTCATATCATCTGTAACCAGTTATCTCACCTATCTCCTGGCAGGCAGGATCGAGAGAAGAAACCAAGGGAAAATACCACTCCTCTTGCATCACTGTGAGACAATTTAAAGCCCTTTGTGAAACAAAAGTAGGAAATGATCACAGCTAAGAAGTCGATGTTTTAAAGGCTCTCTCTGAGGACTTCAACCGCAGCGGTATGAATTTAGTATTCATGGTATTAATTGAGAAATTCTAAACTGAATAGGAAATTAACTTTCTCACTTGAGGTTATACTGCAGTGGTAAAGTGATCCTAATTATTTTGAAGACTAAATGCTATGGTTAGAGGTAAATCAGGTTCCAAAAAGAAAGAAATTAATAATGCAAAGACAAATTTTGAAGATTTTAAATAACAAAATCAGGTAAAGCGGCTTGTACTAAATACAACAGAAGCTCCCTTCAGTGAAACATGCATAAGGTGAAATCTTGAGTGGGTACCTCATGCATAAAATTTAATGAGAAAAAAAACAGAAATCAAATAAGACCAGGTCAAAACATAGCCAAAGGGATTATACCAAAAATCAGGGCTTTAAGAAATGGGTTGTTGTGCAGAGACATGCAATTGATCTTTTTGGTCTCCTCCATGATCTTTCTGCCTCCTGGGCTCCATTTCAGAAATCAGTAGAATGATTTTTTATTAAGTTCAGTTTTCTTTTAACTCGTATCAGCAGTCACTGAAATAATGTTTTTACCCCCTTCCGTACAGTTGATTGGCACATCCTTGTTTCACACACTCATTTTATATCTTTTAATGCTTCCTCTGACAAGGTCACAGGAAAATGATCCGAGACAAATGGGAGATCTAATCTTCAGATAGTTAGCGTAGTGTCTGGCAGCCAAAGAGAAAGCAAACAAAACACTGAGATGTACCAGCAGAGGCACAGAACAAATCAGAAGAGATGGTTGAAATGCAGAAAGAGCCAGTGGACTCACACCTGCAGGCTGTGTGAAATGCTGAGTGCCCCATTACCAAGGTACTGATATGGTAACAGTGCAAAAAGGGCAACTCAAGTGCTGGGTAGTCTTGGATGTTCAAAAGTATGGTTATAGATGAACCCAATTAGTTTTGTGCTCATTAGGGCTGGGGAAGAAAGAGGCTGAGAAAGGCTTGCTGAAACAAATTCTGAAAGGGAAAGAAGAGCAAGCAAGATGTACCTAATGTCTTGCTTGAAGGATAACAGGCTGGACTATAAAATGTTATCAACCAGCACACCAGAAAAGGGGGTCAGGGACCTTTCAGAACACCTATTCAGCCAAATGGAAATCTGGCAGCAATCGATATCTGGAGCAGATTTCAAAAGAGGTTTTGAGGTGCATAATCTCACCACATGCCAGTGGGAACTGTGGTCCTAAACCCCTTACACACTCATCCCTATTTCCACATGGCTATTAAGAAAAATAACAAACATATAGCAAGGACTGTAGGTAGCCTAATATTAGCACGTATAAAATGTGTAGTGGTAGCATCCTTTTGAGCTTGAGCTCATCACTCAGTAGCTTTGTCTGAGGAGAAGTTGATTATTCATAACTCTAAAGTCCACCCCATCTCATTTCATCTTCTGAGCTGTACAATCAATAATTCAAGTATGCATTTTAAGAAGATTTTCAAATTAAGCCAGACACCCTAATGTATAGGACATACCACACAGATTAGTATACACAACAGCTTCTCAGTGAGCCAAGATGAGAGCAGCATAGTGATTTGCAGAATATGAATAACAATATACTGAAGAGGTGCTTAGAGCAGTAGGTAGGGAATAAGGTCCAAGCATTGGAATTGCTTTTCAGATGTGACACGCAATATATTTTGGAAATTTGTACCCAGTACCAGGCCCCCATAAATATACTGGCAAATTGATACGTCCTGTATCACAAGCCTCTTTCACCAGTCACAGTCAAACCCACAAATACCATTAACAATGATGGAAGTTAAGTCTGATTTTCCAAACGAATGGCTATGGGAATTTTGCCTTTCGTTCATCCTTTGTGTTCTTCAGTACTACTCATCATGGAGAGTTGTAATCTATGAAGACACTCAGATGGGGGAACAAACAGAAGCAGCAGGAACAAGCAGAAGCAGTCACTGAGTCCTGTTTCAGCACTCAACCACTGAGCTACAAATGAGTTGGAGATGGTGTCAGTTCTGTCCTCAAAGCAGTTGCCAGCAGGTTCTTACCTTTTAAGAGCACAGTTTCCTCTGAAAACTGAGCACAACCACAAAGATGAGATTTTTTTCCAAAATAATGTGTCATTGGGCTCAATCCTCAGCTAACTTCAGCTGATGTGTCCACAGTGGTTTGAGCTCAGAACACTGACGTGCACAGATGATCCAGCTACTTGTGTTGTCCAGTACACCCTTTTCCTCTGGTACGTCTTACTTAGCTTCAACTTGCTCAAGTGATCTGTGCAGCAAGGGAACTGCTGTTTTTTCCAGGTTTTTTTTTGCTTACCTTGTGCCACATGCTTGTTCTTGACAGTTTCGGGGAACGGGATACCCTGGAAGTGGCAGTGATGAACAGCATCAAATATGATGCAAACAGCTCAACATCTACTTTGTGATGATCCATCCAGGATGCCCATCATAAATTCAAATCTAGGTTGTAAGTTACCTGCCTTTTGCTTTTTGAAACTCTGCCATAGAATAGCCTTTTCTAATAGAGCCCATAAAACTTGTAGTTTATGTCTATGTGCATGTTGAAGAAGGTAAGCATTTGTGTGCAAAGAAGGGAGGAATCAGCTCTACCCATGAAATTTGTGATCAGCCTAAGGGCAGTGTAACACCACTGGCCCCTGCAATGCGCTGTCCCAAGTCAAAACACGACTGCACTGTGATGTATGCTTTTTTTGGGTTTTGGGTTGGGTTGGGTCTTTTTATTGTTTTTGGGGGGGGGTTGTTTGTTTTGTCTTTTTATTGTTTTGGGGGGGTTGGTTGGTTTGGGNTTTTTTTTTTTTTTTTTGAATTACTTCCAATGCGTGCCTCTGTTAAATACTAACTGTTCACACTCATGCTCTTCTGTGTTAAAGATCTTGTACTAAGGATTCCTGCTGGACTGCTGACCTTATTGATGGGATAGTTGAGGTGTTGTTTTTCCCTTTTAATCAGGAAAGTGGCTATTCTCTAGCTCGGAGGGTTCAAAGCTCTAGTGTTGCCTGCTCCTTGGTGGCCTTCCAAGGACTGACATACACATGGATATGTTTTAGTTTGGCTCCATGACCGAACACCTGCAGGCTGCTGGCTTTTCTTTTTCTGACCTTAAGCATCCCCCTCTTACAAATCCCTGGGTCTCATTTACACCTTTGAAGAAAAGCGTGTTTACTTTTACACCTGGATTGAAAAGGAAAGGTCTTCCCTAAAGAAATAAAGCTATCATTTAATTCAGGGAGGGCAATAAGTGGGGACTCTCATTTGTCTCTTTGGCAGCCTGGGCCTGTGTATCCCAGCCCCTGGGTTAAACAGATGTTGAAGCTGAATTGTCCACTCTGGCTGCAGAGCTGTTCTTGTGCACAGAAGCTGGAGGGAACGGAGTTGGCAAGGCAGAAATGTGGATTTCAGGTCTTCAGGCCATACCCATACTTAGCTGCCCTTTGTGCATAGCTTTCCTGTGCAAAGAATATTGGGCAAGAAGAGGCCACCTGCTTCATCAAGTTGGATCTCTTTCTGTTGCAGACAGCTGCATCTCAACGTTCATCAAAACCAGCCAATTTTTTATCTGTAGTATATAAATGCTAAACATGAGTATACATTTCTATACACGTGTTCGTAATAACCACAGGGCACTGTTACTGCTGTTGTTATTGGTTTTCTGCTCCACCATCCATGTTTTCAGGGGGTCCAATTCATATCCAGCTATCAATGACTTTTGAAATCTATTACCGTGTTTTATACTTGTTTTGGGGAAGGTGCATGTTTTTTCTAATGTACGCAGTACTGTATTGGTTTTCCCAAGTAATTTTTAAGTAACTGCAATTATACTTTCTGTATCATTGCTGATCATGTACGTTTGTCTTCTGCATTCTCAGTCTGGCATTCTCATGAAGTGGTAAAGCAGTGTTCATGATGTTACAGTCTCCTTCCTTCCTTTCTAAGGCCACCATGCTGGACCTGCTAGCATATATTTAATGGCCATTAACAGAAAAAAAAAAATTACCAAGGAATTTTTCTACATTAGTGTTTCTCACTTGGAATAAGATTGCAACACATCCCCTATTACTATCCTATTGTATTGAAGCTACTTGTATTCTGTGGCTCTTGCAGAATGCATGATGCACAATTTGGCAGCCTTTTAGGTAGCACCTTTTAAAAATCTCTAGTTGTATTGGTATGATCATAAACCAAACAGCTAATAGTCTCCAAAACCTGATGGCAATTCCTATGCTCTGTACTTCCTTCCCTCTATCTTCATTTTATCATTGCTCGTAAAATGAGCCCAATCCTTTGCAGCCATAATTAAGCAGTTTCTCTTTCCAGTCCTTCTCTGACAGTGATTATCATGTCTATTTTTTATAGTTGCTGAAGCTGTCAATCCATAATGCTTCCCAAAAGCCATGTTCGCATTCACAGAAGCAGGAAGTGAGCACAGAAGGAAGTCCCAGAAGTTGGTCATCATTTTAAAGATAAGGTCTGACCAGGGAGACAAGGCTGCTCAGTTTCAGAAGATTTAAAATCAGCACGTGTTTCATGTTCTGGATGCAGACAGCTTGCACACACACACACTCCACCACCACACAAATGGTCCCGCTGTACCCCTAAGCACACATCTAGGGAGGAACAAGAACAACATGAGCGCTCGTGGTGCTTTCTCCCAAGTACTCTTCCACTCTTCCCAAGTACTCTTCCACCCATTTTAATTTCAGGGATTTTCTCAATTACACATGGAGGTTTTTTTCCACGTTTAGTAATGCTCTGTGGATTTCTGCTGTGCAATCCGGTTCTGTTTCTCCCTTGAGGCCATGCAGATGTTGAGCACCCATAAAAGCAGCCCTGGCAAAGCCTTGATGAGGCTGCAGCCCACGAGCCCTATGGGTTTCTTCTGCATCTGGCTTGTCCTATTGTTGTGGCCCCCAGAGACTACCCTGTATCCTCTCAGTTAAATCTGACCCATAGCAAAAGTCATAGCCTGCTTTCGCCATTTATCATGGAGAAACTGCCCCACACCTTTTGTCATCCTTGTCACTCTCCTCTGAATTTTTCATCATATTTTGTTTGCAGGTGAAGGGGCCAGAGCAGCACGCACTGTTCAAAATGGGGATGAACTATGGTTTTGAACTGGGGTTTAACAGTATTTTCATTTTGTTCTCTATCTATTCCCTAAGACCTCCTACAATTTTACTCAGTGTTTTCAAGCACTAAGCTGATGTTTTCATGGTCTTGCTCCTGACAGCCAGCTCAGAGGTTTTTTTGTTCATGAGCCTTGGATCACTTTTTCCAAGGCCCATCACTTCACATTTGCATCCACTGGGTTTTACCTGCTGTTTTATTACCCAGGCTCTCCATCTTCAAAAATAAGTTAGTAAATCTTTAGTCAACCCTTGTTTTCACCAGCCTGACAAACTTTTTTTTTTTTAATTATCAGACCCTTTCATTTTAAACATTCTGAAAAAGGACTGATTGTTATAAACCTGTTACACAGCACAGCTCCTAGCACACAACTTTTAGGAACTGCATCAGCGAGCTCTATCCGCATCAAGAACAGCCAGTAAGTCCTATTGCTTTCTTTCTAACTTTGGCTAACATATCCAGGCCCCTACCCTTATTAGACCAAGTTTTTTCCAGCTAAATTGATCCATCCTTCCCATTTGTCCCCAATCTACTTTTAAAGAATCAAAGCAGGTATCTCCCCCTCTACACTTGCTCCACTAGGACAACCGGTAGGGCACCAAACAACAAAAATACCAGAAGCAACTGTGTGAGATGAATTTTGTGTTTAAAATAAACACAGTGCCATTGTATTGTCACATAAATGATTACTCTGCTACCAAGAAATATTTCCCTATTCTCTAAGAACAATTAACTACGCAAAGTTTACAATACTGGAAGGCAGTCACTTATTGACAATGCAGAACAATTTGCAGACAAGGTTGATTACGCTGGCAGGGTTTAACTGAAAAATAAAACAGAGATACACATTGATTGAAGCTATCTAAATAAAACATGAATGGCTCCTAATGAAAACAGCAGGCAAAACAGCACTTTGAGGCCTCAGCAGCAACATTTTTCTCAGAATGTGATATGGGACAGCCAGGACAAGTAATGTTCTGTGAGTCATTCACTAATTTGCTACCTTTAGGTGCATCATTTCAAGTCTACAGATTTATGAAAATGCCTTTGATATTATTCACCCACCTCAACTCTAAACATTTCAAATGGCAATTTTACAGACTTTTAAAAGTACTGATATTATAATCAATGGGGTGGCTTACAGAGGATGATGACTTGCTGTAGGTTATGTCAGAAGAGCTGCTGCCTCTCTGCAATGCAAAACATGCCCATCACCATGCAGCACCAAAGACCTTGTTTTGCTCTCTTTGCCACTCTCCTTATCAAGGGGATGCTCATCACCTGTTGAATACAGGCCCATGTTTCCTTCACTGTTCACTAGTGGTTCCACTGGCTTTTATGGAGCTACTCTGATTATTACCTGGCTATCGGTGCCTTGTGATTGATGGAAAATTAATCTGAGACATGCCTGTTGTTCTCCTCTTAAGTATGCATGGAATATTTTTCTAAATTTTATTTTTAGCATGCAGTGTTATTTTATTTGACTTCCATGCATCTCGTTCCTTTTATATTATTCCCCTTTCTTTGATGCTGGCATGCACAGTTCCTCCAAACTATCCACTGGTTTCATTATATTTTTGTTTACTCCTGCTTTAGGATCATTAATGAGAGTGTTGACTAAGTCAGGACCTGCCACTAATCTCTATCTTATGCTACCTGACAGTGCCTCTCTGTTTTATGTGCTGTTATTTAGCATTACCCTTTGCCATGGACTTTTTGCCAGCTTTCAATACACTTGAGAGCAGAGCTAGTGAATAATTTATTAATGAATTTGAGCCTTATTTTCCTTCATGAACTACATACAAACAGTCTGATTGTTACTGATTTGTTTCTTACTTGAAAATTTTCAACAAACACTTAATGCAAACATGTTTTAGTATGTGGGTTGCTGACAAATTTCGTTAATACATTCTAGACTAATACTCTCTGCGATGTGATCAGTTACTTGAATGATACAGTACTGTTTCATCTCCCTTACCTGCTAAGTGAATATTTTAAGAATGCCAATAAAGAAACCATAAAATGGCAAAAGTGTAGCATTTATGAGACTATTTCTAAGCTTAACCAGAAAAAGTATCCTGCAGAAAAATTTCAGGAAAACAAAATAAAAGTTTGTCAATGCTTGAGAGCCGATTTCCTTCTAATGAGTGATCACAAACACCTGGCTTCTGTATTATGGATAACTCTACTTCAAGTTTGTGAATCGGTTTATATTTTTAAAATAGGGGTCCATGAAAAAAAAATCTTATGATACCACTTTTACCAAATATCTTTTACTCACCGATTTCATGATTCTATTTATTATACATATATATCTCTCCATGGAGATTTATTCTTTATGAGATGTGCCAGAGATTCTACATTTCTTTTACCTTTATGTTTTCAGTGATAACTCCATTGATATCGGCTCTTTTATTTTTTGTAAGGATTTATTTTGCTATGAAGCACTTCCACCTCTTACTTTTGTTTTCCTTCTGAAAATCAATACCATATTCACCTTTCACTGATATATTGATGTGTCCCTGGTTGGTTTTGAGTTTTCAGCAGTAATTGCTGTGCTATAGCAGAAAATCAGGCTGATTATTTTTTTGTTTCTTGAAACACTTCTCATTGAGAAGTTGATTTTTATTACTTTTTTTAAAGAATATATTTATTCTGTCATTAATGGTTTTGTTCTTGTCAGAAAAGCTGATTTTAGTAGATCAAACAAGATATATTTTTCAAAGCTTCTTGTGAAAAAATTACGTTATTAGCTGTTTTTTCCCCTATTGTATTACTTGGGCGGGGAGGTGGGAGGGAAATCAGTTTAATACCATGAGATTATCCAGAACCAGTGATTTGTATATGCCCATATTTCTCTAATATTAATACATGCATTTCTTAGTTCCCAGAACTGTTCCTTGAAGCCTTTTTTCTCCTTCCTGTTGCTTTTTGTAAACTCATACCCTACCAGCAGAAAGGCAAGACTTTTCAGTAGATTTTCTGCTCCATCTCTGCCTGACCTCCCTCTCTATGCAACCCAGGTGCTGTTTGCCCATATATAAATATATATGCACATACACACACACACATATTTATAGATACATATATATACACATGCATACATGCACATATATATATATACACACATTTGGAGCTCACTGTTCTCCTACTTTGTCCTTGCACTTATTGGCACCGAGAGGACGAGCAGTCATCCAATCACAGCTGCGTCTTCTATAGGCCTTTCCTATATGCAACAGCTGAGATGCTTTCATACCTCTTTTTGGGGTGCTCCTTTACTGCTGCGTAGGTGCTGGATTGGTTTATTTTTGTAGCAGAAGGGGGTAAGTGGTACAAATCCACACACACCATCATAGGGGTTGAATGTTGTTGTAGAGCAGTCATGCTTTTAGCAATAGAAGCCACCATTTCCAAAGGGAATCCTTGTTTCTACAGCAATACAGATACAAAAACTGAAAGTGAAGCTGCAAGTCGGCTCCTCAGTGAACCAAAAAATCCGAAACCACTGTGATATAAATTGACACAATGCACACAGGGAAAAATAAATCTTGGTTTGAACTGTATTGCACTCAGCCCATCTGGACTTATCCTGCACTTTCAGCTTGATATAATATTTTTATTTTATCACCCTAGTGTCACATGCTGCTAAACAGTGGCCCTGCCATGCCCCAGAAAGAGCTGCCTCTCACAGGTACGTGGAACAATTCCTGTACGCCAGCCGGTAGCCGAAATCCAGACTTCTGCTAAGAGGATGTTTCATTTCAAGTGCCTAAGAAGCAGCAATATCAGTGCAAAAGGTTTCTATACAGTGACAGATGCTTCACCACCAGATCATTGAAAAAGAAGGGGGGGGAACAATAAATTTTTAAAAAGCACCAAAAAAACACCCCAGACTTGAAGCACAACCTTACACTACTTCAGTGTATGTTCTATTTTCAGAAGATGCTAAAGGAGCTGAAACACAATGGGCAATGATTTCTTACATTGTTCACAACAGAAAGTATTTGTACAGTAATGCAAATACATGGCGGTGGCCTGCGGGGCTGTTGTTGAAGGGAAATGTTTACAGGGATGCTGGGTGTGATTCACTGAGACTCTGCAGCAGACCATGCTGGGATGCAGCTGGGGATCTGGACCGCAGGTAAAGCAGAAATAACTGTTATCCTGCCCTGCTGACAGGCCGGTGGTGGGGTGCTTAACTGGGCGTGTAGAGGACCACAGCCACCCTTGTCCTTCCCCGTGCAGCTACATGAGGACTTTTCTTCACATTGTCCTCTTTCCTTACTCTGGAAGGCAATTGGTTTCAGTGCGGGTAAAATACAGGGTAAAATACTACCCAGTGAGAGGGGTAGTGAGATGCTGCCTCTAGCACCTCTGCACTTGAGTCTCCAGAGCCCACCCAGGCTTTTCTTGGACGCAGTGAATGCCAAATTCTTGGCATCTCATCAGGCTCTTGAAGAAACCAGAAGTTAACTGTGCTTTGAGAAACACTGGATGTAGGAACAGAAAAGCCAGGAGCACCCAATTTTTCATGACTGGGGAAAAATTTCCAAGACATTCCTATTTTCCATTGATAACTTATTTGATTAAACCTAGAGTCCTTAACAGGAAAGTCATTGCAATATGACTATATGTCCCACTTTTACTGACAGAGGTGATTTTGTTTCCCTTGAGCTTTTTATAAGCTAAAGCAAAGCTGCTTTCACTGGCATGGGGCAGAGGTCTAGGAATAGGGACGCTCCCTTACATTTGCTTTAAGACTCTTTCAGGGCTTACAAATACTCCATGACTGCTCTTAGAAAAATATTAATTTAGAAACCACCTTCTTTGGGGCCAGATCCTTGACTTGTGCAAACTGCCAGAGCTGAGTTTAAATCAATGGTGCAGTATGGCATTTTGCTTCAGCTCCCTGCTAGAAGCTATTACATCCCAAACAGCGAATGGTCATGTCAAAACCCTCCAACTGCCTGCTCATCTAGAAAAGCAGCAAAGTCTAAGGATTTAGCCGTCTTAGATGTACACATGAAGATAATGCTGGGAAAATAAAATCCTGCAGGTGAAACTTGGGTGAATTTGTGCATTTTGATTCTGAGAGGAATTTATATTAAAAAGAGGGCATATAAATGGTTTAGGTGTGCAAGCGTGCAAGACCCATTGCCTTTCAGTTCAGCTGGGCTCACCACATATCATCGGTAGTCATGAAAATCCTTTCCAGCTGCTGTAAAGCCCTCTGTACCTGCAGCCCTGATAGTGTAGCTGTGGGTAACAAAAATCATCCCAGCAAAGTGCATCTTTTTATTTTTCTGATTTGGCTTAGGACCATAAAATCACCAGAAGGCACGGAGAACAGGAACAGGGATCGATGTCCCCTGTCTCTTCCAGTTGGAGAACTAGAAGACATCAAATGAAACTATGCAAGGCTAGGTTCAAAACAAAGAAAGGAAGTGCTCCTTCATGGCACATGGCATTAGACTGGGAGACTCATGGCCACAGAGTGGTGCAGCTGCTGACGAATTACATGCATGTGAAAAAGCGATGGGGCACATTCAAAGAAAAGAAATGCTCTGAGTTATTAAATGCCAAGTCACCCACCCCAGGACTAGCAATATACCCTGCAGCATCTGAGAGCACTCTGGGGAAGCATCATATCGTGCTTGCCCTACACATATTTCACTGGGGAGGATACTGGAGGGATGGGCAGATCCACTACAGCATTTTCTTATATGCTGGTTATTCTATACTGTAGTTCTTCTGCGAAATGAATCTTACATTCTTACGTATTGGTAAATTGTTTGTATAGTGGATGGATCAAAGCACTGGGTTCTCCGAGAACTGGATTACAAAGGATATCTTCACCATCTTCTTCTAGTTCTCTAGCTTGCACTTAAGTTTTTCCTCTTTGCATTCAGTTGTCTCTGTTCACTGAATTAACGCAGACTCATGAGTAGCCTTGGGTTGATGGAAGCTGCAATTTTCTGTGAATAAATTAATTATGAGGGGGAAAAAAACCCTTCAGACTGTTCTAATTTGAGGACTTTCTAAAAATAAATAGAAAGAAAAATATGTCAGGAGTTAGCCTAACAGAAAAAGATTAATTCATCAAAATAAAGACACCTAAAGGAATGAGACATTATAAATGCATCCATAAGCATACCTATATGAGAAAACTTGAGACAATGTATTTCTGTGGGAGGCTAGTGTAAAGAAGTATGTTTCCCTTGTAAAACATCTGTGATAATACCTGCTTGTTTTACCATTTTGCCATCACTTTTTAAAACATATCTTTCGTTATCCATAAGGTTTATTCAGGTTGGGCTCTATATGTAGTTCTTATTCATGCTCCATTCCCATGGTAGTAAAAAAGTTGGAGCATTGTCTGATTATGCCCTAAGTTGGGAATTCAGGTTTCAATTTGTTTTGTTGTTAGAAAGATTTTCTTTTTTTTTTTCTTCTTTTTTCCCCTTTGGAGAGGCCTGTTCATTGCCACAGGCTTGCAACAGAAGTGATTCACGCTGGATAGAAGAAATCAGCTCTGTTATGATGGCAAGGTGAAGAGCAGGCTTGGGTTAGTATAGGAATTATATCTTGCAAGAATTAGATTTTTATTATATTTTTATTTATATATACTCCTCTCCTCTCCTCTCCTCTCCTCTCCTCTCCTCTCCTCTCCTCTCCTCTCTATAAATTTATTATATCATTACATAACCTAGCACAGATTAGATGATCCTAATCTTACTGGCATTTACCGGAGTTTATGCCTGTCCCCTAAGATTGCAGGGCAGAACCTCACCTGATGTGTGAAGCCATTGCTTAGGTGGTAACAGAGACTTTGACAACTTCTGGTTCAGCCTCAATGGTTTGAAGGCTGTCTTGCTTGTTTTATGCAACATGACTCTTGCTTATAGGCACTACATCTTTTTTTCCCGATGCAAATAACTCTTTACCCTCAAGCAATCCTGCAAACTTTTCCACTCCTCCGCACTTGCCCCAAAGTGACACAGAACCACTCTTTCTCAGACAGGGAAATTAATTCTCTGTGCCATCCATTCCTGGGCTTTCTGGGGAGAAATTTGAAGATTAGCACTATGAAAGTAGGGTTGTTTTCTGATATGTCAATACCTGCCTTCTAAGAATTAGAGGGAGCCCAAGCTATTTTTATCTTAGCCCACCAATGGTAATGACTTCTGGTTACCCCAGATAAAATACACACTGCACATAATAATTTGCAATACTGATTGTACAAAGCTGTTTCTTTGTGTTGTGATGAACTAGCCTGGGAAACAAGGCAGGAGAGTCGCAAAACAGGTGTGGCAACAAAGATCTCTAGCCAAGTTGGGGTCAAGTGGTATTTACTTTGTTCTCTTCAAAATAAAGCAAATGCTTGCCTGGTAAGGGTGATCAGACTGACAAGTAGTGGACTGTAAAAATGTTAAATAGAAAAATTAATCGGAGATGATGACTATGACCTCAGATTTGTAGGAATCTAAAGGGGAGGATCTGTCTCACACCAGCGTTTGGCTTAAATCTTTCCTTTTCTGAAGTTAGGGTGGACTGGCTTAAATGGGAATTCAGAAAATTCAAACTGAGTATTTTGCAAAAGTCTGAGGAGCAATACACACAAGCAGAATTTTACAGTACCAGCTCTGTAGCTAAAATGATGCATTTCATCATGCCAAGCTCCACTTTTCAGGCAGCCTTGGGAAGGTGATTGTATCTAGCAGATTAAAATCCCAAGGAGACAGGGGACCAGAGAGGTTTGTGTTTTGCAACATACCTGGAGCTCGCGCTCTTCCTTGCTCTTTGGGCTGTTCCTTGCTATAAGCATCAAAGGATTTTGGAGGTCCTTTCACTGGGATTCAGAACCCCATTTGTCCCCTGCCCTGTCTTAGCCATTTCTTCCAAAGGCTATGATAATCTCTGAAGACTGCTGTTTACCATCTATACCATCTACTATGCAGAGAACATAGGGTTTTTTTACCTCGTTTCCTGTTTTTTAGAATACCCCTCTGCTCAACTTGACCAGCAAGCTGCTTAAATTTATTTAGAGTAAAAGTTTGGCTGTTCCTATTGTTGCCTTTAACTAATACTTAGACTAACAACACCAGTTAGTAGTGACCACTGTGAGCCTGTATTATTGTCCATGTATTTTTCAAGAGGCTGACAAGGAACATCTGTCCAGGCAGGAAAAAAGCTGTGCAAAAAGTGATGGGGATTAAATTTTCTTCATTTTACATTATAATGACATTTCCAATCACTTGAGAACTGCATGATTGCCTTTCATAGCTCCTGGGAATCTTGACTCAGTGAGTGAGAAATGTACTCTGAAATAATGGCACTCATTCTAGATTTTCTCCTTAAAAATGCACCAGACCCTGATGAATCAGCTTCTTTGCACAATCCCAATCATTGTGTAAATCTGCCCTCTGACACTGCCCTCATGCAAATACTTCACACACTATTCTTAGCAAGCCAAAGCCTTTTGGTGAAAAGATGGCAGGTAGTTGCCATTTTCAGTAGCTCTCCTAGCCTGTGAGAACACTGCCGTTTTTGTGGCTTTTTATTTGGTTTATTTTTTCGCTTGATCCTGCTTTTTTGTCTTTCTGATACCATGTCCTTCTTACTCAACCAACAGCAACTATATTCCTCCAAACATTGGGAAAAACAGCTCCTGAAACTAGAGGGAGGAGAGGAAATATGACAACAGTAATTCAAAGAGTGTCTTCTGTCTTGTACTTTAAAAACATTAATATACATTAACATACACAATTCCACAGGCAGGTCTGAGCCTTATGAACCTTAACCTTGTGATTGACCATGTCTCTTACTGGAGTTTGGACTATGTAGCTGAAGCATGAAGGTGACCTTGGCTTGTAAGAGTATCTGGAACAAAAGGGCTCCTCCTTTCTCTTCATGCTGTTGGGGGAACTGCCAGAGATAAGTCGCTTTGAAAACTTGATTGTCTAGAGGCTGAAATAGGGAAATCAGTTTTTTGGAAAATCTAAAGCCAGTTATTGCATCATGCTGGTACAAGAGGGGACCTAAAAGCTAGCATTAAATTAATATTTAAATCAGCTATAAAATCTCAGAAATGCAAGGTATAGTCTTTGAAGATTAATGATGGGAAACATCTGATTTCTACTTTTATTTCCTGGTTTTTAGACAGAAGGCTCAAATTTTATATGAGTTTGTTATCCCATTACACATTACTACTACTGCACATCTCCCACCTCCCCAAGCAGTGCTGGTACTTCCGCATTGCTAAATCCACCAGACTACTGAGAACATGTGTCTGGAACTCGGAATAATCTACTTTAATTATTTTTGCAAACAATTGTACTTGAGAAGCACATGTATTTATTATGAATTGTTATGTTGTCCTTTATCCATACATAATGAATTTATTACAGTTGGGCAATTTAAATCACCATTGTTTTCAATTTTAATTGGATTCTTTTTAATGCCCATACTTAACCCTCAAGCTGAAAGGTTTGATACTCCTTTAAGAGTTGTATTTTTCGTCTTCCATTTTACACCTTTATATTTCTCTCTTTCTTGTGAAGGATTTAGATGTTCCAGGTAGTTATGAGGTTAAAAAGCAACTAATCTTTGCATGTAATAAGATTATTTATTATAAAACTTTGCCAAAACCACAGAACTAGAGTCAATGAATTTTGAACGTTGAAAGCTACTTGCGTTTGAAAAAGATTTTTTTTTAATTTTACCTAAATATAAAGTCATTTTAAAAAACTAAGTTGGTTTCAAAGATGTGAAATTCTACTAAGTTTTTGTTCTAAAAAGAAGAAATTATTGATATTGACTTTCTAAAGACAAGACTAGAGCAGTTTGAGATAAAGCTGGAAATGCTTAGATCAAAATTTTAAGGGGAAGCAGAATTACTATTAATGTGCTGAACCAAATATTTTTCAAAAAGAATTACAACTAGTTAGCAAATTTTGCTTATATATTATTAAAATGACTATTTTTTTCTTTCAACTAAATATTTTTAAATCTCTTGGTATTTATGAAATTTATAAATGCCAGATTCAATACAGACTGAATGGAACAATAAATTATTCCATTGCTTCAATGCCTTCATAGAGGTCTGACTATATGCCCATACTGATGGTGATGGGAACTTACTCCCACATCCTCAACCACACTTGGTTGTTCCTGCTGCAGTCAGCGGGAATTGGTTACCAAAGTACCTCGGAGAATGTGTTCCATAGTCATGAATGCGGTGTTCATGTCAAGCAGCACCAGGAAAATAACTGTGGTGCCTTGCTGGAGACTAGGCTTCCTTGATATCTTATGCAGGTCCTTGAGAGACAGACCTATCTCCAAAGAGCAATCTTGAGCATGCTGTTATGAGTCTAACTCCTAGTTAATGGTGATTTGTATATCTCTCCCTGGAGGTGGCCCTCTTCCCACACCAGGAAACCAGTTTCTATAGCGTTGGCATGAGCACTCCCCTATGTTTACTTGGAAGAGTAAACAGCATGGCATCACAAGACCTGAATGCCATGGTGTGATCCTCCTCACTGGCAAACCGTCTCCTTGAATGCAGCAAAACCTCAAGCAGCAAAACCTCAATCAACAAAACCTCACACTTTGCAGCAGCTCTGATGAAACCAACAGGCCTGCTGATGGAGTAAGGCACACCTCAGCAGCAGGAAGGGCATTAGGGTTTGCCCCTCAAAGTCAGGGGTAACTTCAACAGCACCACATTGTCAGAGCAAGTCTGTTTTGAATGTTTCTGATACCTTCCTTCAGATCTGTCTACATTGTTTGGTTAATTTATTAAATAAATTTTTAAAAAATAAAGAATCTGGGATAAATATGATGTTCCTGTCATGTCTTTGGTAATTCTGTCATGCATCCTTCTGTAGTTATGTTTTGATATGAATATTAAATAATTTTGATATATTTAATTTTTATTAGACTCTAGATACAAGGAGCATAATATATGAAGGAAATGGTCATAAAACTATGTTAACAGATTCATAAGATCTTGTGGATTCTGTGTTTCTTCTCATTTCATGATCAAGCCTACAGCATTTCAGTCAGGAAACCTACCAGCTGTTGCTCATATTTTCAGCAAGAGGTTTTCACAAAACCAAAACTTTTAAGAGTTTAGGAGGTGGCAGGCCTGTTCAGCTTAGCTGTGTTGTTAAATGCAAATGCCTACATTAGTACAGCATTAAGGTTCAGAATTCAAACACACGTAATTCATGAAAACTGAAAGCTAAGTTTCCCGCACTGATGTTAAATAAATTCTACTGCTCAGATTATGCACATTAAATGTACATTTAATTGCACAAACCAAGCCGTTGAAATAACATCTGCACACTGTGGTCAGTTTAACTTCAGCTCAGAGCGTTAGCAGTTGGATGACCCATCCCTTTTTATTTGACAAGTGAGCCCGGACCAAGGGGAGGAGACACGGGGAAGAAGGATGCACAGATGTAGGGGACTAGGGGTCACATCTGACTTTTGGTTTCCACCCACCCTGAAAACTCAAGGAAATGTTCCCCATACATTTCTCCACACCTTTGCTGAAAGGTCATGTCCTCCCTCCCACTTAGACACGAAGCACTTCAGACAAACAAACAAACAAACAAGCTTGTTGTAACATAATGCCTGAGAGACACATTTTGAGACAGGAGTTTTATTTCCTTGGTCTTGAGCTGGCAACCTAAGTCTGTCTAAGCATTTCAATACATGACCTCTACTATGGCCTGAGGGCACTAGCCATGCTGCTTGAATCTAAATGACAGACTGACTTATGCTGCTAATTTAAATCACATCAGAAAGCGTCTAAAGAGTTAAGACTGACGTCATCTGGGGGTAATGCTATTTTGAGTACCCCAATTTTATCCTGCCCTTTAATGTCTATGTATTACTACTGATTTCTCTGTCTTCCAGTCCTGGAGCTTCCTCCAAAATTTAAACATGATGAGTTCTGACTAGAAACAAGAAGTAATACAATGTTTTATTTCCTTAACAGAAGCTGGCACCTTTGGTGGGAGGATTAACAAAGCTTCAGCCAACTTCCACTGCCAACCAGAAGACTGTGTCTTTTGCTTAAATGCTGTGCAAAAGTCTACTAGGCTTTTGTCTTGTACCAAGGATTTATTAGTGTGCCTACTTATGCTCTCCTTTATACCTGCATAATCCTACTGTTGTAAGGAAGACAAGATTTGTCTTGTGAAACCACTATTTCTAGTGATGAAGCATGAGCAGGAAGAAACTTGGCCTGACTTTGCACTCATCCCATGAAATGCAATATAGCAATAGGTGCCACTCAGTGAAAACCCACTTTTACTGTCACCTTTTCCCAAGGTAGACTTAGCCTTCATGTCTTTCTCTGTTCTGAGCATCCCGGAGGGGGTAACACACACACATGCCTACTTACAGCTTCCAACCTTGCGAAGACTTGAGGCCCATATCAACAACAATATTCACACGCCATTTAGTACTTGCAGGACTTGAGACATATAGGATGAGGAGAAACAAAAACCAAAACAGACAAACCTGTAGTGTAATAGTACCCAAGAGATAGTGATGTCAGCCCGTTTAGCTTCTTGCACAATTTTGAAAGTGAACATATTTGTCCTTTAAAAACTGAGTGAATTTTTTTCTGGATTATGTATTCCCCACTATTTTTTGTAAAGCAGACTTTTTTGTATTCAGACTTTGCTTTAAGCTGCATCAATCCAAAGACTGTTCTTGTTTGACAAATTCCTATTTTGTTTCAACTTCACTGGAATGGAGCTTTCCTTGAAAATTATTTTACATTATGAAACATTAAACAAATGCAAAAGTAAGAATAGTTACACACATGCTGCATGTTACCAAAACAAAATCTCAAATTATTATGCATTCAAGTAGCTCTGAATTTTGTTTTGTAAAGTATTTCTTATTTTCAGGTGTGTTCCCTCCCCCCAGTGCCAAAATGCCATAAATTCCTGTAGAAAGGAGATGTTCTCTATGGTTTTCAACTGACTTACTATAGATAAAAACAGTGAATCGTCTGTGAATAAGGCCGCTAGTTGATAATTTAAAGTTAAATTTAACATATTTAACTTGCAATTTTCTACTTATGTTGAAAAATTTTCTATTTGGTTATCCAGGCAAATTTAACTATATTATACTACTGTTACCAAAGCTATGGCCAGTGTTCATATTTCCAGTGTCAAATGAGGCTCAGTGTAGGCTGCAGTTTTCTCCTCTTGAACGTTCCCTTAAATTTGAAAACAAATTTGTTTTACTCTTGCCCTATTAAGAGTTTGCTTTTCACTACTTTGAAACCCTCTGGAAAAGCATGTACATTTACATGGGTGTAAATATAATTTTGCATTTCCACATGTGTTTTCCAAAACCAATATTTGCAGTTTTGCCCCATGACTGGGATGATACACTCTGTGATTTGGCTGCTTAGCTATGATGGCAGCTCCGGAGGGCCCTTCCAGTCCTGGGTGTCCAAGGAGGAGCTGGAAGAGCTGTGACACCCTCTGTGTTGCTGGAGGCTGGTGAGGGCAGTACCCTGAAACATAGCCATAACCCTATCACAAGGTACAGGAGTGTTCACTAACGTCATACAACCTAATCACAAGGAGGAGAAAAGAGCATTTATAATGCCCTGTGAAATTTGGATTGAATTATGCAGGGTGCCTTGTTATTGTCCTTGCCCCTTTCTGCTTCAAGCCATAGAGGAGGGAAGTCAAAGTGATTAATTTTATAGAAGGTCCACTCAAGCACCAAAGCCCAACCTCCAAAGAGATTCAAAGAGTCAGAAAATCAAAAATCTTAAAAGGAACTACATGTTTGTTGAGTGATCAGCCTGCACAACTTGTTGACATGCGATACCCAGCAAGAAGAGGGTGAGATGGTTACACAGGATGTCAAACCAAAAAAAGTAACGTAAAACAAACCCAAAGCCCAAGATTAGAAAAACACTTGAAACCTTTCTGCTTGAGGGTATGAATCCGTGCCTAATGAATGAGGAAAATTTTCCCAGGTGCAAATTATCCTCTCACAGTTTCGCTGTGCATTTTCTTCTATTGTCCTTGTATGCATCTGATTCCGACCACTGTTGGAGGTGGGAATATGGGACTAGTTTGATCCAGTCTAGTAACTTATGACATTATTTCAGCTAAAATCCTTTCCTTTGTCAGTTTTCTAAAAAATCCATATGTTCATCTGTGCCTTGGTATATCCAAGAAAGTAATTTTCATGCACATGTTTCTGTATATTCTTGCTTCATGGAGGCCATACAGCAACAATGTTCTTGGGGTTGTATAAAAATAGCAGTCTCATACAAAGGGGTGGGATATACATTTCAGGAGGTCACTTTTTGAAGACAGAAGATGGATGTTGAATGGGGAATAAACAAATACTTGAGCAAAGCAGCTCACTGAGGGCTTCACAACAACCCGGACAGTAAAACCCCTTAAGCTCCTCCATAAGGTATTTATAGACAATTTAGGCAAGAATGCTTTTCTGTTTTGCATTCAAGTTCAACAGCAGCGTTCCATAAATAGGCTATACGCACAAAAGAAAAGCATAACTGAAGCCTAAAGATAGAAAGCTGTTCTTTCAGAGTTGCAGATTTATCATTATCTCAGTTACAGGAAAGCTTATTTGGGTGACTTGCAGTGGCAGAGAGGTGACAAAGGCAAACTACTTGATGTTCAATGCCTCCAGAGCATTCATGTAAGTAACCCACTTTAATTCTCTACTTTATGCTATGTTTATTGGAATTCAAAAAAATAGAAAAAATAGATGCTGTAAAAGATGAATTGACACTAGGTTTTTTGCTAGGAAATTTTGTAAAAACAAGAGCTCTGCATTAAGAAAAAAGCAGCAATCATACTCCTTTCAGTTCTAGCAGTATTAATGTGCCATACAAGAGTTAACTCAATTAACTTCATCTTTGCTCAGAGAAGAACAATTGTTGGCCCAGATACCCATAGCACCTCTATGGAGTAATGCAGATAGTCTCACCAAGGCAGGTTACACTGATAATTATGTTGCGGTGGGTTGACCCTGGCTGGCCACCAGATGCCCACCAAACCACCCTATCACTCCCCCTCTTCAGCTGCATAGGGGGAGAAAATATGACGAAAAGCTCGTGGGTTGACATAAGGACACGGAGATCGCTCAGCAGGTACCGTCATGGGCAAAACAGACTCTACTTCGGGAAATTAATTCCCCCAAGCCCACTGATGGGTTCAGCTTTGGCCAGTGTCGGGGTCCATCTTGGAGGCATCTGGAACTGGGTCTGCTTGACATGGGGACACTTCCTGATGTCTTCTCACAGAAGCCACCCCTGCAGCCCCTCTGCTACCAAAACCTTGCCACATAAACCCAGTACATACATGAAAATCCAGCTGGTTGCAGTCAAAAAAATATCCAGCTTGCATCACAAATGACCTGGATTTCTTCTGGTACCTGATTTTTAAAACAGCTAACAACATGTTTAGTGGGGAGGATAGGAGGACACTAGGCATTGAGTTGGGCATTTTCCAGGAGATGTCCTGGAAAGAGGCTGCATAAGAGTCAGACAGGGCCTCGACAGCAGCAAACTGAAGTGTCTGATGGGCCTGGTGCTGGTTTGTTGTTGTGTGAAAGACTTGAGTTTAAGTCCTTAATCTTCCACAAGCAGTACCGTGTGACCTTTGGCAAGTATCTGTATCTTAGCTGTCCGTCTGGAACATGGGATGCATAGCACTTCTCTGCTTGATGCTGGTGCACTGACAATCAATGTATTAAAGGTCATGCAAGCCAGCACTACAGTAAAAGGGGACCTAAATATAGAAGACTGGAAATACTGAAGGTAAGAAAGAGTTTCCTGGTACCATATTTCCTCTCTAATGCAGGAATTAGAGCAAGATTTTAGCAAATATCTATTCTAGAAGATAGAGCATAGGAAGGAGGATGATTTGTGTTGCAGAGGTGACGCAGCAGATGGTGGCATCAGACAAAAAAGTGTTATTGTCTCAGTGATTTTCCTCAGACTCAAACTCTTTAAAAAATCTTTATATATGCATATATCAGAATGTTAGAAAATAAATACAAAGGAATGAAGAATACTGCAAAACAAATGCATTAACTGAACAGTAACAAATAGTAAACAACGCATAGGATAAGCACATAGATGTTTTATTAAAAAAGGTTGCTATATAGTCAGCTGAAAACTAACCTTTGTTAATAAGATACTGGGAAAAGGTCTATAAAATGTACCCCACCTAGGATTCCTGAGTATGCACACTGGAACCAATGCACCTTCATACATAAATCAGTGCTGAAAAACAAGTGTGTGTTTTTGTTTATTTCTTGGTAATAATTAAAAACTGAGTTGTGTGGAAAAGCGGGAGTCAAAGTGCCTAAACTTTACTCCGTGACTTTACTTATAGCAACTAGTGTGATTTCTCTCCATATATTCTCTCTCTCTATAGAGCTGTAAAACAGCTGTGGTGGATCTCTCTCACAAGAAAGGCTGTGACTCCATGTTCAATAGCCATGGACTTTGTGGGGAAAGGCACTTTGTTCACACCAGAAAAAATGTTCTTAAAACAGAGCCCTCCTAATTTAAGGCTTCCTTCTTTTTTTCATGGGAAGTTGAAGGTGACAGCTTGCCTTTCTCTGAAGTCAGTGGGAGTTTTGCCATGAATTTTGGTGGGGCTAGGATTATGGCTGTGATGTACCTGCATTATTATTCTTCACTGCTCATTCAGATAATATTGAGCACAAACCTTAGTATCATAAGCTTCAGAAATGGAAAGCAAAGAAAAAATGACTGGCGCTGTAACCTCATCATATAGATCAATCACTAACCCTTGGAAAGGACACAGTACCTGCGGGGAAAACAAGATGCAAGAATTAGCAGCTGCCCCTGAGCTGCAGTCATGTAGGTGGGCTGGAAGAAGGCTGACGAGCAAGCATCCTGACTCTAATCCACAACTGCCTCCGATCCCAATGCTCCCCCTTTCACTGCAGTCTTGATGAAACTAAACTGTCATCATACCATTAAAGTAATGCTTCCCAGGCTTTTTATGGAGCTTGGATGAAATGGAAAGCGCAAAAATGAAGGATTCATTGAGTCCATGACACAAGGCATCACACATGTGCGTGTTGGTGTCTAATCCCTCCATAAAAGTGAAACAGATTTAGAATGAGATAAGGAAGGGGAAAAAAAGAATGTTTTTCATGATGAGTTAGTTGCCTGACCTGTTTTTATAGGGGATCACTGTCAAGCTTGAAATCATGGCTTTGAACCCTTTTGTGCTTAACAAGGAAGAGGTATATCAGCTCAGAGAGAGAGGAGCTGTGAACATTGGTCCCAGCAGTGCTGCAGGGGCAGTTTCCCTCATGGGCACCAGGACCAAGGGGTTTCCCATGGGAGAGATGGGCGTGCAGAGGAGCTTGCCTCCCAGGCTCTCCTCTACTGCTACCACTAAAAAGGGTATGCATGCATGCACATATGTATGAGACAACTTGCTCCCCCCATTCCAAAAGGAATATATAAGGAAACTGAGTTTTATATCTTTTCACCTTGTCTGCATTGCTTTCCCCTTGCTACCGGCAATTTCCTTATTTTTTTCTGGCTTGATGCAAAGAATTTTTGTTCAAACACCTCAGTGCCAGACAAAGCCTAAACTATGTGATTTGCTGTTTTCCTATCCCAGTGGCTTCTTCTATGCTATTTTTTTGTTTTGGGCTTTGAAGATTCAAGCTGTTTTCACTGCTTAGCATGTAGGCTCTAGGAGCCAGTTCTCATCACTAAGTAAACTCCATGTCTTTTATTTCCATTTGTGTCCTTCAGTTCACTTCAGCATATGTGTTTGTACTATGTGTTAGTACAGTAGGAGGCACCCAACAGTTGCATGGCAGAGAACAAAGCAATTTTATTTTCACAAAGCTGTTTTCATGATCCCAAGGGTTTTCTAATTGTACAGAGAGCAAATATCTGACATCGCGCTCCCAGGAACAGTGCTTATTTCTGCTAAAGGCCCAACATCTCCTGAAGCGAGCAGGGAGCTCGGTGATGCTTAATTAGCATTCTGTTTGTGTTTTGTATGTAACAAAACTCCCTGTTGCAAAACTCCCCAGCTTTCATCTGCTGCATCTGTGGCACCAGACACCAGACACAGCTCGAACCCCAGGGCAGAAAACCATGTGCAGCACAAAAAAAAATAGCCAGCTTCTGTGACTGTAAAGGACAGAGCTCCATCTTGCATGCCGCGTCATGTGCCCTGAAAAATCGCTTGTACATACGACATGGAGAAAGAAAAATTTCTGAAGGATTGTGGTGGGTTGACCCTGGCTGGACACCAAGTGCCCACCAAAGCTGTTCTATCACTCCCTCTCCTCAGCCGGACAAGGGGAGAGACAATACAACGAAAAGCTCGTGGGCTGAGATAAAGACAGGGAGACCACTCAGCAATTACCGTCACAAGCAAAACAGACTCAACTTGGGGAAAATTAGTTTGATTGATTGATACCCAATTTGATTGATACCCAATCCAATCAGAGTAGGGTAATGACAAATAAAAACTAAATCTTAAAACACCTTACCCACCACCCCTCCCTTCTTCCTGGGCTCAACTTCACACCCAATTTTCTCTACCTTCTCCCTCCCCTGCGCTGCTGGGGGATGGGTAATGGGGGTTGTGGTCAGTTCATCACATGATGTCTCTGACACTCCCTCCTCAGGGGGAGGACTCTCCACAATCTTCCCCTACTCCAGCATGGGGTCCCTCCCACAGGAAACAGTCCTCCATGAA
>RSEF01000004.1:54957711-54978651 GCA_003993805.1 Himantopus leucocephalus | reverse complement strand
CACAACCTTTTCGGTTGTGGAGTCTGTTTTCCGCACGTCAGACCAACACGCGGGATTGCGGAGAAACATTAAAGGACTGCTTGGGCTGAGAAAGCCTTCCTGAGCGCTTCTACGAGTGTGCGGCGTCCGCAGGCAGTGGATAGACAGTGCTCCCTCTGCTCCCTCTACTGGGCAACGCGTTTGAGCATCTGAAAATAATCACTGAGTCCAAACTTGGCCTCATTGCAAAGGAGTCATTAAAACCACACATTAAAACCACCGTCCTTTAAATTCAAAAGGAAGTCTGCCGAAACATTTCTGGTAATGATAGAGAGACTTGCCTGCTGCCAACAGATACACGGGCATAGGAAACTGTTCTTGAGTTTTCAACATGCAGGGAAAGGAGAGGGCTGAGCCACCACTTTCAAGAACAGCTGCTGCTCAGATCCTATTTCCACGGCTGTGGGGGTAAGTTTTTCTGCTATCCTCAGTAGCAGGAGGATGCAAAACCGTGTATGCACAGGGGATGTAGTAGAGTTTAGACAGCAAAACTGCCTGGGAAACTGGGAAAAAGAGGCTGGACAGGGGAAGCCAAGAAGGGTCCCTCTCTTCCCCGCCAAATTCCTTCCCTCTGCTGTGGCCAACAACAGACTCAGAAAATTGCTTTTGAAAACCACAGCTGTAGTCTGCCTGGCAACACTAGGAACGAGGGTGAAATGGTAAAGGCGATCTACCTTAAAAGTGAATTCAAGCGTAAGGTGGTAGGGCGATACTTAAATTCTTCCCAGGGGCATTATGGTTTAAACAGTGCTACTTAGAATAAAAATAACACTTTAAATTGTCTCGTAATCTGGCAAGTGTATAATTAATCTTTGCAGTATCCCTGATAGGCAGGAAGCTGTTACCAGTCCGGGGCTACAGAAGAGAAAACTCAGGCAAAGATTTTAAGTGGATACTGTGATTTAAGCCATGCTCATCTGCTGCAAACTTTCCAAAAACCATGTTACAGCTCATTGTACCTTTATTTATGAGGGCTATGATGTTTTCCAAAGTGCCAAGACCATATAGCAGTGGATGCCCTTTTTCCAGCAGTTTAGGATGTGGCATTATTACAAAGACTCACTGCCCTTTAAAACCGTAGAGCTAAGGGGTAGCGTTAAAGCATTGCCAACAGCATTAAGTTGAAGTCAAAGCCTTGCAGCCTCCCTGTAACCCATCTCCCTGCTCAAGCATTGCAGCCCATCTGTTCCACCTATCACATATTAATGGGAGACGTACTGGTGCCTGGGAAAAACAGGACACATTAAGGGCAAGGTGACATCTCTGATTCAGAATTCCCTCTCTGAGATTCAAGATGTGTCTTCGGTGCTGTGGTAACCTTGAAGTTAGACAGGGATTACCACAAATTACTCTCCTTACTTCTCCAAGCAAACCACAAATATTTTAGTGATCTATTTTGGGTCTGTAAACTATGGTATGTACAAAGCTTAAAATGAGTGATTTTTGAATCACAAACTTATTTTCACTAACAGTTTCTGTGGGGCAACAGACCAGGAGAAGCATAGTAATCTGTGTATTCCAGCCTCAGTTTCAGAGGAAGGGATGCAGTAGGACCGTAGACTCACTGGAGGCCACTGGGACTTCAATAAGACCCAGGTGTGGCCCTGCAGCTATGTTCCTTCACAACCATCCTGCCCTCTTTATAGAGTCAGAGTCAGCCCGACATCCTATTTTAATAATTAAAGGTAGAAGATAAACAAAGGGTATTATTGTGTCTACTACAATAACAATGAAGTCTTTTTATAACCAAATGATGCAATCAAACCCACTGTCTAAAGCCAAACAGACTCACTGATTAAAAGAATCAGTGTAGGGGCAGGAGAGTGGGTAGAAATGGGAACAGCAAAGAAAATGCTGTGGACCTCAGCAGCAAAGTTACAGCATCACTTAGGTGGGAGGAGCCAAGGTGCCAGGTGGGTGGAAGGGGATGGAGAGAGGTGCATTACCCTGGAGCTTCCCACTGGGGCATGACTCCCCATCCCACTGTGGGGTGCAGCCACTGCCCCTGCCAGTGCCACCATGAATCCTGTTCCTCATCACTTTGCAGCTGTGTCACATCTGTCTGGAGGGTTTTGCAGTGTTGCTGCAGGCTTTTTTTCAGGACCAGAGCTGCTTCAAAAGCAGGACTCAGTGCTAGGCTCTCCCAGACATGGGTGCCCACTCTTTCTTACGCCTTGGAAATGCTGCTCCTCAAGACCTCAGGGGCACTGGGAGGGCTCCTGTAAAGACCTCCTCCTGAGACTGATCATGATATATAACTGCACTCCTTCATCGCCCTTCCTCCATTTAACTGAACTCCTCTAATCTCATCTCACAAGAAAAAAACCTAATCCCTTTAATCATTGTGATGGTTGTGGCACAATGTGATTATAAGGCAGGATATGGATGTCACAGATATTGTAGGAGACCTGCATATATCTCATGAACAAGATGACACCAATAAAATTTATAAGCATGAAAATGCTGCCTTTGAAAGCCTCACTCTCCCCTTCCAATAATTCAGTGAAACTTCAGGCTGTATGCGCAGCAGTGGAGAAAAGGCTTTGTAACACAGAAGTGGATGAAGACAGAAGCTGTACAGGCAGTTAAAGTGCCTGGACAATCTCATCTAGAGATCTGGTTCATAATTTACCTAATTTGCAAGAAACTGGAGGCAGCTCACAGTAGTGATTTACAAGATTTTTAGAAGATTGATAAATCTACAGTATTCTGAGCTGTTGAACATAGCAGCAGTTTTTGTCCCAGATGAGATTACAAGCAGGTTTTAATGAGCTGTTTAAGCATCTCAGTATTTTCTTTTTTTTTATGCACATAATGCAATAAGAAAAAAAAACAAATATGAAATAATCTTAAAAAGAAAGAAACAGTATGAAAGGGAAAAGAAACTAAAGAGAAATAAATTATATAGCAAAAATAATGGCTAGAACAAAGTGATTCCCATACAACAGATAAACTATCTAGTGTATTTAATCTCTTTGTACTTGCAGACTATCTGTGAGTAGATCATGGCTTCCTGAGAGTTAATAACACTTAGATCTCCTTTAATGAATTACTGATCACTTTCTAAGCTTCATAACTTGGCCTCTTTTTTCTCTGGGAATGGAAGGTATTTGCTCTTTCAACTGTAGCCCAAGAGAGCCCAAAAACCCAGTGTGACACATTTTCCTGTGGATTGCATGCTGTAAGCATTTGCTGTACTGTCCATGGGCTCTGCAGTTAGGCAAGCCTGGTCTAATGCTTCTGCACCTGAGAGCAGACTGGCTTTGGTACCCAAGAAAACAAAATCTGCAACTGGACCTTTTTGTATAGCCAGATTATTTCTAATGGCTCCCTCCTGTGCCATGGCCCTGATGACTGACGAAGTGTCAGCTCATCCCCAAATCACCTTTATTTAGCCGTTTCCTGTGAGACTGGTTGCCTCCTTCCACAGACTCTGCAAAAAATTAAAAGCTTGGAAGACTCTGCCCTATGTCAGATTTGCTTTAGAGGGGTCACAAAGGTCCAGAAATTTGGGGGAGTAAGGAAACACAGATGAATTGCATGATTGCCTAGCCTTTTTCCCCCCAGGAAAATATGATAATAAAAAAAATTTATCAGATTATCATTATCATTAACCACTTGTGAAGGAATACTTAAAAGGAAGTGGCTGAAAAACTTGCAGACATTATATGAAAATGTTCTCCTATGCCTAGCACGATAATCAAATAAAACTTCCCATAACTTCAGTGGAAGTTAGTTGGCAAGGCAGGCTGAATGTGTCCCTTGGTACAGCACAAGATGCAATTACAGTGCACAGTAAAACTGGTTGAGTTGAAAACCAAGTATTTTTCTCACACTAATATCAACTTGAGTACAAAAAGCAGTGGTGTATTTCTATTCTTTAGGTATAACCATTTAAGAAACCACTGCAAAACGTCAAAAGACATTTTTTCCACCAGATCCACTAAAACATGTTATACCTGGTATTTGGTGCCTTTCTAAAGAATCATGTGAATTCTTTTTCAGTGATTCATCTCTGTTAACTAAGAAGACAGTGCTTTAGTTCCCAATATCATAACAGTCTTGAGCTGTCTTTTTGCCTAATTGGCCACTGATCTTATAATCATTCTTGCTGTCAAACGAGCTCTGCTCCATTGATTTCAACACAGCTTTGCTAGGGTACAAAAATATAGGTTAATAGCCTCAGCGGCAGCATTAGAGTTTATAGGAGCCTTACATGTAGGCAGTTGAAAAACACCAATTACTTTTCACAGGAATTTTTTTCATCTTAAAAAATGCCAGTCAAAACAGTCATCTTTGTTACCAATGAAAAGTGAAACTGAAAACAGAAAAGACTGACCAAAGCAATTAAAAAGTGTATTTTCACTTATTTTGTTTTTCTTTAAGATTTTTCACCAAAAAAATATAGGGAAACAAGAATGATGCCCTTCCCATGAAAGCCCATTTTGCACAGAAAGTCTTGTTTTGAGAGAAAAGATACCAGTTAGCTCTTCCAAATAAGGCCATGGGGCTGCTGTAGGGCACAAATGGTCTGGATCATGGTTACATGCAGCAGTGGAACAGGTAATCCCTTTAGCTCTGCAGTTACTAAACCACACTGCAGTGCTACGACTATGGAAAGCCCTTGAAGCAAGCAATAGTTCCTAAAATACCTCTCTTATATCATGCAAATCTTTTTTTGGAGGCTGCTTATTAAGATCTATGTGGGCCCTTTCCTGCTTGGGTTGTAGGTTTAGGAGAAATCATAGTCAACGCTTGCTGCAATTTGGTCAGAAAACTATCGGGCTCAAAGTAATTCTTTCAGTGACACTCTCAAACCTTTGAGATCAGAGGTGCTGACTGAAGTTGGTTTTCACTTCGAGATTACAACATTATTTGATTTCATACTACTGTAGTCCCCAGAGAAGACATGAGTTGATTATGCAGTAATTCCAGGAGTGCCTCAAATCTCCCAGGGAGAGATGAATTTCACGAAACCAATTTTAAAGAAAGGACAATTGACCCTAGTGGCATTTTTTGTTGTTGGTGGTTGGGTTTTTTTTTGAAAACTGCAAGTTCTATTAAGATGCTTTGCAAATAATTGAGTCTGACAGCCTGTGCCTTCAACAAGCTCTCTGCCAGGGGTGGGGGATAGTCTAGAGCTGGCTGAGGGCTAGATCGTGGATCACAGCTCTTGCGCTCTCATTTGAAAGGCACACTACAAAAACACAGGCAACAGGCAGGTTATGAGACTCCAGGGAGCACTGTACAGCATTTTGCTGCAAGTCTACAGACAAGTTCATGCCACTGCATGTGGTGTGGGATATAGCTGCAAGTTTATGAATGAAGAATACTAAAGGTGGGACTCTAAGTTGTTTGAGAACTAAATCACAACCTAGAAAGCCATGTACTTACCCAGGTAGTGTTAGATCAAGTTGCAGACCAACAAAGGTTACAGGCTAGCAATGAAGACTTCCACACCAGGAATCACTGTGCTGTACAGCAAAAATTACTGATACATGCTTTGCATTGTAAAATTTTCCTCCCCAGAAGAATGGAAATAACATTTCTCCATCCTGTTGTTGTGCAAGGAGGCAGGCATGACTTTCTCTAGAAAAAGGTGAGTAAGACAGAAAGAAGATCAAGCCCACAACCAGACTTTTTATGGGTCTACAGATCTCATCTTGGGCAGGCAGTCATGGAGCAATACCTCCCATGCCTCCCAGCAGAGGCATTGCTGTGGATAAGTATGTATATTATATCTTATTTCTAAATGTAATTTAGAAATCATTGTTAAAGAGTGAATTTCTGCATTATTTCTGAAGTTGCCTTTATCATATACTGTTTTTAGAGCATGAAGACAGATACACACCTGACCTGGGGTAGGAAAATGGTTAAACCAACTTTTTGAAATAAAAAAAAGCACAGTAAAATATGTAAGGAAGAAGAAAAATGTGCCAAGTGCATTGGTCATTGTCATTCAAGCGTCAAGTGTTGTGTAACTAGTTACAGTTACCAATGTTAAAAAAAAAGAACAAATGCTAAATCTTTCTGAGATGCTGGGTCTAAAATTAAGCCATAAGCAGAGACTGTGCATGGCAGAATCCCAGGTCAATTGGGCTGTAACTGTGTGCAAAGAAATGACCAACTTTCCTGCTCCAGTTCATGAACTGGAAAGAGATCTGTTTTCTCAAAGGATGGTCTGAGGATGCCAAAATACCTCTTTCCCCATGCAACATATGATATGAGAGACCTAACATCTGAATATTAGAAAAGAAGCTAATTGAATGCTCCCCAGCACATCCACAGATCCATCATCTCAGGCTTTTGTAGAAGTAATTGGAAAACGCAAATGTTTGTGAATCACATGAATTCACATTATACAATCTTTAATTTCCTTTTGAGAAACAAATATTATACTTTGAAAGAAAGCAAGTGCTGCATCTGAAGGAGAATGAGTATAAAAAGCACCAGGTGCTTTTGCACTTCAATGTGCTGCTTCCAAAGTCAAAACCTATCGATGCTATTTTCCAAAAATCAAGATCACTTTGAGAACCCAGTCGGTGAGCTACTAAAACCAAAGGGAGTTTGAGAAGCCCAGTGACTGAAGTGTTAGCACTCTTAGGTACATGTGGCCAGAACCAAAACCAGAACAAGGACCTAGTCTTTGATGATATTCAGCTGAATTCTGACACCTTCACTGTACCATCCAATTCTGCAGAACTAACTATGGACATAAAGTCAGGAACAAAAAAACCCCCTTATTTTTAATATTTTTTTCAGGGACAAAATGCCACAAGAACAGATTTGAACTTTTTATTTTAGTAGCAGTTGCAAAAATGTGTTGCCAGCAAGATGATCCTATATGTGAGATCCAAGGCAGGAAAAGATAGCAGGCAGACAGTTTCTCCAGGAAACAAGACAGTAATCAAGCAGCAGAAGAAATAGAAACTAATTTCTTACATTGTATTGCTGAGAACTCTGTTGTTTGCACATCGCTTTGGAAACTTCAGCGATTTCATAATGAGAGAGGGAATTGTTTGTGAGCAAGAAAGCTCACAGAAGGAACTGTTGGGAAAGACAGATGAAACCTCAGAGAACTGCCTCCAAATAGCAACTGCTAGTGGAATATTAGGGAAAGACAAGACAGCAGTAATCACTAGAAGAAACTGGGGCACTGTGACAAGGTGCGCCAACTGTGAAAAGCAGCATGCATGACCACCCAAGGTGAAGCTATCAGGACAAAGTTGCCAGGTAGTAAAAGCAGCAGAACCAGCGGGCAGCTGATGAAAGGATCAACAACCGAAGACTTTAATTAACAGACAAGGTGTTGAGGTTGACATTGAGCCAGGACACAATCTGAGGAGACAACATTTACACTGGTAATACATTGTGCCACTTAGTAGGACGGAGGCATCTCCCTAAAACCTTAGGGGAGTGTGGGCTTATATCCCCCCAAAGGGATATGATATCCAACAGATTTGAAAACACTAGCAGTTGTGGCTATGTACTTAAACTGTGTAAACCTATGAACATGGGTAATCACCATTAAAGATACTGCCCCACCATGTCATTAAAGAAAAGATGAGGTGGCCAAAAACATCTTGGCTAAAGCAGCGCTGGCCACCAAACAAATGTTTGCCAAAAGCACTAAGTAATGGGTCTGGGAGCACCCACCTAAAGCATAGTTGCATTTATACTGCTCTCATGGACTGCTGTTTTCCCAGCGAAAGGGATTTGTTTGGTCTATTTCATTTGTTTTTTAAAATGATGGAGCCCTCTCCTATTACTACCCAGCATGTGGCATGTGAAACAAACATTAAATAATACAAAGAGTATTTAAAAATAAGCATTTTGAACAATATGTGCACTTTGTTATGCAGAAACTGGCACTCTGTCAATGTGTTGATTTTAACCCAGTGATCAGGGAATAACAAAGCGCTCAGGATGTGTCTTTGGAAGCAACTTGGAGAACAAAAAGAAAAGAAGTTTCTAGTGCTCATTTTAGCTCTACCCCAAACAGCCTACCACTGTTTATATTTACTGTGTTTCATCTTCAGATGAGTTGCCTGCTTCCTCTCTGGACACCAAGGCCTGCCTTTGTCATCAAAATAATTCAGGACTGTGTACAAATTCTTTTCTTGGTCACTTTTTTGCAACCCTGCTGAAATCTATTGGGGTGAACATCCATTTCAGAAAAAAAGATAAAATTGACCTTGTCTGCCTTACTAAATTGTGCTTTGGTATCTCAGTATTTTTCTGTGGCCCCCTTCCTAACCTTATTTCTCCTCATCTGCCCACCCTCATGTGGATTTTCTTTGGAGATCATATTGTGGAAGTAAAACACTACATAATACACTTTTCCTCAGAAATTTCTGCAGCCAAGTTTTGAGAAAGGTTTTTTTGGTGACATGTACAGTGGAATAAAAATCACATATTGCTGATGGGGAATTTTTTTTACCTGCTGGCACCAGGAGATGTTTGCAGAGACTGACAGTGTCTGAATATTTATCTTTTACTGCAGGTATTGCCTTGAAAAGTCTTGATTTTGTGTCAACTTTGATTAAGCATGGCCTGTCTCTCTTACATGAGACTTTGTGGCAGGTTCTCTGTCTTTCCACCATGCTTGTTGTAGGTGCTCTCAAAAACTGGTGTCTCTGATCATATCATCCTTTACTCTCACTGGTAACCTGGATGAAAACATCCCTCTTTTACTTTACAAGGCACTAAGGAAAACACTCATATTCTGCTTAATGATTACTGATGGAAACATAATATTCTACAGGGAAGAAATCCCAGTCCTTTGCTTCCAACAGGTTTTCTTGCTATGTTCCCACACAACTCTTTTCTCCTGTCCAGGAAAGAGCAATGCTTAGGACAAGATCTATCACCAGCTTGCCTTTAACAGCACTCCCTAAGTTAACTCATCAAAGAAATGCCCCAGAAAAGTGTTAACAAAACAGAACAATGACCTACATGCGGGATCGTGATAGCAATAGTCATAATAAAATAATTTACTGTACATTAACTTTTTCTAATTTGCTCCTCCTGTCAATAAAAGCTTTAGGAAAGAGTGTGAGCAGAGGAAGCAAAAAAAGTTTAGCTGGGCTAGCACCAAGGAAGCTGAATAACTCTGATGAGCCTCTGTGACCATCTCAGCAAGAAGCTGGAGCCCTAAGCGGCATTTTGCCTGCAAGCTTGGGGGAAGGCAACAGTTATGTTGTCTCTTCAATAATGCCTTCCTGACCAGCAGCTTTTCCCACCTCCACAACACCAAAGCATGGTGATGGGTTGAACAAACATACCCCTCTTGGCATACTGAACCCTATGACTTTGCTCTGGCTTGCCCAGGCATTCCAGGGTGACCTCCTGGCTGCCTACAAGGCTGCAATGTGACCAGGGAGTGCACGGGCTACAGGAGATGCCCTGTGCTCAAATACCCAGTAGGGCAATATTTGCTGGGGTTACACATGTAGCGAGCAAAAGCGTTGCTCCAGCAGTTAGTCATCTTCAGATGACACTCATGTTTCTCCCCATTTTTGGCAGACACATTCCCTGCTTTGCAGACAGTACTGGGAAGATGGTAAGCAGCCCACCCTTCAAGTGTGCAAACAGCCAGCAGGAATTGTCCCTAATGTTGTCCTAGAGATTCTAGATGAGCAAGGGCACAAGGCCAAGAAGCTTTGCCCTTCCTTCCTGTAGCAAGGGGTGGGAGTGCTAAACACCATGTTTCAACTTTAGGCTTGTGCACAGCTTCAAGGGTAGGGGTCAGGCCCCTGCCCGACAGCAATCGACTTGCTTTACTGAGTGCATTAGAGCTCAGGTACAGACCGAGGATCTAGTCTGGGGTTTTCCATTACTGTATCAACCGATTCAGATTATTGACTTTAGTAGCTGAAGAACTGATTGCTACATGCCTGTCTGCCCACTGCAGGTCAAAAAGCAAACCATTTTTGCACCCTGCAAAAAAACCAGCCTGCTCCTGCTGAAGGCAATGCATAGAAAATTCTGCATCAAATACATTAAGCAAGGAGTTAGGCTGGCATACTACATTTTGTACAGATGAAACAGGTTTAGAAATCTGTCTTCAATTTTGACTGAAAGCATGCATTTCAACTGAAAAATGACTTTTTCTTTTGAGCTTACAACTTAATATTTACTGCCTTTAAAAAACTGAGCAGAATTAATAAACACTGCAATATGAGGAATTCAAATTTTGATGCTTTTCTCTGCGAGAAATATGGACATATGACAAAGCACAAATATAGGCACAAGTTAAACCTGGGAGAAGTGAGGCTAACCTGCTCTCTGCTCCTGAGAACTGAGATGTTGGAAGGAACTGCTCCCTTACACAGATTGCATTTTTCAGGAGTGTCCAGCCTGGACACTAGTTGCTTGCTGGGCATGGACTAGCAGCATTACGCACCACTTTTTAGTGACTATGGACTGATGGCTTTCAGGACATGATACAAAATGCAGTTGCTCTTTCCTCAGGCTACTAGAGACCAGGAAAGATAGAGTGATGACTGTTGTTGGATGTGATTAGACATTTCCTGTTTATTTTTCTGGCTACTTTTTTCTGGTTATGAAGATAGCAGCAAAATTGTTAGTTTAAATGTCTGTCAAGAGCAGCTAGAGGCAAAGACTTTTCCCAGTGGTGTGTCAATATAAGCCAAGAAATAATAAATATCCAGTTTTGGCTATGATGCACAACACAACAATAAAAACCGTGTGATGTACTGCAGGTCTGATCATTCAATCCAGACTTTCAGCTTTACCTACAGATGACTTTGTTTGTTTATTTAAGTCACTGTTCCAGAATTGAAATGGGTGAGAGGGCTAGTAATTGAATTTACCTCTCTGCCTCTGTGAGCTGCCTAGAGTGGCCAAGTGGCCAAATTGCTTGTAAGCTCCTGTGGTTCTGAGAGCGGTCCCAGTGCGTTGCAAGACTTAAATTTAATATCAGCCCTGACCAGACAACTAATAGAAAGTGATCAGCCAGTTAAGGATGCATAAGTAGATGGGATATCATGAAGTTATTTACAGCTGTGTGGCACTGATCTTCCTGCCCTGGCATTTAACTCTCCAAACATGTTCACTGTCCAAATCATCTGACTGCAGCAGATGGGTAAAACTGCCTTGGTGAGCTATGCCCATCAATGACTCTGAAAGGCAACCTAGTCAAAAGAACCGTCTGTCTTTGGTCATTTTGGCTATGGCTAGGTTACTTTAATCCACTTGTTACGTTGTTCAATTTCAGCATTATGAGAGGCAGAACATACATATGGTGGTACTTACTCCATAATACAAAATATTCTGCTATAATTCCCAAAGCATCTCCAAGGGTGTAAGCAATAGTATATGGGTGGCAACAAACACACATACACATATGTTATATGGAACTACTCTCTAAGCGATTCATGGCAACCTCCCTCTTCCCACTGCTCCCTGCTTTTGTAGATATTTGACTGCTGACAATTACTTGGAGAATATATGCGCATCTGACAAAAGTCTCAGTGAGCAAAGGGCTGTGCTGTCCTTGAATCCTCTGTATGCCCTGAATTCAAGAGGCTGCACTCAGATTTCTGGGTAGCTTTTCAGCTGGCTTTGCTTCTGAAACAGAAACATCTTCCCTCACATATTGCTGTTCTTGTCACCGTCCAACATGAAACCATGCAGATGCATTAGTTCCTTAAAATATTACCCCCTCCCTCCCCCAAAAGTGGACAGAAGATTTCTCTTGTTCAGAGAGGCAATACTGATAGGTCCTTGTATCACACAGCACCAACTCTACACCAAACCTGCACTACCACTGCACAATGACGGACACTATTTTAACTCATCTTTCTGTTTTCTTACATACTGTCAACCAAGTGTTCAGCAGCACAGAAATTTGCACCAGACTCAGAGGTGTTTGTCCTCCCCGATATAACAGTGGCAGATCAGATGTGGTGACTCGGCAGCCTCTTCTGCTCTCTCTTCCAAACGGATTCTTCAGAAACCACACTGATGACTCAGTGCAAACATGCAAACCATATCCTGAGACTGTTTGACCTGAAAGGTAATTGGCAAGCACATCTATGATGAATGATTGAAATAGTTGTTTCCAAGAACAAAGGATAAGCCTCCATGCTGGTTAGTGAATAAAAAGGAAGTTGGCAGATAAGATGCTATCAGAAAAAAGGTGAAGGTAAGCTCTTCCTTTGGAGAGATGAGCTAGGAGAAAGCTTGAGATTTGAAAAAAATGGTGTAGGAAAAGAGAAAGTAATCTACAGAGAGGTTTTATTTTGGTTTTAGTATTTTAAATTCCTTCCATACATGAAGAAAGGTGGGGACTTCTTCAGAAGGGGGAAAAGACTAATCCCAGGAACAAAGAATGAGGGGCACAAACAAATACCTAAGAAATTACTGATCTAAATACATAAAGGCTAAGTTAAAAGAAAAAAAAATTACTTGACCAGATGAGATCCTTATGGAGTTTAAAATACATGATTGGAGAAAACATTTCATTGCCAGTCAGGGAGTCTTATCTCTGTCTTCAAATGCCCTCCTTCCTCATCCCCAAATCTCACAAAGTACATGCCTGCATTTTTAGGTAAACACAGCCTCTTCCAAGTCCACAGACAACTTCCAAAACTGTTGTACTGCAGCTGAATGCAGTATCCGTGTTTCCATTAAACTCTGCACTGTGGGCTCCCCACCCCCCATAGGGAGTTTTCTTTAATATATGATTTCAATTTCAAACCAGCATCACTTTAGGGACATATTCTGCCTTTATTTATGCAGCCCAAGAGATGATATATCTATCTACTGATAGCAGCTTTAATCAAAAAAGAGTATTTTCAATACAAAACTAAACAATTAATTTGATACTTTTGAGAACAGGTACATTACACCCTTGTCATAGGTCTTGAGATCTGCTACACTTTAAAACTGATAAATAGGGTGTCCTTGTATTCTTTAACCATCCCCCAGGGAAAATAGTTTGTAAAATAGTAAAATTGCTCAGACACAAATATTTATCACTGATCCAATAAGATTTTATGTGCCTTGTAACTACAATATTACATGTTTTATGCTCCTTCAATCTTTGGTTTAGAGTACATCGTTTCTTCAGTATAGATAATTTCGCAAGCAGTGGAGATCTGTAAACAATATTTTGTTACAGCCTCATGAATATTAGGTGCCATTATTTCCCCTGTAGTTTCAACGAAGCTTTATTCTTCCTGAACACACATTGTTCATTTTCCAAAAATGCCTGGTACAGAAGGCATAATTATCTTTATTTTATTGGATTTGTCAGGTTTACACAGTTTTAAGTCCATTAGAGGTTAGCCACACGCTTAGAGGCAAGCATGCACACTTAATTTTAAGTACCTGGCTGGTTTGTCTCATTCAGTAGGTGCTGCTTTGTAGAACAGAACAGCTTGTCCTTCTTTAAAAATACAGCACAGCATCACAAAACTAAGGCATGCATAAAGGTGTGCTCCATCCTGCCCTTTGATATAAAGGCAGTTCATGGAGGTAGTAAATATTTCAGCTTTAGGCGTACAGCTGTCCAGGAAGTTGCACCATAGGAATCAGTGCAAGTCACTCATTGTTGTCTGGGAAGCATAACTTGAGTACTATCATAGCTGTTGGAGTTAGGATTTACAAATCCTGGCCTCAGTCTTGGCTGGGGCATGGAGGTTGTGCAACCACCATGCTGAAGCTGTATCTGTGCTGAGAGCAACCTCAGCTCTGTAAAACTACTGTGAGTTCACATGGCGTTTCAGCCCTTAATGCAGGCTGTGGGTATCTGAAAAGAGCAATGTGGCATTAAGCAGCCACTGCTGGATCACTCATTTCTCTCTGCTGTGTCAGCATGAACAGGGAGCTGGAAATGGGAACTAATTTGATTGCAAAACACAACCAGTGCAGTCAGGACAGTGGGGTAGGGAAATGAAGCAACTGCTGAAGCAGCTCTGCTGCTGGCTGTCCAGCATGGGCTAGCATGGGCACATTTACCACCCCAATGAGGCAGTCGCTGCATCCCTTCTAGCACAGTGGGTGGGGAAAGCATTGCCCGTGTTTCTCCTTGAGAACAGGCTGATGCTTGCCATTGCCGTCTTCTTCTTCCCTGCTTTTTTCCTTAGAGTTTTATACCTTTGTAAAGGCTTGGACCTGCTGACTATCCCTTTCTCTCATCTTGCATGTCTTTTAGATCATGGATTTTCTCACATCTTAATGGCAATTAGTGAAATCAGACAAAGTCACACAGCTGCACTGCACCAAATGGGGCCTTGGAACAGCCAGCTGAAATCTGGGCTGAGGGTTGGAGAGCTATGCTTCTTGATTTATTGACACAAATTCAGTCATCATCATCTGTGCTTTGGTGATAGCCATGGTAGCTTCCAGCTTCTGCTCCCTCCCCGCTCCCATGGCCCCTGCACTGCTTCAGCAAACGGTTATATAGAGCTCTCCCCCACTTCAGCTAGGAACAGAGGTATTTTCAGTGCAAATGACCTTTGTTTTATAACAAGGGAATAGCAAGTAGCATTTCTTTGGGTGAAGGTATCTTAACCACCTCTGACAGTTTGTGCTGAGCAGATCATAAATAGGGCTGCCGCAGCCTGTAGGCAAAGGCACCATCTATCTCTGACAAAGAGACAGGACACAAACCAAGCCAAAGCTGAGGCAGGCAACATATTACCCTGCTGTTGATGGAAGCAAAGCACTAGCAGGGCCTTGACCAATGTGCACTGCTTGCTACAGAGCTGAAGAGCATCCCTGCTCTCGTAGTACACACAGTAGCCTCGGGGTCCTGGTCCTAGCCCTGTGGCAAGAGATATTTTTCCTTAATGTGTGTTTGACTTTCTTACAAAGCAAGTATAGCTTTTGAACAGCGGTCAGCATGTCTGGATGGCAGGGTGCCCTGACACAGCAATCTGCAACTTATTTGAACATCCTACAGAGACATTCTGCATTATTATTTAAAAAGATGGCATATTCAGGGTATTTCTAAAATAATTTAGAGTCATTAATTCCCTTGTATAGCATCCATTAACTGCAAGCTATTATAATAAATAAGTGGCATAATTATTGGGTAATTGTCCAAAAAGCTAAACCAGTCATTCTAATGAATATTTCTGCTGCTGTCTTAGCCATCATGCTCTGTCTGGAAGCCCAGCAGCACTACAGCTCCTTGGCAGAGGAGACCCCATAGTCCCTTTTTCTTTGGTCTCTTTCCCCAGGCCTACCATCTCAGCCCACCCTTCCCCTCTCCGCCTTTCACCATGTCTGCTGTACCTCAAAGTCTGTACTTCAACAGTGCTTGTCCAGTATCAATAACTCAGCAGCAGTGCCGGCTGCAGTGAGTACATTTATTCCTGTGGCACTCTGCCTCCCCATACCGCAGTACAATCTCTGTGGCTTTATCTTCCTCACCAGAGGGAAGAGGCAGCTAGTTCAAGCCAAGAAAAACTCATGGTATGGCTGTCTGGTTATCTGATATGGGTAGAAAGAACAAGCAAGCTTTCTTACTCTATTTTTATGACCATAATCACCAGGCAATGCAGTTGCTCTCTTGGTATATGCTACTGGAAGAACATGTATTGAATGACTCAGGGGATGATGATTTTTTATTGTAGAGCGCTCAAGCATTAAGGCAAAAAACCCCAGTGCTTCCTATCTTCCATAGTGCTTGGTTATCCTCCTCTTCTAGGTGTGCATAACAGTCTTGTGCCCAGTTTAAAAAAAAAAAAAAAAAAGCTCTGCATGAAACCAAAGGGACATACTGAGCACCAAAGGCCTTTAGTCATACGCAGCTTTGTGAAGGAAGGATGGGGACAGAAGTCATACAGGATGGAGAACAGGCAAGAAATCAGTGGGTAGTTTTCCATGCAAAGAAGTAAAGAAGCAAAACCAGAACAGCCAAGGAAACTTTTTGCAAGTTTCCTCCTGTTTTCAGAGGCACGTCTAGAAGCGACTTTTTATGTGATCTATTTAAAGACAGCAAGATACTCTTGAATTGTCAACAGATGAGCAATTGTGGAGGTACTCAGCTCCCTGTCTGATGTCAGACGGCAAGGATTGCTCACCTTCCCCCTCCCTACTAAAATTAGTCATGAAGCTACCAGTGACTTCAGTGAAAGTAGTCTCAGCCTTCAAACACTTGAAAGCCTCCATCTTTCAATACGCTGATAAACATAAAAAGGTATAAGGAGGCCAAAACATGATAGAAAGGAAAATTTCAAGTTTAAAAAGTATTGAAGAAAATATAACCAAAATGAAAATTCTTTCTTTCCTGTGGGGGAAAAAAATATCTTAAAACTCTCTCTGTCCATCCACCACTTTTTCTTCTTGTCTGAACAGCAGTGTCCCCTACCATCCACACACACATACAATGAACACTTCATGTGAATATTGCCACTAGATCCACAAGACAAATTAATGTGAAAATAGCTGTCTCCTGTTGGACAGGTTCTGTGGGAAATTATGATGTTTCCCGAACCCTCTATTTAGACAGGAACAAAAGACCAAAGGACTGCCCCAGCAGCCTCCATCTGTGGCATCTACTCCATCCATGCCATCTACTCCATCTAACAGAGGTGATCCTACTGTCGACAGGTCAGGCACATGTTAGCTCAAAGATGCTTCTAGAGAGGCCCAAGTGTTACTATTTGCAAAAGCAGATGGGCTTGCAAAAGCAGATGAGATTACTGATCCATCAAATTCAACTCACTGCAAATTCAAGGAGCTGAACCTTGACAGCTCCCATGTATGAGGCCTTCTTCAGACCTGCCAGTTGAAGTAGAGTAGACATAGCCTGTACGTACTGACCTGCATGATAAAAAATGGGGATCATATTACAACGGTGCCTTTGAAGGGAAGGAAAACCTCCTCTAAATGTAGTGCTAATTTCCATTTCTCTTCATCTCTGATGTTTCAAGAGCGTACACATTATTATAGCCAAGTCCCCTAGTGTATCACTGGGCAGAAAACCAAGACTGAGAGGTTTTCCAAAGCCTGTTTTCACCATTATGTTCCTTCCTCAACACGGACACAAAGACAGCTAAATCGAAACTGAAGACTTGAGAGGAACTCCCAGGTCAAAAAAGTCAAAACTGCCTATTAAAATGAAACCCCATAATGAATATTAACAAGTGCATTATTCAAATAAAAAGATTCTTTAAAAATGTAAGTAACTTACAGTGAATTAAAATTTGCTTCTTGATTGACTCAGAAATGAAAATAGTCGGGTTGCACTCCATTGTTTCAAGTTATTTTCTCTTTTTAAGTCTCAGAGTGTTGGTAACACCAGCTGTATTTAAAAAAAACCAACACACAATTAGGCCCCCTCAAAGAGAAAAAAAAGTCTCAAGAACATAAAACCCCAAAACTTTAATCTCATGCTTAAAATAATTTATTTCTGTTACTCAGTGAGAGGGATCATATTTATACATTTCCTACTGCAAAAAAGCATATTAACATACAGTATAAGGCTTTAGGTAACGTGTTGACTGTTGTCACAGTTGGTGTCTATATCTAGGTACAGAAAGCTCCACTCTAAATATCTGTGCTACTTCAACTAAGGTTTCTTAACGTTTCCCAGTGTAATACCTGGATTTCTTTTATAGCTTGCCCTCATTTAGAAGATTGGGTTCTGTTTATATTTAAAAAACTATATCTTCGATGTTATAAAGGGTTTCAGTAGTGTCTCATCGTCAGCAGGGGCACTGAACTAACAGGCAAGATCACTACTGCCCTGCTCGTATTTTTAGCAGGTTAGATTTGATTTGACAGCACATAACGTTGTTGTTCCCAGTTCCTTGGCTGATTGCTTGACCTGGTTTCTAACCCAAGTCACCTTCCTGTGTCTCTCTCAAGCTGAGCAATAAGGACAGTATGCTCTGTGCCATCTACTCACACCCTGTGATCCATTTTATCAGGCATACATATTGCAATCAGATGTCTAAATAAATATTTAGTGCAGAGATTTAACTAAAAACTGCTTGACTTTGTTTCCATATTGATCAGTCTCAAGACAACTTACTTGGAGACATGAATACCACATTCATAATTTTTGTGCCATTTGGGAAAAATTATTACCAATGACTTTTGCTATAGGCTTGCAATACAGGTGGATTGCACTGGTGATTCATTAAGTGGTATTTGGCTGCTTTTGTCAATTTTTTTTGCATTGAAATTTCCATCATCTCTGTTGTTCAGGGGCACAGATTTAGATCAACGTGCTTTCTGGGCTGGATGTGTGAGCACCTTTGAATGAGCACAGCCTGTACATAAGCTCCTAAACAACCTGATTTCTCTGCATGATGTGAGCATTGCACAGGGAACTGCAACAGTTTCCCCCCACTTTCAGGTTGTTTTAGGCTGTTTTGTTGTTTCTTTTTTTTTCCTTTTTCCTCCCCCCATTTTACTGGAAATCAGGATACTGTGGGGAAGGCTGGGGATTGAAGCTGAAACCAGGACAAGCCAAGAGGACAAATAGCAGTGAGTCCAGGCAGATGAGAGGACTAACTGGCAGGGCAGGCAGTTGCTCTAGCTTTCATAGATAAGGCTAATGGAAACAGCATCAAAACTGTTAAGATGCACATTATTCATTTTTATATGCTGCTTGTAGTTACACTGAGCCCTTCTCATCACCCTCTATGTTTTTAATACCTTCTGGCAATGTGATAACTCCTGATCGCTCCCTCAACCTTTGCAGACAGAAAAAACATTATTCATAATATGAAACCAGTTTTCAACAGGTATTGATAAAAATAAGGTGCTTACAAAACAAAGACATTAAGATGTTCCTGAAATTTTCTCCATGGAAAGCGGAATTCTTTTAATAGGCGAGGGATTTCCATTCCACAAACTCCCTGAGCCTGCAAGAACTTCACTGTAACATCAGATACTGTAAGCTCAGATCTCTTGGCCTAAATGAATAAATGGCGATATTGAATAGATGCGTCAAAGAATCGCAGCTCTCAGGGGAAAAGCCAGTGTCTCAAATAATAAATCACAGGAAAAAAGATTAAAAATAAATAAGGACAATACCACACCTTCACTCTTCCACTTTCTTGCTATCCCAAGAAAACCAGGAAGAAGTTATCCCTCATGCAGTTCTGAAAACTAATTTAAGGCAACAATGACACCCATAGTTTAATCAGCAATGTAGTCCATGGAGCATTTCAGAGGTGGATGCAGACACCAAGTTTTTTCTGAGATAATTCACTGCTGGATTACTCTGGTTTTATCTTGGCTGCCTCCATTGATTTCAGCGTAAAACCAGAATACTGCAAGGATGACTCAGACCCGCTGCTTTTGTTTTAGAGGAGATGGCATGGAGACATCTAGGAGAAGTAGAGTGTTCACTTATTTAAAACTTCTCCTGTCCTTGGAGGAGCTCTGATCAGAGAGCATAGCTTAATGGATGAAAAAACATACCTTTCATAAGTAGATTAAATGCAATTTTTAGAAGGAAATATGCCATTGCTTTCAGACATGATGGCATGGCACAATCATAGCAAGATGACGGCAGGAACCTGACATTTTAAGTGTCAAAATAGGGGCGGTTTTGAAGCTGTAGTTGGCATTAAGAGGCTCTGGAGCTTCAGGATGTTAGGATCTCCAAGAAGTTGCTGAAAGGGAATTTGAGGGTATGTGTTTCACTGTTCTGTTGCCCTTCATTACATTGCATTAATTCAGGACCTCCACTAGTCATTTTCATAGAATCATAGAATTGTTTTGGTTGGAAAAGAACTTTAAGATCATCAGGTCCAACTTTGCAGAAGTATCAGGAGAGAAATATTTTCTATTTTGTGTTTAGAAAATAATTCTCCAGTAAGAACCGATCAGAAAATACCATTTCTTAACCCTATCCTTCTCTAGTGCTGAGGGTAGCAGAGCAACATATCTTAATTCCTGCCATCTCATGGACCTAAGGAACTAATGATGTCTCTACTATCATCCCGTGAGACGGTCTTTTGAACCGAATTAAGCCAGAGTAACTAAAGGTCTTATATTTCTTAGAGGGTTTTAGCCCTATGTGGAATGGGCTAAACAGCTATTGTAGACTGCCTGAAACCAGCATTAATGTATAAACCCCATGAGCACAGACATCAAACTGCATGAAAGCACAGAGATTAAGACACTGATTTGAAGCTAGAGCAGCTTGACAACAGAAAAAAAAATTTTTGAACTGACATCCTTGTTCCCTCATGTAGCCCGCAGAGGAGAGGCATTGAAAAGTTCTTGGCACTGGCACCACCTGGTTCTTACTTGGCTGATGAGGAGTTTCGCCCTGATTTGGGAAAGGAAGAATGAGAAGAGAGTTTCACCCAACAGGAGTAGGTGCCTACCCATCTTGGTTGAAAAGCCAGCCTAGATGTCCCAGCAGAAGGGGTGACCTGCCTGTTTCTCTGCACACCACTTCATTGTGTTTGACAAAATATATCACCTTATCAATAGGAGAAAAAAAGGGGAAAAGGAGGAAGGAGCTACAGTGGAGGTCTTCCTGTGGTCCCGTGAGAAAGAAGGAATAGGACAGAGGCTGAGCACCTTTTACCACATAAGCCATGCCCTAGTGCTACAGCCTCCTTTAGGACCCTGTATTGGGTTTGCATGGCAAGGTTTTGGTAGCAGGGGGGCTACAGGGGTGTCTTCTGTGAGAAGATACTAGAAGCTTCCCCTATGTCTGATAGAGCCAATGCCAGCCAGCTCCAAGATGGACTCGCCACTGGCCAAGTCCCAGCCCATCAGGGACGGTGGTAGCACCTCTGTGATAACATATTTAAGAAGGGAAAAAACGCCACTTGTGTGACAGCAACCAGGAGAGAGAAATGAGAGAAAGAACTATGTAGAAACCAAGGTCAGTGAGAAAGGAAGGGGAGGAGGTGCTCCAGGCACCAGAACAGAGATTCCTCTGCAGCCCAT
>RSEF01000004.1:54928564-54957611 GCA_003993805.1 Himantopus leucocephalus | reverse complement strand
ACGCTATTCCTGATACATGCCAGGATGCCATTGGCCTTCTTGGTCACCTGGTCACACTGCCAGCTCATATGCAGCCAGCTGTCCAACAAATTCAGTCGGCCGTCCACCAAATTCAGCTGGCTGTCCACCAAAAAATGATAAATGATGATGCTTAGATGCTTAGATGTTACTAGACCCTACCTGGATAAGAAGGAATTGGTAAGGAAATAATACATGTTCATCGAGGTGTATGTATTAGGTGTAATTTTGGCTGATCTCTTAAGCATAGTAAACATTGCATGCAGCCTTTGTATTTCTTTGTAGCAGACCCAAGTGTCCACCAGCACAGCACACCCCCTGCCCTCTCCCTCTGACAGGAAAACATTGGCAGTATCATCCTAGAGGGAACCTCAGTTGGAGCAGTATGCAAATTTAAGGGAATGGAAGAAGCAAAAGCCGAATATGCATAGAAACCAGTGGCCAAAACAGGTGGCATCAAAAACTTGTGCATCTCAGGAATAGCACAACCTGTCTGCAGCTAGCGCAGCTGGGAGTACACATGAGTGGAAGGAGGAAGAATCAGTTTCAGTTTGGATTTTCTCCTTGGATTTTGAGTCATGATACATGCAGCTAGCTGAAAGTGCTCAGAGCATAGGTCCTGGGAAGGCTAAAGAAGGGGGAGATGAATCAGTTTACAAGTTTTCTCATATTATTTAGGCTCACATCTGAATTTGGTTCAAGTTCTTGTGCCTTAAAGGTAGAAGACGCTACAAAAGTGTTGCTGCTCTAGCCATATAGAGCACAGCACCCATCCAAGGTGCATCCACACCCAGCTCAGCCATGTGGGGGCATTTAAACAAAGCTTTCCTTTCCAACACTGCCAGAACATGATCCAATCTGCACCAGAGAAGCAAGAGTTGAGAAATGGTCTATACAATGCTCTTTTACACCTATACCACTCAACTCTGCTAAAGCATTTCCACTAATATCACATGCCCCCAGCTACAAGTTTTGCGGAGCCCTTTGCTGACTACAAAGGCCAATGTAGTCTTAGGCACATCTTTAACACATTTCAAAGCCACCCTGAAGCAAACAACTGAAGCCCTTTGTCCACTCCATGCAGCCCATGGCAGAGAGCTACCAGCTCTTCCTCACTTCTCCCACTCAGACTGAGATGGAGCTCACTCCTTTGCTACTGCAGAGCAGACAGCACCTAACTTTTCAAGGCATCCTTCTTCCAGTTACATATTCCCTTAGAGTCCACACCACAAGCTGGCCTTGACTTAGGAACTATGTTTTCCCATCCTGCTAAAACTACTGCTTTACCTATGGTAGTTCCCTGCTGCACCTCCCTAATAAGCTTTCTGGGCTAGATTCTTTGCTGATACAAACCAGTGGAGCCACATTGATTTCAACAGGGCTCTGCTGGTTTTGTCAACAGAAGGCATATTTCCTCTGGCTACACATTGCTCAGTGGCTTCCCTTTTTTACACTGGAAGTTACAAAATGCTGTTTGCAATTATGCATTTCTATCACAACGTGCAGATAGGAAATTAGTCTTCTGAGGTTCTCCCTTAGTGTCATCCCCCCCTCCCCACTCAGTCCTTGAAAAGGCCGTTAGAGCATGCAATATTAATCATTGACTGTGCAATAATCTTGGAAAAATGTAATATATTCTGGCAAATCGCAGGGCCTCCAGAGGAACTGCCTGCCTCTGAACGAATGGCTCTCATCCATTATCAGGTGGCAACGAACGCAGCTCCCCACTTACTTGCCCCATCAGCATGCCAACAGCGACTCTATTCAGTTGTGAGAAATGGGAGGAAATGATCTGTATTAATAAATGGCAAGAGCGTGAGATCGCCCGGTTTCAGAAAATAAGATCAAAACCACTGAACTCCCTTCATTGTCTCATTTGATACAGTAAATGCAGCACTGGGAGTAATTAAGCTTCTGAAGGAAGTTTCATAGTGAAGCCACATCACCCAAAACAATTAAGACAAACATTTTGTGCACATTGTCATCTGCCTTCATTAGTGTTTAAAGGTCAAAGAAACATTTCATTAGAGAAAGAAAAAAAAAGAAAGGAAAAAATAGGTAAGCTGCAGTACACTCCCTGGGTACATCTGAGAAAAATGCGTGCAAAGAGTCAGTGTTCAAGCAAATGAACATGCAGAATACCATCCATCTGGATGGCAAACGCTGTGTGAATTACTTGTCATGCTCTGATAGTGTCTGGAAACCTTGGTCAGAGGGTAAAGTCTTCATATGCTACGTGCTATAGGATAACAAGGAGGCATGCTGCCCTGGCCTCAAACTGCTCACAATCCCATCACACTAGTGGACACAAAAGAGGGGTTAAAGAAGACTTCAATGATAGTAAACAGATGACGAATAGTAAGCAATGAACCCAGGTTGCCCCTACTGAGAGTGTAGTGCAAATGTAAGCCACTGTTACTAAAATGAAAAAGCTCTTTAAGTGGAAAAAAACCCTAACAAACAAACCAAAAAACAAACCACCAAAAGGAAAACTTCAATTGCACAAGAATACATTTAAGATTCTGCCTACTTCTCCTCTGCTTCTCCCTCCCATTGCATTTCCTGCTGGGAAGAACAGTAAAAAAGTTATCATGTGAGATCTGCTTTCACCAGATTTTGTTTATTTGATGGCTGGTTTTAGCATGGATAAAAGATCCAGTGGTAGAATCAAGTTTTAAAACAGTTCTTTGTGTGCTCTTATCAGCACACTTTAGAGAATGTAATTAGACTTCAGCAATAATACCTTCTTAATTATAGCTTCAAGCCCCCTCAGAGGAATAGGAAAGCACATTCATCTTTCCTGTTCCTGAAGTGCACTAAGTGATGTGAAATAAACTAATTTATAGAGATCATACAAAGAGCACTCCTACTTATTTTTATTCGGTCGACTTTGTTTCTCTGGACGAATTTGGGAGAATTTCATCCCCGGGGGAAACAGAGTGACTTTTTCTCTCAGACATTCAGCCTGCATGTTTGAGCAGGTATAGTTATCACATGGTGTTAATGGGCCAAGGGGAGGGGAAACCAGGCTGGTAGGACGTGACTTGGGAAGACCAGTTTCAAGGGAGCAGCAGGATGAACAAGCATCACATAAAAACATGCATGTCTTTATAATGTTTTCTTAGGGTTCAAAGTCCTTTAAAGTCAGGAAACAGAAGGCAACAGACCAAGGGCTTTGAATAAGGCCCTCCAGCCTTTCCATAACTTGAAAGCAATGTGTATTTTTGAGTGGATGTTGAAATATTCTGTTCACTAGTGTCAGGTAGTTTCAGAGCAGTGAAAACGCTTTCACCTGCAGTCATTTTAATTTACCATTGCATTATGCTCAGATCCTTTCTTGTACTATTTGCAAAGGACCTGCTGGGTGCACAGCCCAGCCAGTCCAGATATACCATTTTAAGAAGCACCTCTCATAAGGATGCTGCTAACACCTCAGCCTGCATCTCCAAATTGGAGTAGAGAGGCTTGGAACAAATCAGGACTGATCTCCATTTTAGAAAACATTGCAATCAGTGCTACGTTGGGTGTATCTGGCAATGAGAGCAGGCAGACATTTTTTTGCAGAACACTTTTTCCCAGCAAAGAAGGAAGTGTTTTTAAAATCAAAACATTTCAGGGAGGATGTCAATTTCAGCTTATTTTTTGACAGGCAAATGTTTAAATGAACCATTTCTATTTTCTTGTTTTGTTTTGATAAGGCGTGAATGTTTCATTTCAATAATGCGAATGTGTTTTATTTCTACTTTTCCAGTTCTGTTCATTTCAACTTTCATGGCATAATAAAATATGCATGATAATATTGAATTTACACACCTCTTTTATTACATGTATCTAGCATATAATTTTGATAATAAATGATGTAGTTCAGCTATTATCAAAATGAAACATTTTTATCTTACTAAATGAGATGTTTTCATATTACTTGAGGGAACGCGGTAGAACCCATCTAGATGAATAATTTCTGAAAGTTCAGAATTCTTTTTTACCAGCATTTTTGCTCTGTGACCTTTCTCTTGCTAGCAATCTACAAAAAACACTGGTTCTGCTGATGGAAGGTGGACCGTCTTTCTCAGGCCAGTTTGAACCATCTCTTTGCCCTTGTTTGAACCCAATAACATGTACCACTGACTGTGCTTTTCCCACCATTTTTCCCATAATGCTTTAATTCCTGGGACTCCCTCATCACAGGATATGCCTTCTCCTCCTCAGTGGGTAAATGTGATCTATGAAATGCCAGCTGAAATTTTAGGTACATGAGCGCAGATACAGAAAGGGGTTGCACAGAGATCTGTCCTATGTGATGCTGTTCCCATTGTGTCCCTGCAAATCAGAGCTGCCTTTGCTGAGGCACCTATTGGGTGGATTTGTAACCTGGGAAATCTTCCAGATTTGGGGAGTTAATTATTCAAAATTAATAAAATTAAGCCAAATACATTCAGCACATGACTGTTCAGTACAAGATGTGATGAACAGAATTTAGCAACTCTCTACTAAAATGAAATCAGAAAAATATTTAAGATAATAGCATGAAATTGCACAGCTATATCAACAGAAATATACACAGAAGGGGGAAGAGAATTACAGCTCTGGGTGGTTTGAATACATTCTCTTAATCTTGCTAACTTAAAAATAAGGGAAAACAGTGGCCTGTGCTTGGGAAAAGATGCTTAGTTTTACTCTTTTTAGTCTTCTTCACTAACTACTGTAAAGATAAAAGACCATTTCTCGGTAATACCCTGACCTTTTTCTTTATGACTGCATTTTGATTATACATAATATTTTCCTATAAAATTACATTCCCTAATCAATAAGAACCACTAAAATAATTTCAAAGCATCATTTTAATCCAGGCCTAATTTGATTTTGCCCCGCATCTGCTTAAGCATGCCACTTAGCATGTGATTGGGTTCCAAAAATTGGCTCTGTCAAAATATCGTTCTGGAGGGCTATGTTTATTTAATCTTACTAATCCTGCATCATAAGTACTCCCTTTACAAGTAAAAGGGTTCCTTTTCCTTAGCTGCTTGCCTTGCTAGCAGTCTGTTCCTGGTGAATCATTTGTTTGTTCCTTTTCACACATCATCATGAGTAATGAATTTCCAGCAGGTCTCATGGACTGCTTCTAATTGCCTTGTGAATGTGATTGGTGGCATGTCCTAGGATGCTGGTTCCCTCCACCTAAGGTCAGGGATACCCGCTGTGTTCCTCAACAATCACACTTTTTAGCTTACTTGCCCCGACTTTCAGAGCTGGGGAAGGAGGCTGTTTCCACCCACATCTCTCTAGGGATGGGAGCTGCTGGCCCCGTGGTTTAGGTATGGCTTTTGGGTTCTGAAGCAAATTAATGCCATTGTCAGCAAATTTTCATTGAGATGTCAGCCTGGAGATTAGCAATTCTGCTAGTGATGTGTGATAGCTGGTGTCTCAGTTGACGCTAAGGGCAGGACCAGGAGCCTCCACAGTCAAAAGCAGTAATAGTTCATCTAGTTTTCAGTGTGCTCAATAGATTACGCATACACAAAAGCCAGTGCATCCACTGCACTCTCCCACTGCTTTGTTGATGTTCTGGAGCTAATGGGAGCAGTAAAACTTATTTCAGGGTCCGAAATAAACCTCTGATTTTAACTGATTATGCACCAAGGACAGATACACCGAACAAGAAGCTGGCTCAGGTTTTCAGAGGAGACTAAAGATCCTGAGCACCTCAGTTTCTGGACATCAGACTTGATGCCATCCTTGAAGGGTGTGGAAATGAGAAAGAGCAGAGCACACATCTCCAAACATTAGACCTCTTCAAGGCATTTTGTGTTGCGTCTCCACAACCACTTCTCACTTTTAAAAGCTTCAGCTACATTTTTGACAAAGTCATTTTTCAGAGTAGCACTGCATTAAAAGAGCAGAAGAAAAATATGAACATCCAGGATGTTCAGAAATCTTTTATCATGTCTAATAATAAACCAAGGATTGGTTTTCATGTCATTCAGCTAAATATTTTGAATTGCAAAAGGTTCTAGCTGAGCTTCTTTTCATGTAGCTTTAAAAGCACAATCCAGACACTTCTTTAGGATGCACAGGTGAGAAACTGACATTTTCTAACCTGATTGCAATTATTTTGGAACACATTTTACACTACAGTTAATTATAGAATGGGTCAAAACCAGAGAAACTCTAGAGAATCATTCACTCTCAATTCTCCAATGTGCAAATGTCATTTTTTCACATTTCCCCCCTTTTTTTTTTATTTTTGGCTTGGTTACTCTGTTATTGTATTAAGCCACTTGGAATAGTAGCTGAATGCAAAAAGTCTTTTAAAGGTTATGCTCTTCCCAGATCTATAGAAAACCCTGTGCAGGTGAGGTGCACAGTTGGGTATGTAACTGTGATCTCATTCAAGAGGATTAGGAGGTAAAAACTGCTCACTTACTCTCCTGTGTGGTGCAGTAGGTACCAGTGTGGGTTCTCCTCATTTGTTTATGCACAAAGTAAAACAGGCTAGATTTTTTAAGCTTTGCTGCTGTGAATGCCTCTTCCTGAGATGCCCCGTTCACACAACGGGTCCTTAGATACCTGACATTGTGTTGTGATTCTTGATCCTGCCTGCCACCACCTGCTGTTTCAGCTTTCTCTGGGGATTCAACAGCACTCACATCCATCAGTCCTCTCCACAGCTTTGTGGATGGGTTATTGCTTCTGGTCTTTGACAGATGGGGGGAAACAAAAAAACAAACCCACACCCTCCAGTAATTCTGCACTGTCCTGAGACTATATTCCATAACTCATCATGGCATAACCTTGGAAACAATACACTGCACAGCCCAGCCATCATCAAAACCATTTCCACTGGAAGTCCTCGCTGTGGTCTACCTTCTCAACCACTTGGGACAAATCATCATGTGCTATCCTTCTGACAAGGCCTGCCTCCTTCTGCATGAGACCTCCTCTACAAGGTCTTTATTCTTAAAAATCCTGCAGAAGTTAGATACAATTTTGTCCCTTTTTTGGGCAGTCTTTTTTTGGTCTCCTGGAGTGCTTCCTAAGCACTTGGTTCATAATCTTTCAGTGTAAAGCTGAGAATATGGTGAATTCTTTATCTCTTGATGCTTTTCTTCCCTGACCAAATGTCTTTTTAAAAAGTCTACCTTTGCACGGCTCGAAGATGTGAGCTTTGGGCAGGATTGTCTAGCCTGACCTATGTGGAATAAAGTTGGGCCTAGAAGAACCTGAGTAGCACCTTTCTTCATGGGAAATTTTATTCCTATAAGAATCAAAGTACTCTGCAAATAAGCTCATTTCACACATGTTCTCTGACAGGGAAAAAAACCTCATGTAGTTCTGAATTTTTTTCTGATTATTTGGTATCTCTTGGCTTTAAAAGGTATTAGTCTATTAATTATAGATCAGCGTCAGCATTTCTCCCTTAGACTTCTGCTTCAGCTTAATTTAACTTCCTTTTTTTCTTTTTATTTAGGTCATCCCTCTAAAATGGACTAAAGCTCCATCTACTTACTTTCCTCTTCCTTCTATTGCAAATATCTTTCCCCTGAATTATTTGTGTGACAGCATGCCATCCACTTTGAGTGCTAGCTGCTTGTCAGGAGAAATCAGCGTCTATCCCATGTTTTTCTTGCCAGACTTTTACTTCAGATTGATTTCAGACTAGCCATTCTTTGTATTGCTACCTGCACCTTGTAATATTATCAACACCGTTCTGGCTGATGGTTGTTTGTTGCCTTTACTGCATATCTAGAAGGCTGGGGAAGGTAGGATGCAGAAGTCTCACAAGGTAGCCATTGTAGGTATCTCCTCGATAGCAGCCTTCTGAATTTTGCCAGAGTAACACATAAGTCATTCTGTGTTCAGTGAAACACAAAGCCTTTGTTCCTGCAGTGCCGAATCATAGGGCATGACTACATGAGTTCATGTTGTGGCCCTCAGTGAGGACACTTAAGGGGTTGCTCTTTTGTCTGCGTGAAGAAAAAAAAGACATTTTTATGTCTCTTTCGCATTTCAGTCATGGTTGGTTGAAAATAGCCCACATGTTCAAATGTTACTGCTGCAAGGCTGCATATGGCAAACATAAAAAGGACAGCAGGGTAAAGATGGGCAGGATACTTGTCAAAATTAAGCAGGTCATTGTGAAAAGGCTACTTTTATTTTAAACGCATTGAAGTTTCAGTGCTCTGGGCTTCATTCCCATTGGGCAAATTATTTAGGTGATGTCTGCATCACCCAGTGTAGCATCATTAAGAGGCCCTTCAAATGGCCACTGTCAGTCTGGTAGCGCTGCCCGATGGGGCCCAGTTTGGGTGCTGTACCAACATGGCCACCCTGCTTCTGGCACCCACGCTGATTACCTGTGGCTGATTCCAAACTTTGCTGTGTAGGTATGCAGACTTACTTGCCACTAGTGTGAATATCCCTAATGTGATTCTGATAGGGATGTTCTTAGTATCTCTATCCTCTTCCCCATCTGTCAAAAGGGTATTCTTATTTTCTTTGTCTCCTTTGCCCAGTGTTTTATGAACAGCCCCCATTTGCATTCACAAGGACCAGGTCTCAGTCCGGCAGCAAAGTCACCTGCAAGAAAGCTATGTCACAACCATAAGTATAGTATTACTGTTGATAGCTCCTTACTATTTTATAGTACTCTCAATAAGCTGTGGGCAAAAAAAAAAATATCCGTTCAAAACCTGAAAAGCTTTTGTTGCACTGGTTGGTTGCATGCAGGTCTGCAGCTCTCATCTGTCAGATACCTCAAGCTTGTCATACTGTAGCAAAGTATGGTCACAAGCACTTTAAAACAATTGTGCAAACCAGCTGTCTTACATATGGGAAGTCATAATATTATTTAGCAACCCTGTGATTTTATAGTGCCTGAGAGGACAGCAATGTGCTTAAATGTTTCTGGTTGCACTGGTACAATTTCAGATCATTCGACTATTGGTATAATCTTTACATATCTTTAAGTAATCTGTTAGGACAAAATTATGCCTTGTCTTCCTGCTCAGATTATTTTACTTCCTCTAGCAATATATCATTCCCCATTCATTTAGATTCTCTGGAGTCTGCAGCTAAGAGCTCTAATTAGGTGTGCCTACAGCTCTGTAAAATAAGTCTTCCATCTTATTTTCATGTTTGGATTCAATTTACTGTATTGAAACAAACGCTTTGCTCTGGGATCTATCAATGTTTTCTCTTCCAGGGTAAGAATTTAACTTGGATCAATCACAAAAACTAAATGACTGTGAGCATCTTGCATGAAACCTATAGTTTGCTTGGTGACTCTCATATTTGTCAAATGCACTTGAACTCACATAGAGCAATGCCATCACACATCTTTTATGGGCCTATTTTTAGACATGATTTTGTTCAGGATGTGAAGTATTTTACACAGGAATTTAAAAGCTCCCACCAGCACACACTCTGTAATTTCAAGACCACCTGGGATTTCTTTTTTGTCTCTCTTTTTGGCACAATGCACACATACATCAAGATATCACTCTGCCTGCACTTATATGCATATCTAGTCATATTAAGAGTTTTACTGTTAACTTCTAGGAAAACAGTACAGTGCTGTTTGCAGACACTGTAGGTAACTTTCCCTTTGCTTTTCCCTGCCCTGTCCTGATCACGGCTGGACAGGCAAAAGCAAAAGTGAGCCTAAGGCAGTTCAACATTTAGAGCTCAAAAAACCATCACCAGCATCCCCAGTGGTGAGGAGCATGGCAGGCTGATGATATGCCTCTGCTTTCTTGCACCCTAAAATAGCTTTAAATGCAGCAGCCAGGTTCATTTTTTGCTGTACTGTCTGTGGTCAGTCTCAGGGAGAGCTGTTTGTTACGAATGTGTCCAAATGAAGGATGACTCCTGCCAGGCCTTTGACAGAGGGAAAAAAGCCTCATTTCCTGGCTAACCAGAAAAGACAGAAGGCTTTTCTGAATACATTTACTGTTAAAACATGTTGTTACTTGGGTTATGAGCTCATTTGTGCGTGAACTGTCATTTAGTTTTGTAACTGTGCAGTGACTAGGGAGCTGACCCAGGAATGGGTCTCCAGTGATGGTGATACAATATGAAAACAAATAGTAATAATAGCTGCTAATGCTTTGGATTGCCCACTTAGACTCCGAGTGCCCCAGAGGAACATTCTCGGTCAAATAGAGATAATGCTTACCCATCTATGGAAAGTTCTTGGAAATCTATGACAGTAAAGCACAGTAAGCGTGCTATCTTTTAACATTTAATTTCCATTGCAGCTTGCTTGGTCAGGATGTGTGTGAAAGCCTGGGGTAAGTTAGGGAAATGACCTCCAAAAGTACTGATTCTCCATCCTTTTTCTGAGTCCTAGCACTGCCAGGTGTTGTCACATGTTGGAAAGCAGATGGGACCAGTTCGTATGTCTTTCTGGCCTTCCCAGCTACAAGAAAAGGATGCAGCACTCAAAAATGCAAATACACCTAATGAGGGTTGTGGGTGCCCAAGGAGTCATTAAGAACAACAAAATCCCAGCAGCCTTAAGTGGTCACACGCAGAAGAGTCCAGAATCTACAAGACCTCCTTCCCAGAGCACACTGGAAGCTTCCCTCCCCTCCTATTCCCCCACGCAGATGTTATCTGCAGCGTGGCCATTGAAAACCAGTCAGCTGCAAAGTGACCAGCTTGGACAATTCAAACTGGGCACAAAAGCAGGAGGTATCACTTTTTGTCACCTTCAGCTGATACAAAATCAGTGCATGTATTGGGAATTTGGCTGCTGAACTCTGTGATGTGAGAAGCTGTACCGAACGCCTGCTTTTCCTTAAGTAGCACATCTTGACAAATTACGTAATCAAGAGCACAGTGATCCAGAATTAATCTCACAAAGATTAAGTCATATTCTAGTACATCCAGCACAGAAATGAAAAAAAAAGTCTTTTCGGCACAAAGGCAAGCTATTAAAGCCCTCTACACTTGGCAATCACAGTAATCCACAAGAAGAATCCAGATAATGACTGCTTTCATGCTTGAATACTGCAATCTGTGATCTTGAGGCCAGATTTTGGGCATTCCTCGTATTTTCTGCTTTTGAAGAGGAGGACGAGTCTCATCTCCTGCTACTGTAGTATGGGATGACTGCAGGCTTGCATTTAGTGGATCTGGAGAGAAAACTGCAGGGCCTTCTGAGATTTCTGGGTCTGTAGCAACCTCTAAATCATCACAGTGCTCACCCCATGCTTGCTTAACCTCATTTTTCAACCATTGCAGGAGTCCAAGTGAAGCAATATGGCTCTTTGTGTGCTTTTTATTAAGCAGTGAATAAAGGAAAAATATGGCTCATTCAGCATGTACCTCAGAAGACGTGAAAGTTCAGCTTGCCTGTCAGTTAACTGCTCATGCATGCAGAGAACAGCTTATATTCACTCCGAATGCTTTTGTTATATATATATATATAAATAAAATTGCCACATGTATGCAAAATGCTGTTCTGAAAGACTCATCACTTGGCCAAATCTGAGCTCATTTTCATTAAGCCACTCACAGGGGTTTCACAGGGGGGCCTGTCTCCCTTGTCAAGTGGGATCTGCTGGTACCAAGCTCTTGTAAACTGTCTATAAAACCTCTTAAAAATTCAAGATTATTTTAAGGACCAGGAGAAGTGTATTCTGTCTCCCTCAAACACAGCATGCATTCATGTTTGCAATATGAATTGTGTTTGCTCTGTGTTTGCTCTAGCATTCCAGAAAAGTTCAGTTCAGGGGGAAATAACAAAAGTGCTAATGCAGGAAATATATGTAATTCAAATGCTCTAGTGATCTTAACTCTGGGTGCTGGTAACATTTTAGCTGTGATCAATACAGTTGCATCTTTTCCTATAAAATCATTAAGGTAAAGCACCCAGCTGATTTGCAGCGATTAATATATCTTTCAAGCATGCTGCCCAGTCTCAAATCACAAGGGAAGTACGTAAAGGCATAGTCCTAGTGCCATCATCCTATTTACAACAGCAAATTAATTCTTACCCTCCATGGGCCTAGGACACTGGGATGGAGATATCCGCCCATCTCTGCACACTTGGGCAGTGTGCTGAGGCTTGCCCTCAGCTGGGGACCAGAGTGCTCCTGCTCTGGGGAGCCAGCCACATCCCATCAGTGGATGTTACACCTCACTGACTTCATGTTAAGGATGACGTACAGTCAGGTAGGCACTCACGTGCTTCCTTTGTCCAGGTTTTAGGTGAGTTGTTTCCATGGAAATAGGTTGTTTCTGTTTACTCATGCTTGTATTCTGCTGGAGATCCTTATTTTACTGTCATTTCTTTCTGGGAATGGCTGAAATAGGCATCTTGAGGCTTTCTGGCCTTATATTTTACTTTTTCCCATAATTTTATATGCAGAAAATTTAGAAAGATCTACCATTGATCCACAGAAATGACTTGCAATGCATGTACTGATTTAATGAAAAATAGCAAGCAGCATTACAAACACATACTGCTGATTTTAATACTAGCACATATGTGGTCAGCGAAGCAGGTTAAACATTTTTGTCTGCTTCTTTTTTTAAATTGATTTAAAAAGCCCTCTTAAGAGAAAACCCTTTGAAGAAAAAATTTGCTAGTTCACAGGAAAAAGGAGCTTTGGCAAAAATATTTTGGGAGTGTTTAAACGTGCTTATCCAAAAGCTAACTATTTGTCTTTAAAAAAAAAAAATAATGAAGGGATGTCAGCTTTCTTCTTTTCCTTTTTCTTTCTTATTTCCCCCAACAGGAACAAAAGCAATCTTTGGAAAGTTGCTCTAAGAAAGGGGAAAAAAATTCCATTTGAAAATATGGCGAGAAACAAGGTATTTTCACCACATCTCTTCACTAGTGATGTAACACGTCACAGGACAGTAGTGGCAGGCACACTGCTCTGTGTCTAGCTGAGACAGGACTAGTCATAGAACATATACCACAGAAAAAAAAGATTCCAGAGAAAAGTATATTTTCTCTTCCTTATTTCTTCAGTATCTGTCTTATGACTGCATGTAGTTTCTTGATAGTGGTGAAATAATAACACCACATTTCTACATTTCCACTTTAATCTGGAGAATCTCTTAGAGGAAACTAGTGAGCTGGGTCTAATGATGCCTTTGGGAAGAAGACAGGTATTGTGTTCATTTTACACATAATGAAAATGATAGATGAAGCGTTTAAATGATAAAAGGGAAAAATCGGCTTCCCCCTTCACTGAGGAGATTTGGCATCAGGCATCTCAACTAAGGTAGTCTTGTTGCACACGAGGGACCCTCATTTGGGGAAGAAATATTATGCCTCCTTGCAGGACATCCCCCATAGGTCTCCCTGGACCAGTTAAGGTAAGTTAACAAACTGAGCAAATTCCTAATTTTGGGGGCGCAGATATAAAATGAAGCTGAAAACAACCACTGTGCTACAGCCACAGCTATCTACAACTGCAGCTCCTTGACACAATGACAGAAGATGGCATGCAGGTTTTGGCATGAAAAAAAGGGATTTGGGAATCTATGTGCGTCAATTCAAAGAGGTGGTGTAATGATACATTGTGGCAAAAAAAGTACATTGCAATTACATTGTGATGCTCCCACCACAGTCATTATGTACTTGGTATGTCTTCACTGTCTCTCTCAATTGCATCAGTTAGAGCTGTACATTCCATTTTGGGGGATAATTTTCTTGGTTTGGCATGATAAAATGATACTTTTACCTTCCTTATGCTACACAGGTCTTTGCATCTTTCTTGGACTACTTTGAAGCTGCTCTGAGCAACATCATGCTACTTTGCTTACTTGTGTTTGTACTGTCTTCTTTTATTAGTTACAGTCATTACCATTAATATTGTCCAGACTTTGTCCATGTTGCATCCACATTAATTTTGCCTGTTTACTGGACACTCCTTCCACTGCACAATGAGCAAACCCTTGATATTTGACGCAGCTGAAAGATCACACATGATTCAGCTATGATTTCTCTTTAATGGGTACTTCATGGCCCTGTTTCCTCTTCCGCTCTGTGGAGATTTCTTTAGCCACATCTGAGCATCCACAGAATAAAAGTGGAAATGTTTTGCTGAAAGCAGTGTTTGAATACATGCTGTGAATTTATCAGCTCTTCGGTGCCAAACTGCTTGAGGTAAAACTGATCCTGAATGTGCAGGATAAACATTCCCTGTTGGCATGGTAAGTCAGCAAGCCTGCTGAGTTATCCTAGGTTACAGACTATGTAGTCATTATCTTCCATAGCACTGGAGGTGGAGATCTGGGGTAGACATTTGGCACCATATCATTAGCCTTCACAAATTTGCCACCGGTCTGTGAAATATTCCGCTTTTACAACACAAAAAGCCAATGGAAAAATATCCCCAAAACATCTACCTGGACACCTCTCTGTTTGGGGAACAAAGGCTGTGAAGCTTTGCATTCTTCTGCAGCATGCAGACAAAGAGGTTTCCACATTCATAAATCAAAATGGCGATATTTGTAGCATCTGCTTGACTGCTTTAGTCATCATGATAACAAATGACCATCCAATCAAAACTAAAGAGCAAGAATTGTCAGCTCAGCTGCAGAATGCCTTTCTATCCCACAGATTAAAATGGTTTGCTTTTCAATGACTCCTTTATACTAAGGATTTGAAGTTTGCTAGGAAAGCTGTTTTGGAGTGTGCTGCAGAGCGGATGCCTGAATGCTGAGCCCCAGCTCTGCTTTTGATTACATAGGAATGGACTTCAGATGGGACACAGCTCCCCCTGTTTTGGGTTGCTGCCACTTGGCAGCATCCAGCAGCCGCATACAGGACCTGTCTTGCCTGGTCCTGAAATGAAGCGACCCTTCTGGAGAAATGTGGCATCTCTTTATGGGAGCTTGAGTCCAGCGCAGGTATGAAAATACAGTGTAGACACACCCTGTGCTTAAGTCAGTCTGCCACTGGATCTAAAAGGAAATGGGACATGTGTCCTGCGATATGCAGCCTTTTAATGCAACCATTTGCAGAGCTTTGTCTGCCCTTGCTATATTTTCTGTTTGTGCTCTGATGAACTTCTACCTTTTCAAGCATGATGAAGACAGAAAAATACGTAGAGAACTGGCTTTGTTATATATAGCACTGATTTCCCTGTGGGAAGCTGTCTGCAGATCATTACTTTAAGTTCATGTTATGTATCTGAACTGTACTTCCAAACCTTACTGAAAATTCACTGCCTTGTCTCTAAAATGTGTTTCTATTTTATTCATTCATTAACATTCACAACAACTTTTAAAGTTAGAATATGAAAGGAAGAAGATTCTTCATCTCAACACTTTGTTTTTTTCATTGTGATGTTCAGATTTAGTCAACAATAAAAGAGTAAAGGCGTGAACATGTGAAAGAACAACTTTGTGAAGCTTCCTGACTTGCCTTTCTCTGCTCTCTGATTTAACCTCAGCATGTATGTGACAAAGTTGCCCAAGTCACCTCATTTTTTTGTAGGGCAGACTGGGAGAAGGGTGCCTGCATTTTATTCTCCCCTGGGGTAAAACCAAAGACCTGCTGCAGTTAAAGACCATTTTGCCATGGGCTTCAGTGAAGTCACAATATCAGTGTGACTGCTCCTAGACATCAATAAAGAGAAGAGGGGGGAGACCAGCCACTGATCTCGTCCTTTCCCTCCATCAGGGGCCTGTCAACTCATGGAGCAGGGGACCTGGGATACCCTGAGCTGGGTTACGTGCCTAGCCTTTGCAGATTCTTGCCAGCCACCCACGTCCCATTTGTCAGTATCCTTTTTTCTTTCCTACATGGTAGCCCAGGACAAAACAGGATTTAGGTCTGATGTTTGAGACGCCTTGTAGCCTTACAAGGCTTATGAGCAACCTGAGCAAACTGAAAATGGACTGTTAAAAATGTTGCTCTTAGCAGATATTATTTACAGTTGGTCTGATAAGATGAATCCAAAGTATAAATCAAACTTTGGAACACAAATCTTGTTAGTTGTCATGTTAGTAAATTAGCTCACCTAAATAATCAGCTTTTGACAATGATGCAGCCTTCTGGATTGAAAATTCAGCTCCTGCTTATGCAGTGAACTTGATCTGCTGACATTTCAAAGGACTGAGATCCTATTTCTGATGGTTCAGTTTATACTCAACTGTAAACTATTTTGAGCAGCACTGAGCTGAATAGAAACAGCTGATGTTCAGGTCTGTCTCCTCTGACTACATAGTGTAGGTTAGGGAAAGTGCATAATTTGTGTACATTTTCCAACAGAAAATAACAAGCGAACACAGTAATGTGGGGAGACAAATAATAAAGCATATAACGGATGTTTCCTCAAAGTGCTTTTTGTTTGTTTTAACTTGTCCATTTGGAAGGAAAATCTGATGTTTTCATTCCATACCTCCAAGCTTATACTCAGAATAAAAAGCCTGTGTTAGAGAGATGTGATTTCTGCTTTTTACTGAAGGTCTGGTATTATTTGGCAATAAATTGTATTCTATACAGCTTCAATTACTAGCCCGCTCAGATCTGACAGCCCCTAATTATTCAAAACATGATCTACTAAAATCTACATCTGGAAACGATGTCACTTTTTGCTTTTGGCATTGGAAAATCTGACTTAATATTAAACACATACTCTTAAATGCAAAGCTTTGAGAGAAATTAGTACAGCTGAACACTCCTTCTACAGGTTAAATTTTAAAATAAATTGCACATGTCTTTTATTTAATAGTTACAATGTTTCACCACATTTCAGTGTGCTGTATTTTCTCCATATATCTACTGGTTGATTTTGCTTCTCCCACAGATCTGACGCTTGCTCTTATGTGATCCTTCCAACACAGCTGCAATGGAGCAGTACTCTCCAGGATTCAGAGTCTGGTTGTTTTGTCACTGCCGGATGGGCAGACTGGAGTTTCTGATAGATGTGCATGATCATTTTTGCATCTCTTCCGAAGCTTGCCAGGATGCTTACTCTTCAAGCAGTCTTGGGGAAAGAAAAACAAGGGGTTTCTGTTACTGTTCTTTTTGCATATAGCTAGGGATGTTGCAAAATTAGTACCCTTTTGGTTCAGTGAATAAAGATTTGATGTTGGCAAATCTAAACTACTAGCTGAACCAATAATTAATAGATTTGAGGGCTAATACTAAATTTTCTAAAAAAACCCCCTTATTTTTTAAATAAATTCTGAGGAAAGCCAGATATCCACCTCAGCTTAGTAGTGTTAATAGCCTATGGAATAAAGTTTTCTAGTCCATTTGCATTCTTGGAAATTTTTTTATTCAAATGATAGACAGCTGGAATATGTTCCTGGCATATTCACCAATGGCATGGTTGGCAGAGCTCCCAACTGCAGAAGATGCCTTCAGACTGGGTTTTGTTTTTTCCCCATACTTAAACTGGTAAACAAGTCTAATAAATTTAGAAAATACCTTTCTGCCTCAGCTTAATTAGACTGGCATTTTATAAGAGCTTGTTAGAGTAAATCATATGTTGCTTTGATTAGAATCCTTATATATGGAATAAGGTGGAGTTCGTTCAAGAACTGCATTGTTATGGACACACTAGTGTGTGCTTGGAGACCACATGACCACCTGCTACCCTGATTAGACCACCTACTGGTATGGAGAGTTCCAAACATAACTGGCCAATAGTATCTGGTAGTGCAGCAGTATGAGCGCTGCTGGCATGGAAGTCGAGAACAGCTATTATATAAATGAAAACAATCAAAGCCTGGCTTTGGGTGCTTTATCCAGCCTGTTGAAACCCAGTGGGCTTTACTGCTGAAGTCTTTGCAACCCTGGCTAAGAAAGTATCGCAGAAGAGGGAAAGGATGAGGCTCTGTGTGTGATATAGTTACAACAGATAGCTTTTGTCTTGCTCATCAAATTCTTAATGAAACTCCTAGAAGAATTTAAACATATAAATAGCAGCAGCAGTATGTAGAACTTGGAAGCTGTTTTTCTCAGGGGGCTACTTATGACAGCACAGTTTCTGAAGGTAAACCTGTACAATCTCTTCCATCATTATGAAGGGAGTGAAGGATACTTTGGGAGTGGTAGGAACATTAGTCTTGAAAAAGTGAACATTCACAGCTCCACAACAAATCTGTTATGAAATAATGACTCTTTCCACTCCACCATTCCTTAAAGTTTTGCAGGGAGAGCTCCTCAACCTGCCCTAAGTCCTGGGTAGCAATGTTGATGTGGTGGGATGTAGCTCTGTAGCTCCACCACCCTGTTTCTGACCACTGTGGGGTCCATCAGAAAGGCATTGCAGAAGACAGTTGATACCTCTTTGCAATGCTGCAGAGATTTTGGATAGTGCTACTTCTTACAGAGCAACCAGAGGAAGCCACTGTAATTCAGAAGGGACTGTAGGTCTTTACAAATTGTGCTGGCTTGTCTCTGCTTCTCTGGCAGTCCTCAAAATTTGGAAGGTGTAAACATAGCTTAAAAATAGCATCAGTTCTATCCACAGGTGAGCTCTGTGCTATATTTTTTCAAGTTGTTCTGCAGCAGCCAGAAAAGCTCATGTAGATGCTTTTTAACATATTAAGGTCCCAAGTAAAGCACTGCTTATGGCTCAGAGGTCTGCCAAGTTGCTCTTTTTCTTCTTGTGGTTCATACATCTGTTTTTACACATTATGTAAACCCATCAAGGTTACAGCAGTCACACAGCAGGACAGAACCAAGCAACAAAGTTTTGTGCAGCAATTAGAGCAGCTACGTTAGAAAGTGTCAGCTTCTATCCTTGGTGACTGAAAATAAGCAGAACAGGTATGTTATTTGTAATGTTCAAGTTCTATTTTGCATGAATTCATACAGGCAGTTTTGCTAACAGCAAATAAAAAAAGGTCAGAAGCTATCCCTAGAGAAAATGAGACTGAATTAAAAGACAAAAAAAGTTATTTTTTAAAAAAAATAAAGTTTGGGTCCCTCCTTATTTTCCTTCAGGACATGCTTCGTCCATATTTTCTAATTTGTCCTCATAGATGTATTTTAAGCAAAAGCTATGGTCTTAATATAAAACCATGTGTTGCCAGGAACTGAACTTTAGAGTAAAATCTCACATATTATAACATAAGAGCAAAAAACTGTGTCAGAGGCAATATCTGATCTTAGATCCAATGTGCAAAACACATTCTCCTTGTAGCACTCAAGCACAAGTTCAATGATATTCATGTTCCCCAGCAAAGAGACAAACCAGGGCTCTGTCATGTTTCATAGGCAGTGACTACATTTTAGTGAGGCATCGGGATTAAAAATATCTAAGTGTCTCCAATTAACAATGACGAGGTTATCCTTCAACTGTTGTTTCATATACTTGTTTACAAAGGGCATGCTTTCAAGTAAGATTAGGCACTTCCACAGCCTTTCTTGCCCGCTTTTGAATCTTGCTGAAATGCTGACATTGAATCTGTGACGTGGCTATTGTTTCCATAGAAACGATTTGATGTCACAGATCACAGATTTGTGACTTCACTGCAGTCTCCAGCTGAAAGCAGGGTCAGGCCGTGTGGATGTTTGTTAAAGGCCAGGTTTCTGAAATAGCAGACAGGCAGTTGAGGAAAAAAACCTGAACTTCATTTAGACCTAAAACTTCTGTTCTTTTGATGTTTGTTGTGGTGGAACTTTTTTTTTTTTTTTAAGAACAAAAATAAAGAGTTAAATCTGCATTTCATTAATTGAACACTCTCTGCCATTTTCCCACTCAGCAGATAGCAAAATCAGCTAATTATTTCACTGGAAAATATCTGTTAACCTTTTTGTAAAGGGCTGTATTTTCATGGTTCCTCCCTTGTTACCATCCAAAATAGGGGTTGTCATATTATTTTCTCTCTGGTCCCTAGCTAGCATCAATGAATATATTGCAAATGTCTGCAAATGGTTTGCTTCTAATTCCTTCTGATATCCTTTTCTGTCAAGTCCTGGAGCTATCTGAAGTTTTTTTGACTGATATAATTCCCTTCTGTTTCTTCAGGTGCCTTCGTCACTTGTTAGTTATTTTCCTCCTTCCCTGTCCGTGCAGCAAAATTATTCTGCTTCCTCCAATCACCCGGGTGAGCACAGATGCAAGGAAGACATTGAGATTCCTGGTTCTGTATGCTTGCCCTGTCTTTCAAAGTTTGCAGTGTTCCCTCAGCAAGATTACTACTTTATATGACTGCAAAATCTTTTATTTTTCTTCACAGCTTGTGCAGTCCTCGTTTCATTTTCACTAGTGTTTTTCTAAGGCTGTACCTTGTGTTCCCTGATTGACACAAGGTTAGTGTTTCATCTACAAGGTTAGTGTCTTCATACACACTTCTTTTCTTTATCAGTCCCTGCATTTCCCCGATCAGCTATGTTTGTTGTTTACTACTGCTAGTAAAAGTTTGTTCCTTAATGTGTTTTTGTTGCATTGGGCTCTTGGAAAGCTGCTTCTCAGGGCTCAGGTCTCCTTTCCTCTGCCTTACTCCTCTTTTCTCTAGCAGCTGATTTTTAGCAGTACAAACTTTTCTGCTTTTCTGCAGAATGGCTGAATTTGACACTGGGTTTTCATTTTGGGGATTCTCCCACCCTTTGTTTCTGGCAAGCACAGGCTAACATGTGAAATCCTCATGAAGTTAACTAAGTGTTTGGTTCCACTGGTGCCCGATCTGTTAAATATGAGCCTGATTCCTTCTTGCTTCTAACTGTGTATCCATATTGAATTAAGTGGTTTCTGCAAAGGAAAATGAGCAAAATATGGTCGTGATTAAGCAGAGACAGCAGAGCACTGTTTCCCATCCTCCTGCCAGGTCTTCCCTCCCAGCCGACAGCACTTTATGTTCAAAAGTGCCAGAGGCATTGCAAAGTACAGAGATCATTCTGGGGCTAGTCACTACTGTGGGTGGAGAGGACTTTCCCTGTGTGGGTCAGTATAGTTCAGCTTGAACCATATGAGATGATCTACAGGGTACCCTGGCTGTTGCACATATGCACTGAGGAAGAGCCATGGGACTACACAGGTGCCAGGATTTGTTGTTGGTGGGTGGCTGGGGACCATGGGCTGGATCTTCAGATAGCCCAGGCAGGTGTCATCTAGTGTCTTCACATTCCCCAGGAGGTGCTTGTTCATACTCACTCACTGCTGTAGCAAGGACAACAGAAGGCTTTGCACAGGCTAGTGTAGCGTGAAGAAACACGAAAATGCCCTCTGAGAGTTTAAAGAGGACTGATACTTGAGAAAGACAGAACAAAAAAAGTAGTTTCAATTTTGTGCTGTTTATTTGTATAACACCTTAGAGTTTAATGGTCAGGCTCCAGGAGCAGATGCCCACAGTGTTGAGATGGGAACCAGAGATGAGGCCTCTGCATGTCTCAGTACAGTATTTTCAACAGAGAACGTAGCTGAGGAATGCTTATACCATCTAATACCATATACTGGAGAGAGGGGACTGAGAAAAAACAATTTTTTAATCAGGTGCATCTGAAAAGCTAGAAAGAAGGACTAGAAAGCTATGCTGTGCTTAGGATAAGATGCTGGGCTTAGTTTTTCCTTTGAAGGTTGGATGTAGTTCATTTCTGTAATAGTGTAGAGGTTAGAGCTGTTGATAATAGTATGCAGCAGAGGGTGGAGAGGGAGGGCTGGCCCCATGGTAAATTTCCTAATCGCTTGACAAGAGGCTATTTGAACTGGAGTAGCTGAACTGCTGAAAATTTCCATCTAGCAGAAGGGAATTCAAATCTCAGGTCCTGGAAATTGCAGGAGAGGGAGCAGACAGACTGGCATAGCAGGCAGAGCACTCAGGTGCCAAAGATCCAAGTCCTGTCTGTCCTCATGGAGTTACTTCTACGTTTTATATGAAAGAGTTATTGGAACAAACCCAGGGCACTGTTTTCCAATACCTAATTCTAAATAGCAAAGTTGCAAAGGGTTTTTTTCTGCTTTCACTTTTATGCCTTTCTTCCTGCACTGTTCAGGCAGCATAGGTACAGCTGCCTGTGATCCCAAATTCTTCCTGGGGTGGAAGGGGAAAGCCATCAGAAAACAAGATCACCACCTGTGCATCTACTGTATTTCATGCTTATGTCCACACTTAAAGCAAGCTATTGCACTAGAATGGTGAAAGATGACTGAATACTTGTGATCGATTTAGAGGTTAAAGAACTCTTTATCACGGATTGCCCTTTTTCTTTTGGTTTTTTTTTTTTTTTTTTGCCATTAAAGTAAGGCAACATTACTAATGTCTTCTTTTTGGCTGGAAAAAACAACAACAACAAAAAAATCAGCCATAATAAATTGTAAACCAAGACACTCTCTGATCTTAAATCCTCTCATTACTGGTTTGTTAATTGTAAGCTACATGTCACTAGTTGCTCACTGCTAAGTCTAAGCCCCTTGGCTCTGGAGTGATAGGGGAACTTTTGCTGTGTGGGTCAGAATAGGCTTCAAAAGGCCATTTTATTTCAAACTGTGGACATGGTCTCACTCAAGCCTATTGATCTTTTGCTTGTCCCTACCACTGCAAGGTCTGCAGTGGTGCAGCACTGGGGAGAGATCTTGTTCTCTCCCCAGACTGGGAGCAAAACATCCCATTACAAAGAAATCTCTGAAGGAGCAAGTGATAGTGGGCCCACAGAGACTATGGTTGGGCATACAGCAAATGTCAGCATCAACCTCATTCCTTGTGTGATGGCTCATTTCCACAGCTGTGCCAAGCACCCACTTTTGCTGGAGAGAGTGTTTAAAAATGGTGACTCCAATCTGTAGCTGTAGGCATAAGCAAGCCATACACTTACTCTGGTGTGAATAATCCAACCTAGCAGCTGGAATGTTTTTTCAATTAGATGGACTCAAAGTTTAGCTTCTGGGCAGTTCATTTTTGATTTACTCTGAATCCACAGACAAATTGATCTGTGAACAGCCATTACTTTCACAGAGGGATTTGATTTGAGGAATTATGGGGTAGATTCATCATACTGATGACAGATAGATTTTCATACTTTGGATTTTATTAATGGCATGTTCTTTGCTTGTTAACATTCAAAGGAGATCAATCACACGGTGTTCTGCTGCTATTGAGTTTCTCTGGAAAAAGGACACCATATGTGGAGACAGGAGTACAGGTCAGTGTGTAACGGCCTCGGAGAAATACAATATCTTTACTAGCAGGGAATAATTGGAAATGGGTCCAAATTTCAGCCATTACAAGAAGATCACTGATCTCTTGGAAAACTCTGCATGGACTGAAATGCACTATTCTCAATGCATTTTTGTTCACAATGCCTTGATTATCCCCACCCCCAATTAAGGGAAGAAATGTAAAATTTGTGCAAAGCTGCACAGAGGATATACATTTATCAAGTGCTCCTGGTGACCAGTCCTGTGCTCAGGTTACTAACCCCTGGTGCTTTTCTCCAATTATAGACTTACCCAGGTGAACTCTCCCGTCTTAAAAGCCTAGCATCCTACTTATTCTCTCGAAAAATCAGCTGCCACTTCTTCAGGCATGCATCATTTAACTCCTTGAACATGTGCCACAGTAATCAGTACTGTATGGGGAAATCATATTACTTTTAAGTAACCCTTTTATACAGACCATGCTGTGCATTTTCTTTTCAACATTTTTGGCATTTGATACTGTGGTTTAAAAAGTTTCATTCTCTACTAAATTAGCTGATTGAATGAACTGTATGTAGCTCTGTCCAGCTACAGACGAGTGGTGAACACTTAAGTTCTGCAGGACTGTTTTGTGTAAGATTGCTGAAATAACTACCTAGTATTTTTCAGTTCTGTTCACTTGTGGTGAAATTCCTTATTATGAGAAGCCAAACCTTTACTTCACTGACCCAGACAACCCTATTCTTGGGAGCTTGCAATGAAATGAGGTAAAATGGTTGGTTTGCTGTTTGCAGCCACTTCAGAGCAGGGAACCAGCTTATTAGCTTCAAACTCCAGCCAATTCACAAGAGCACAGAAGGCACAGACCACTGGGAGGATGCCTTAACAAATGCAGGAGCACAATGAATGCATTGTCTTGGTTTTAGTGTTAGCAAGTTTCTTAGCAATAGAAACGCTTCAGATGATGACATCCCTCATTTAGGAAGGCTGAAGAATTTAGCTGTCCAAAGGAAAATTAACATAGACTAACTTTTTTTTTTTTTTGGTGGGAGATGGCAAAAAATAAGATGTATCAAAGACTGGACTAGTTCCTCTGTGCAGTGTTCTCTTAACTGTTCTCTTAAAGGTTTCCCTTTTGGCCTTTTTGAGAAACAAAGCCAGCATTTCATGGAATCATAGAATGGTTTAGGTTGGAAGGGACCTTGAAGATCATCTAGTTCCAACCCCCTTGCCATAGGCAGGGACACCTCCCACTAGACCAGGTTGCTCAAAGCCCCATCCAACCTGGCCTTGAACACTTCCAGTGATGGGGTATCCACAACTTCTCTGGGCAACCTGTTCCAGTGTCTCACCACCCTCAGAGTAAAGAATTTCTTCCTAATATCTAATCTAAATCTACCCTCTTTTAGTTTAAAAATGTTACCCCTCGTCCTATCACTGTACTCCCTGATAACAAGTCCCTCCCCATCTTTCCTGTAGGTCCCCTTTAGGTAATGGAAAGCTGCTATAAGGTCTCCCCGGAGCCTTCCCTTCTCCAGGCTGAACAACACCAACTCTCTCAGCCTGTCTTCATAGGAGAGGTACTCAAGCCCTCTGATCATCTTCATGGCCCTCCTCTGGACTCTCTCCAGGTCCATGTCTTTCTTATGTTGGGGGCTCCAGAGCTGGACGCAGTACTCCAGGTGGGGTCTCACCAGAGTAGAGTAGAAGGGACAGAATCACCTCCCTTGATATGCTGGCCATGTTTCTTTTGATGAAGCTCAGGATGCGGTTGGCTTTCTGGGCTGTGAGTGTCATTGCCAGCTCATGTTGAGTTTCTCATCCACCAACACCCCCAAGTCCTTCTCTCCAGGTCTGCTCTCAATCCATTCTCCACCGAGCCTGTATTTGTGCTTGGGATTGCCCCAACCCAGATGTAGGACCTTGCACTTGGCCTTGTTGAACTTAATGAGATTTGCATGGACCCACCTCTCTAGCCTGTCCAGGTTTCTCTGGATGGCACCCCTTCCGTCCAGTGTGTCGACCACACCAAACAGCTTGGTGTCATCTGCAAACTTGCTGAGAGTGCACATTTCTTCCCATCAGACCATTTGCTTCTATGGAGGCTGATGCTTTTTCCTTGTCCATTGATTTCCATTGAGCCAACAGTTTTCTCTGCCATTACTTGGGAACTGCATACATAATTTTGAGGGCACAGCTGGAACCAAAGAATAGCCTGACACGCACAGAAAGTGGAAATTCATAATAGGTATTTTGTGCTTGACCAGAAGCAAAGCAACAGCTTTTATTCCTTAGGAGATTTTCTGTATCTCAAAATTTATACTGAAATAAATGTTATTATGAATTATATATTTTACAGGGAGATTAGAGCTACCTGAGCAAGTGCTGTGAAAAAAATGGTAGAATCTTTTTTTCCAAAGACATTAGACTGTCAATTTGAAAACACTTCATATGGAAAATAAAAGTGCATTGGGCTTCATCTGAGAGTCACCTTTGCTGGAAGCAGGGCAAAGTATCAGGCTCCTTGGAAAAGGACCCTGAAAAGCTGGCTTGACGGGATTTACCTGTGGAGACACATGTTCAAGTGCGTGTGTGACTTTGTGAGCCTGATCAGCTATCAGTTGACTACCCAGGAAAACAGAAATTGGAAATAATTATTAAGTTTACACATATGACATTTTGGTAGGTTTCTTTCTCATGTTGAAAAACATAAGTAAGATTTTTCCAAAGGTAAACTCCTGATCAATTTATGAAGGCTGTGAAACAACATATAAAGCATAAAATACAGGTGATTATTTTTTAAAGGGCCAATTGAGAACAGCAGGCCAGTGTTTTCTAAACCCTCCAATGAAAATGCAACTCTGGTCCTTTCCAAAAATCAAAGGTAAGGCTTCTATTTGCCTCGGCAGGATCAGACATAGACCCATGCTTGCTGTTTTCAAAATCTCAGCCTGGGAGTCTCTATTTCTTTTTATCTATAGGAAAGAAAACACAAAGATGCAACAAGAAGCCAGCCACACCACAGTAAACAAAATTTTTCCATTGATATATAGCAGCTGTAAAGAATGTACCTTCCAAGGGTCAGGTTTTAAAATTAGAGTGCTGTCAAAATTTCAGGGTCAGGGAACTTCCCCAAAATACCATTTGTCAGGTGACATCCATAATTTTTAAGATTCCTTATTCCTACCTTTTTTTTTGTGCTAAACAATATATTTACTATTCATATTTCTCTTTAGAGATGTACATATTTATAATTGTATGCAAATGGTTTAACATCTGGCCTCAGTAGAAGGTGATATGTATATTATTCTAATCTACCTCTATTGGCAAAAAAAAAAATTACCATAGCAAAGACTGCCTTTGACAGGAGTCGTGTGCCTACAGCCTCAGCAGTGCGTAAGGCGGCAGTGAAAATGTAGATCATATAACTGATTTGAGCCCTTCTCCCAAGCTCATGTCAGCCTTGCAATACATAGTTCTGTGGGTGTGTTGCAGGACTTGGGATGTACCGAACATGACAGATATCTTACGTCATACGTTCACATCTGGCTTTTAGCCAAATGATTCCTTAGTTCAGCTGTAAGTGGAAAACACTCAATTAGATGAATATGCATCTTAATGACCTGCCTGCTGCACATCACCACGTGGAAAAACTGTATGCTAAATACTTCTTAAAAAATAGTTTCACATGTGAGAAATTAAAAGATGGTTTAACTGCCCTGAAATGAGGAAGGGGTTATTACAGGCACTTACTTGCTTGAGGATTAGCTACAATTGCAAAGGACACACGTAAACAGGCTGAGTTTCCCAGATTAGCCCTTGCATGCTATTGCTGTGGATCAGGAAAAGGGTAAACAAAGCTGTGGCAGACATATTCTTTGCCTCCAGCCCCAAGATGCACAGATGAGGGGGAAAGTCTCATGCTGTTCCCACCCCGTTCAACATTCCTGAGCCTTTGCTAAAATCAGTAGGGGTGGATTGCGTCACACACCTCTCTGTAAATAGCAATGCCTCTGTCAGTCCACTGTATTCTGCAAGCACAGTGAGGTAAGCAAATGCTTTATCCTTTTATCAAGTGCCTTCTGAGTTAAAATTATGCCAGCATGTGATTCATTCAAAAGCAGAGAGGGGAGAGAAAACCAGGCATAGTGACCTTTATGAACCTAATGTTTTACTATCTTTATTATGTGCAGGAAAGCAATCACTGGAATTTCCCTTCATATCTTATTTTGTAAGACAAAATTCTTTGTAACGGACGTGAAGGTTAAGTAAAAGCAGCAACCTCCAGACATTACAGGTCACAAGTCAGCTCTCTTCTCCCTCTCCAAATCACAAGAGTGACTTAAAAATGTAGCATCTAGTCAAGAAAAGAAAACAACAATCCTCATAATTTTTAAGTCACTCTTAAGTGACTCTTAAGTCACTCCTTCATTTCAAGGGATTCATTCTTCCAGTGCTATCTTGAACCATCTACTTAAAGCTTCTCAGTACAGTTCAGGAGCTGCCTTGCCTGTTCCTGAGTGCAATGATCTGTGTCTAGAGGCAAGGGAAGGGTTGTATCTCCTACAAGCAAGAGGAGGAAGAAGAGTGAGGAAGAGCAAGGACACTGAAATTCCCAAGTGACAGTGCCAACAGCTCCTTCAGTGTTTTTGGCATTACGCACCTCTAGCAGTAGTTGAGTTGCAGCAGAGCCTGTGCCAGGGCACAGCAACCACAGCCAGGTGTGGGCCTCTGAAGTCCATTGGCAGGGGCACTTTCAGATCAGAAGGCATCAAGTTTGCTGCTTGTTGCTTGGTGTCAAAACTAGAGCAACCTTTTCATACCATACACGTGACAATGAGTATTAGTGAGGAGGCAGAGTGCTGCCAGCCACCAATGCAATGACAGGACCTGGCTGAAGGGGAGGGAGGAAGCTGTCTGCATCTCATCTGGGCTGCCTGCACACTACTTCAGAGAGCAAGATGGAAATGGTGGCTTTCTGACCCTGACAGCCACAAGATACTGTACAAACATAAGACAGCCCAGAATGACTGGGGAAAACCAATTACCTATACTGGAGCTCAGAAAGCTCAACGATGATCTCACTGATGAGACCGTGTTGATAAATAGTAGAAGGCAGAAAGCTCCCAGTGCTACGTCAAGCAAGATACAATGCAGTGTTGCCAGTCTTTTCCACAACATGGGATGTAGGAAGAAAATGGCATTTTGAAGTCACGTTGCACTGACAGGTGGCAGACTCAACTTTGCAAACCTATCTGTACACCGACACCAAATTCAAAGCAATATTCTCTTCCGTTTTTGGTCTGCCATCCACAAGTTTTATATGCTTACAGCTACTGTACCACATATTGCTGGTTTGTCATCTCCCAAAATCTCTGTGTCCTTCATCTTTAAGTGTTATTCTCCCATCCATGTTTTCTCAGGAAAAAAACCATATTTGATCTTTTGTGGGCATTTGGGTTGTTTCTTCCTTCAGCAGACTAAGAGTGAGGGATTTGTATGTTTATTAGGTTAACTGGTTTAGGTGAACAGTTCTCCTCCCTAAAAGGAGGTATTAGAGACAAGACCATTAAACAAGAGAGTTACAGTGATGGTCTCCTTGAGCTCCTTTAAATGGTTTAGGTGGCTGCTTTCATAGGCATCTGATTGAATTTTAATTCCAGATTCTACCACTAGACTGAAATATTGTCCCTCAAAACCTGAAGGAATCTTGGATTTGTTGATAGGAGCTACAACTAAGATACAGGGTCCCTTTATTTTCAATGCAAAAAGTGACAAGCTGAGATTTAACTTAATCTTTCAACTTCATGTAGCCGCAGCTTGTCATCTCTTGATTGCAGGCCTTGATCTGACTGCCCAGACTCACAGTCTTCATGCCTACCCATTTTACCTGGGGACAGAAGAAGCCACAGCAGCAACAGGTTCACAGTGCCTGTCCCGATCCGATATCGGGGAGGTTCCGTTACCATCCC
>RSEF01000004.1:54898619-54924834 GCA_003993805.1 Himantopus leucocephalus | reverse complement strand
CCCCCCCCCCCCCCCCCAAAAAAAAAAAAAAAGTTTTGTGGTGATGACTGTCTGTATTATCACAATATAAAAGGTCATTTTAGTTGGAAAGATGAGACTAAGGACTCAGTGGACCCAATTTGCCCCAGTGTAGTTGAAACAGAGATACAGTACATTACTGTTCTAGTGATTTCTGAATGAACACTACAGAAATCCAGCTGGTACAGCGCAATGAAATATCATGTTGGCAAAACTGAAACAAGACCATTTTATTACCGTTACATGTGGGTGTCTGCATGTTAAGATCGTTAAAGTCACCACATCTCCTTTCAAGGTGTATGATGGTTCTGATACAGGCCAGGTTTCTCAGCTGGCTTTCAGAGAAATCCCCATCTCTGCTAGCTACCAAAAGTTATACCATTTTCCCTTATGCAGCAGTCAAAAACTTGAAATATTGCTTCAAGTTATGAATTTAAGATTTTTAATTTTTTTTTTTTTTTTAAGAACTTCTGCTGGCATAACTTGGTTTATAGACCTATTAGTTTGGGTTGCTAAAGTGTTACACAAAATAGCAGTAGCATTCAGACAGATTTCTGAGGTGCAGAACCATAAAGTTTGACAGCGTTTTATTTGATGAAAGTAAATAGTGTCATTTTCCACTTTATGAACTCCATTTGACATACACTCTGATCTTAAAAAATTTATTACATTTGGAGAATGAAGAAGATGGGCTGTTCAAATTCTCCATGACCAGTAATTTATCAAATCTGTCTCCTGTTTTTTCTTCACACACAAAAGACTGTTCTACTAATGTCCTCCAGCACTTAAAGCTAATGGGCTGTATTTGGGGTATTCTATTATCTAAGATATGTGACAAATATTAAGTATTAAAGATGTCTACTGAAAGGGCAACAAGATTTATTATTAATCAAAAGAATAAATCAGGTTTTGCTCTCCTATGGCAATCCTTGTCTATTTAAAATGTTTGCTAATATTCCAGTTCTTACATCTCATTGTTCGTGAAGCTCCAGATGTTTCTACTCCTGAGGGACTTTAGAGAGTTTTCACCAATTCTACACCTAGCTCGCTAGACAAGGGACAGATGTTTTTTCTGGTTCAGGACTGAAAGCTGCATGATAATAACATAATATTAGGCTTCAATGTCAATGTTGCTTTTATTGAGAACATACTCCTGTTCCAAAAAAAGCCTTTTGGCCAGGCAAGCCGTACTCTTTTGTGCAGCAATAAGCCACTTAGAAGTGCAATGAGGTAGCTGAGTGCAGGTCAGACATGGAACTTAAAAAAGTACTCGTTCCAATGCTAAAGATCTCTCTCCAGCTGTGGCCTGTAATGGAAAAAAGGCAGTTGTTCCCATCACATCCAGCTCATGATAAGCACACTGTTTTGCAGAGTGTCCCAGAGGAACACTGCCTCTAATAAACTAATGTGTCCCAAACCTTGCAGGAGTGGAAAGAAAGATGTGCTAGGTCTTCATAATAAGACTAACCTAGAATACAGCTGTTCCCACTGCCCCGTCTGCTGATTTTCTCTCCTTAACACAATGCATGTAGATTAGCATGTAGATCCCCATGTACACATCATAAGAAGAGGCAGCCGTAATTCCATGAATTCACATTCCCCTGATGGGCAGAACATGAGGCTAGTTAGTTACAAGGTGGGTCTTTCTTGCCTTGCGGTGACAAAAGGTCAAATTATACCAAAAATAACTTTCAAGATGTGGTCTGTAGAATGTGACTGCTGGGAAACACTATTGGAGGCAATCTTTCTAGCTGGAAAGATGTAGTGCCTCTTGTTGCTGGAAAACAAGTTGGAAATATAACTGTTGTTCAACGCTCTATGCTCCTCCCTAAGCATGCAGTTAGAGGATACAAGAGCCAATGAACCTTTTACAGGGGTCAATATAGCAACATCTATGTGAAGAAACACTGCTTTGGGTTGATGATACTTTCACAAATAAGCCAGAAGTGTCAGATGGGGAGGAGGGCTGTGAAAAAAATCAGACTACTAGTGTGTTACACTTTTTGTGAAATATCTGTACTTGGTGCTCCCAGTTGGCTTTTCTCCCCCAAGCGAGGGATCCTATTTCAATTAAAAATGCGATTCCTGGTAGTTAGGGGTGGGGGTTGGGGTGGTGCTGGGAGTAGAGAATAAGGCAAGAAAAGAAGAATGGCTTTTGACAAAACTTATTTTCCGATTCTCAGTGTGTTTCCTCTGATGCCTAGTGTCCAACTCCTCACTAGGAACTGCAATTGGATTAACACCACCATGACTACTCTAAGCCAGCAAAAAGTAGATAGGACAAGCAGCATAAAGTGCTGCTAAACATCCCAGTTGAGTCTGCAGCACAGCTACCATGCCAAAAGGGCCAATGGTGCTTCTGTCCAAGCACAAAGAGAAGTCTCTTCCCTGAAAGCCACCAAGCCCCACCCTCTCCATGGGACACAGGCAAGACACAGTGAGAGCTCTTTAGGGAAAAGACAACTTTCTCCATCCCATCTTTCCTCCCTCTCACACTACACAGTCATGTGTTGTGTGTCTGTGCCGTCATTGTCATGTTCCCCCTCCCCAGGAGGTTAGGCTAAAATTCTCAAAGAAGAGGAAAACAGATTTCTCTCCTATATTGCCTTCAAGCAATCTTTAACTCTGATAAGCCCACAGATCAGTGTTCAAAGGTGTATTGCCACGTCATCCACCTTCGCCATCCAACTCAAGTGTCCTGAATTACACTCAGGAGATGCCTACTTCTTTGAAGAACTGGAATTTGCACATGACTGGCTTTAGATATTCTGATCTAGCTGAAGCCACTGATGCTATATGGGGATTTTAATCCTCATTCCTGCCCATGATTTGAAGCGTATTTCCATCTATATTGCTAAATTGAAATAGCATGAGGAAGGGCAGAAAATGAGAGGAAGAAAATATTAAAAGAATCTTCTTAAATATAGCCTCAAGTCTGATGCAAAGACCTCACTGCAGGAATAAAACACTTTAGTTGTTTTGCTGTATACTTTAGGAGAGAATAATGTCTTAATTCTGGGTCTGTAATCATTTGCCTTTGAGATGTTTAGAAGCCTTGCTCCCTGCCACAACATAATTATACAGCACAGAATAATTATTTTACAGTCAATTAAGTACACTAAATGTGCATATTTAAGAAACACGATTTAAATGTCATCTCTACTATGCTGCATAGAATACTGCAATTCTTCCATCTGAACCAGAGACTAATTACATCACTAATGAAGCTCAGTGGTTCAGTCAACTCATGAAGTAGTACTGGAAACTTTGTTTTGTCATGGAAATTATGCATGCCAGCCACTATAACAGAGTTTGACTCTAGGTTTCCTGTAAGCCAAAAAGGAAATCCTTCCATAAAGTTCTCTTTTATTAGCACTACAGCTCAAGCAGAGTGCCTCCAAAGAGGGACCCTGAACAGAGAAATCCCTGGGCGATTATACCCTTGCCATTTAAGTTCCCAACCCTTCATGTGACAGTTTGGACCAATAGTAATATTAGGGTCTGGGGTCTTCCTGTTCTTCATTGGGTCCTTTCATTGTCTAGGTGGGCCATTTCTTTTCTTATCTCTAAGACTGCAGCTTCTGATGATGATGATGATTGTAGCTTCCCTATCTTCCATCTTGAACCTGCTTTGTGCCTTCTTTTACTTAACTAGGTAAAAGTTCACAGCTTGTGGCCTAAGGCTTCAGCAGATTTAGCTTCTTATGCTAAGCAAGTCATGCTAAACAAATTCTATAGAAGCAGTATACCAAACTGCACAACAGTTTTCAAGCACCCATCTCAGAGCTTGCTCTGTGGAAGGTGTTGCTGAAATCAAAGCTATGGAGAAGCATCATAAAGCTTATTGCTTCAGTTAACAGAATAAGTTTTCTTATTGCAAGGAAGTACATTTTTCAATCACCTATCCTATCAGTCAATGGAAACTAACATTTCTGTAGCAAACCAAATTTATGGCATGCACAAGTACTCAGTTTTTGTTAATGGCTGAACAATGGTTTATGAAAGCTCTTATTAAGAAAATATAATAGTCATTTATAAGTGATCCAGTGTTATGGGAGTTTCTTCAAGTGTCATTATAATATTAGAAGGATGCTTAATATTACAGCACACATAAAATCCTTTCATCTTTTCTGGGACACAAGTTCTTTTCAGTCAATAGAATAACTGATATGCATGAGAGGGGGAGAAAGATAGCAATGCCAGAAGTAAAGTAATTATTAGGTGCTTTCCTCCCAAGCATTTTACCACACTACTTACATAGAGGATATCTGATTTTGTATTAGACTAAGAAAGGGATGCAACTGACTTCAAAGTAGAGCAGAACAAGAACAAAACAATGAAATACTACTACTACCACTAATAAAAAATTATACAAAATCCTTTCAGCTAAGTTTGAGACATTAACTGAACCTAGCCCCAAACCACCTAGTCACACAGAAGATCAGGTTCTTCAGCACTTCCTTCAAGCATATTTAAAGAAAAAAAACCCACCTAAATCTTTCAATGAAATGCCTTTTTTTTTTCTACTCTAACATCACCTTAATTATTTATTATTTACTAGGTTTTTACCCTTATCACTTACTCACAGCAGGCAAACACAGAACTGAAGAACACAATACAAAAGGCCATGAACCACTTGGGACTTTTATATTTAGCAAGGCAGATGCTCCGTTAGTAGCACCTGGCTCCACTTAACATTGAGAACACAGCTGTATTATGGGGGAAAAGTAGGAAAAATTGTAATATTGCAAGTTTCCTACCCTGCTGTGATAAGTCCCAGTAAAGCTCCCCCTGAAAATCTCTGTTATATTAGACATTTGTAAAAATATGACTATCACGCTGTCAGGGATGTCAACGATAAATGGCGTTTATAAAATAAAGGGTGATCTCTCTTGATTTCACTGGGATGCTCCCAGATTGCATAACCAAAGCCTGGTAACTTCTTTTAGGATGCCTGGAATGTTCCCTCACTTTTTAGCTCCTCAAACAAAACATCTTTTTCTTCATTCAAGTAACAAATGGATTTAAGACATATTCCTGAAGCAACCTGGCCTGTCCCTGTTTTTATCAGGAACTAGCAGCCCAGTAGAATGAGTATTCAGTGAGATGAATTGGGTGTGGGCTGAAGGAAAAAGATGAACGAGCACAGACACTGTCAAGGCTTTTCTGGTAGAAAATGTTAACGATGTGCTTGGAGTTTCCTGATAACTCTGTCAGATGGCCCATTACGGGGAAAAATCTTCCCATTCAACATCATTCCGATGTGGCCATGGAGTAAGAATTGGGAAGTAGTGGCACTTACACAATAAAAAGTGAGGGAAGTTTTGTTCTCTGGACTTCAAATAAAGCATTGAAGCAAAATTTTCTCTGCTTTGACTGTCAGAAATATGGTCACCGTACCTAAGCGTGAAAAAGGTGAATGGGGCTTGTGCAGCAATTTAGGCCGATTTGCAGGACTACAAATTCAATAGGTTGTGTTTCTGGCTGTACTAATAGAGCTTTCTTAAGCTACTGTATGGGGGAAATAAGATGAACCGCCAACTCATTTGACTTACTGAAAATATTTCATCAATTACTTGTAGATTTTTTAGTCTAGCTTAAATATTAAAAGAGGCTTTGAATCCAGCTGCTCAGAGCAGACATGTCCCAAAATTGACCAAAAACCAGGAAAGAGGGCAACCCCATTTCCTGATTCAGGTCCCAAATTATTTTTACATTCTTTTAAATTTAGGCAAAATATTAGCAAAAAATGGTTGCTGAAGGCTTTCCATTAACTCTGGAGGCCAAAGCATTTTTGCTTTGAGTGGATATGTTATTTCTGCTCTGTAGCATTAATTCTCTACTCAAATGCAATAAAATTCCTTTAGCTAACCTTGAAGTAAAACCAAATTGATTAATTCTGACATACGGTATTGAAATCAACACCTTGCTGTGGGAGGGTTGTTGAGGAAGGGCCTCTATCTCAAATTAAATATTGTTTCCCTAGTGTAGGGAAGAGATTAAAATCCTCAAAATGCAAACTCTGGCAAACTGATCATCAAGATAAAGAGACAGCAGGGGCTTGACCTTTCAGCCAAGCACAACAACTTTTCTAATGCTTGTATTTGTTGAATGTTGCCAATTACTGAAGACTAGTCACTGGTTTCATCTAGCTGCCTTCCTGTCATTCAGCAGTGGTAGTGTAAATACTGGCTGGAAAGGGAGGAGCTGGACTGAAGATGGATGATGCTATAACACTTGGTCCACGCTAGAGGAGTCTTGTTCGTGGTGTGGAGGAACCTTTATGCCTTTGCACGAGTGCGGGACAGCTCCAGTTCTTGGGTGGACCCAATTCTCAGGCAAGAGTCTAGCGGGACTGACATTACAGTATGAAAACAGACCACGTCCATTCAGATAAAGGAATGCAGCATTCCCATTCCAGCTCAACAGCAAGCAATAGCAGAAAAAAAAATCCAGACACTTGCCTGTGTGAATGCAGGAGCAGCTCTAGAGGGCTTAGTAACTACAGAGTATGCTATAATTCTCTCTCTCAAAGTTAGGCTGGGAGCATATGAGCATCTTTGCAACTATGAGTCTATAATATTCCCTATAAAAAACTTAGTCCTGGGAAAGAAGTCAGAATAATCTACATATGAGCTGTTCAAAGGTTAAAGCATAAGGTCTTGATGTCAGTGTACATTTTGTAGAGCCCCTGCATCTTTTCCAGTTGCTAGAGCCTGATCCAAACTGCATAAAAATGATCCATTTTTGCATGGGACTGTGAAAGAAACTATAACAAAGAAAGACTTTGTACGTAAACATCCCTATCACAAATCCAAATAGTTGCTATTCACCAAGAAACTCACTGGAGAAAAATATGAAATGTAAGTACGCTGCAGAAATTCAAAAGTGAAATAAAACTGGAAGAGTCTTTGGCAACTACAGTTACACACACACACAAACCCCATGTAGATGATTGAGAAGTTTTCAGAATCAAGAATTGGGGCCTGAGAAATTCTAGAAATACAAGTAACTGTGAAATTTATTCTGCTCCCCAGTAAGTATGATTTTTAACAAAACAATTACACACTGTGGTGGTTTTTTCCCCACAGAACACCTGCCTCCTCCAGAGCACAGGAGGGATGGTGTCTGTGGGTGAATCAGGCTTGTGAAGGAGACTGTTGTTTGTGGGTTTGCCTCCTTCAATTTGATTAAATCCTTGCCAAGCAAATTCTGGCATATCTGTACTTTTTAAAAATTGCTCCACCAGATGGTTATTATTCAGCCTATGGGGGAGGCACTGGGGGAGTTGTTTAGGATTCCAGAACTTTTGTGTGCGCATGTCATCAAATTAATGACTGTTTCTCTCAAAGGAGAGCTTGATTTGATCTGGTACAATGTAGGGGCCTCAACACAGGGCTGGAAGTAGCAGTGCGATGCCAATATCTGCTGCTGTCCTCTTGCTGTAGTTATCTTGCATTGGCTGTGTTCCATCAGTAATTTGGGATGTGCCACAGAGGCACCTGGTAAGACATGAGGATGTACAACATAAAAACTGCACTAAGGGGTCACACCAGTGATCCAGTTAGCCCAGGACCCACTGAGGATATTGACTGGGGACTCCTGCAGGGAGAGCAATATATTCACAGTGACTACTAGTAGACAGTGTCTGTTCGCTCCCTCTGTGGTCGGTGGAGAGAGATGGAGACTCCTGGCAAGAGCAGTTCAGACCAAGTTCACACCTTGGCAGCCCTGAACTGTCCTTCAGGGGACCTGCTTTCCCTCCGTTGCCAGCAGAAGGGTGACAGGAAAGGGAGGCTCACTAGATATACCAAGTGCTATTCACAGAGACCTGTACAAACCCAGCACTTCTGGCCAATGCTCTCTTCCCGTGCTACCACTCATCCTGTGTCACATCAGAGCCCTGTTTTAGCTTGGCTCAGTGAACAGAAGACAGCAGGTGTTGAGTGTCTCTACAAGTTTGACAGATTTGTTTTCAGCCAGGCTTTGTCTGTCTTGTTTATTTAGAAGATAAGCTTTTTGAGTCATAGACTGTCTTTTTCTCTGGGTCCAATTCTGAGCCACTGAAGCTAGAAGATTTACCTTATCTTTAACAGGGGCTTGAGCAGACCCTATTGTGTAGGACTTGGTGTCGGAAAGAACATCTAGGTACTCCAGTAGTACTAACAATTATTATTAATGGTAATTGATTTCTGTAGACAAGGGCTGTATTCTGTAAAGAAGCTGCTCCCAGTTGTGGGTGCTGAGTATTTCTGATACGTGCACCTTCAATTTAACCTTACACAATAAATTTGAATAAATGTGTGTGTATGTGGGGTCTTTCAAAGCACTCATCATTGTCCTGACTCTGCTGGCACTGATGTTAATAGAAGAAACCCCTTGGAGTTCAGATAGCTGATATAGGCTAATGCTAAGTGCTTCTGAAAATCAGAGTCTTATAATCCATTTATTTGAATGCATCCATTCCCTTCAAAAATGGGAAACTAAATAGGAATGTTAAAGGTGCAATGTTACTTTCATCACAAATGTTGCACCCTTACCTAACATCTTCCAGCCCAAAGGGTACAAATATGCTTAAGCTATACATGGAGCACTTGGATATCCTAATGAACCAGTGAATGTATCAGTGAATTCTGCTTGGCAGAAAATGTTTGTGCCAGGCAAGTCTGGCACACATCAGTTGCTAAGTTGTTGAACAGTTGCTGCAATTAAGCCTTTGAGCAAGAATATCAAGACAAATCCCCATTCTTAGCTATTATCTCACAAGAAGTTTAATATCCATGCAAAGAGGCTAGCATATCATTTTTTAAACTCTTATCTGGCAGACCCCCAATCACTGTTTACCTACTTTTGCAGAATAAAGGCATAAATTGACCCTGCCAGGATAGGTAGGCATGGATTTTAGAGGCTAGTAAGCATTCATCCCCAGACCTGGTAGAGCACAATTTTTCCTCTCTGAACAGCGGAAGAAAATCGAGATTTTATATGCATGAAAGTATAAGGAATTGTTACCATTGTGCCCCCATAACCTCTTATTCTGCAGCAGAAAAGTACAGCAAAATATTTGATACAGATGAACAAATTAGATATGAATGAAACTACACATTAGGGGAGCAAAACCAACGGTAGTACTGACTGCGTAAAAATGTGATATCTCCATATTACATGCCACAGGCATTGTCCTACATCTGTTTTACAGTGCAGTGCATAGGTTCCTGAATTCCAGCGATACCTGGGAAAAAAGCTGCCAAAGCAAGAGTTATCTGCCAGAGGAAATGGAGACAAGGTTGCCAGTGGATAGCTGCAGGTGTTTGTCTAAAACTGGAGGAGACGCAGGAGGCAAAGTTCAAGAAAGGAGAGAGATTCACATGCTACAGCCCACCACAGTACAGGGGCAAGCAAAAATTGACCTAAAACGTGAAAAAGAGAAATACATTTGGTGAGGGGAAAATAGCTGCCAGCTGGAGACTTTCAGAGTGAGTTTTAAATATTGCTGAGACTACATTGCTCAGAAGTTAACTGAATCTTCTGGGCATAAAATTTCATTTAGCACATTGCATTAAAGTACTGCAGCTGTCTGCAAGCATGGCAAAGTTTCTTACACAGGCTTGTATGTAACACCCATCATTGTGATATCTGGCAAGTTTGTGCATAAGGTAATCTGACATGCATCTCTTAGGTTAGTCTTCCTTCCAGTGGGGCAATGGTGTGTGCATTATTAATGGCTAAATTTTATATTCTCTTGCCTTTTATTTCTTTTGTACTTCCCTTATTAGATCAGGAGCAAATTTAGAAATATCTAGGAAGCAATGTTTTTCCTCTATAAAATTCTTAACCAAAAGCAATTTATTTTGTTTTCATAGACAATTGCAATTGAAACATGTGAGGCTTTTACCATAAGCCTGATGTATTTTGATTAAAAATATAATTAGTGCAAGTTTCTATTTAACTGAAACACTTTCTTTATAGGGAAAAAAAATTCCTCACACAATTCCTTAACGAAATTGAATAAAAATTAGTTTTTTACTATAACACAGACCTACCACAGCACTTGTCTCCCTGAAGGACTTCAGATGTAGAAATTAGGCATTAGTGGGAAGTAGTATGAGACATCTTTAGCAACATACAAATGCAGTGGATGGATTCAGGTCAGAAATACAATCTTTCAAGTGATATAAAAGAGGATATTTGTATATAGGAATATTACTTAAGTTGGAACCTCAATCTTGGCACAGGCTTGTATCTTGACTGAAGGTGAATTCTAATGTTTAACACACCAAAATCCTTTTTCTGTATCTGAGTAGTTGGCAAGTAGGTGTGAAGATGAGCAATAATAGGGCTGTTCTCCTGTCATTTAGGAACGTCCCAAGTCTTGGTAATTTGTGCCTTTAAATGTGTATCAGAAAGATCAAATATCAATGAAATGCCCTTGAGAAAGTCAGAATGATTGAAGAAACAAAACCTGCTTTGATCTCTATATTAAATGCATGATAAAGCAATGATGAATATTTTGTTAGGGTTTTGTGGGTTTTTTTACCTTTTTTTGTAACTGAGAAAATCTGTCAAGAATTTTAGTTGGGAAGTTTTCAGAGGCCTGTTAATTCAGTGCTCTGTTTATCCATGGCTTCTGCGTGTAGCTGCAGAGCATTATTGCGTCAAATGTATTAAAATGAGGCACTGATTTAGTTAGAGGGACTCTGCAGGAACTGATGAAAGCAATCTCTTGAAAAAGAGGGAAATAGGCTTCTCCAGATCTCTTAAAAGGGACACTTTGACAATGCACCAAGCAATTTAGAAACACAAATAAAAACCCACAAAGTCCACACCAGGCAGTTATCCCTCTGTAACCAGGTAGTATCCCTCTGTAATTCAGTACTCTCTCCTCATTTAGAATAGATTAGCATGTGTTTAATCTTAGGTCTGAGTTTAGGCCTTGCTGATTTCACTGGGAGTATTTAACTCCCACACCTAAGTTAACAACAAATATGAGGAATACAAAAGTCATTGTGAGATGCAGCAGATATGGAAGAGCAAAGATATTTTACAAGGATGTGTGCAATAACTATGCCTCTTGGGCTTGCAAGTATTATCCACATGCTATAGGAAACCTGAACCTTCACAGGCACATAAGAAACTTGGTCCTAGTGATGTCATTGGGAATGAGGCATTTAAATACCTCTCAAGAGTCAGAACAACACAGTGCAAAGGTAGCTTTTTAGGCAGTTAATGTTGTATGCCACTTTGCCTAGTAGGATTTATAAACTTGGTAATGTACCTAGTATCAGCTGGTTTAGAAAAAAGATACATTGCATTTCAATAAGTCCCATTCCTTATAGCAGCAATAATGTTGTTGCATTATGAATGCTTTCGTGTTGAAAGTCTCCTATTCAAATAAGTATCATATGACTTGTATAACATGCTGCGCATCTGTTTGCTGTAGCTTCAGTTGGATTAATGGAATGTGAGACTGTATGCAATACTTTGAAATTCCTTTTCTCGTAGCTGTTGATTTGCAAAAGCTAAACAATATAAACCTGAATAAAACCACATTAAAATAGGCTGTATCGGGTGTGATATAAATAATGTGACAAGATGATACAGTACTTTGCCATTTCAACCATTTGGAAACAATTTCAATAGAAGAGTAGCATGTTGCCACCCACACCATCTATTTTCCCTTCTTTTATTTTTTTTTTTTATAAATCAAGTATGGGCTTATGATTATGGAGATAATGTTGTGTTTCCATAAAGAAAAGCCACACAGGCAACTGAGCTTGTATTGATTCACAGAGTTTATCACGTCAGGAGTCTGAAACGGGTTAGCATTCACCTTTTGCAAATGTGTTTTAAAATCTGTGCAAACGTATTACATTTAACTTTTGGAAACCTGGTAGACTGGGAGGAATATCAAATGAAACAGATCTTATAAAAAATAAACCCAGTAACAAAAGGCAAGAAGCAGCTTGCCAAGCAAGTCATCTATGCAGGCCTTCTAACTTGCAGTTAAAGTCTTGTGGCCTCCACTGAAAGATGCTGGAACAGAGTGATTTACCATGACAGTGTCTCATGTACATCCTCAATGTCATGGAGTGGCATAGGAAAGATCCACATCCAGATGTTTCTTGCCAGCTGAGTATATTTTCCTCTTACAGCACTATATGCCTTGAAATGCCCCACAGACATTTTCCATCCCAGTGGACAGTGCGTTCCCTTCCCTGCTGTGAGAGGGCACTTAGCACATATAGTCTGTCATGGTCTTTGCTAGCATTGCAGGTAGTTGACTTAAGGCTCAATTTTCAACTTGGAAGGACAGAAGACTGCTTTCTGCTGGGTCCCTTTCCTTCAGCCTGCCTGTCATGTGGGCAGTTAGGTTTTGACAAGACAACAAATATCTGGGAGTGGGGCTGCAACTGACTTTCCCTGTGAAGATACCTGGTGAAGATTGGCAAGGTGTCACATGGCAAAGTGTTCTTTGTATATTGGATAATAAAACGGCAATGGACTAAGGATCAAGTCTGACCAACTTTATTATAATAATATAAGTTGACAACCAATCAGTATAATTAAGCCTGAATGGAACACAAGCAATCTAAACATGAGCGAAAGGGAAAAGGGGAAATCTCACTTGCCATGTAGGCAAGGTACAACATTGTTAATGATTAATCTTACCTCCTAATGAACAACAGTCAGGGAAATTGTTGACCTCCCATATTCTCTGTCACGACGTAAGGATGTCTCCTTTGCCAGGCAGCACCTCTGGACCAGCCAAAAAGAGCTAACCCAAGTTACTGTTGGGGTGCCTTATTTATGGGATTGCACCTTCTCTGTTCTATTGTATGACTGACAGGTTGACGTAGACATGTCCTTTACACACAAAGCTGGACGTGTCTCAAAAACTTTGGTGATCCACAAATAGGTATATGTGGTTGATCACAGGTTTCTTTGTATGAGTTGGCCCATGCAGCTATGCAAGCAGTGCAAGTATATTATTTAAGTGTTTTCCATTGTCCCATGCCATACCTGAGGTCAGGAGCATCTCACCACAGAAGGGCATAGGAAAAGTGTCATCTCACATTTAAAAACATTGCAGCTGGCACAGTATCGTTGCCTCCATTTTAAAAGCGGACAAAGCAACAGTCGTAATATTGTGCCAAAACAAAATCTAAGCTCTCCCATGCTTTTCACAAAATTTTGAAAGTACAGTTCAAAATACCCAGCAGCTATGTGGTCATATGGGAGACATCCATCATTTAATGTGAGTCCTATGAAGAATGCACCCTAGCCATCAAGCCACATAAGCCGTCTTGCCAATTGATCCTTTTCCACTTGAGGTAAAGACTGACTGAGCTACCAGGGAAGCAGAGGTATCTCTGTGGGCTCTGATAAGGCCACCTCCCTGAGATAAGGAAGACACCTCAGAAGAGCAGTGTTTTGAACTCCCTAAAGCCTACTCAAATAGGCTAATCAACAAGATATAGGCCAGACGTTTTCACTGACAGGGACGTGTGTGGATAGTGAGTTGCTTTTTCTTGTAATTTTTCTCAAAGCCAGTAATTTTCTGGAGAAAGTTTAAAATTTTAATGAAATGCTTAGGAAATCGTTTGCCCTATGATCTCCTCCTTCCAGCTGCTGCAAGGGAGAGGGTGGCTCTACAGCTCTTCTCTTTACCATGTATAGTTTTGGTAATCGTTAAAGCCTTTTAGAACTGCCTTGTTCTTTTAGCTGAACTGAAAGGGCTGGAGCAGAGACAAGTATCTCTTCTACTCAATAAAAATTTGGTTACATTTTCAGATTTTTGTTTAGGGACTTACACTTCCTGTTGTTTTGTTGTTGTTTTTTTTTTCTCTTCTTAAACTCTAGCTCTGGTTTGCTATTTCTCTTCCATTTTATGTTTTTGTATCAGAAAAAAACAATGATGTTTGTTTAATTTATACCAGTGTTTATAGCTGCTGCTTTTTTTTTTTAACCATTTCACAATATAAATTTATGGATGAACTATGACAGCAGAACAGTTAGCAGTAGTGAAGGCCACAATGGATTAAAACTCCAAACAGGATATTCTCAGGCATTTGTGCTCAGAAGCTGTATTAGTTTCTTCATCATCTGTCTGAATGCTGGTGTGACTGGGCTGAGCTGTTTCTACCCTAGAGCCAGACACTGTGGCCCAATGGGACATTAAACCAGACAGGCAATGTGAAAGCCTGGTTCAGCATTTCAAGATCTGGGCAGGAAGACCAATGTGCTAGCAGAGTTACCTATCTGTAGGTTCCTTCTGAGGGCTCAGCTGAAAGGTGCTGAAAAAGGGTGGTTTACTAAGACAGTCAACATCATACTGCTTTTGTTGTTCAGGACAAAGTCCTATAATATGGAAAACAAATTTTAATTTTGATGTTTAGGCAATTTCACTCCATTTTTTTGAATCTCTCAGCATTGTTGTGTGACCTGGCAAAATATTTTTTAGTGTGCAAGTGTCTACCCAACTCTTGCAGATCATTTGAAAAAAAATAATCCAGGTGTCTACTCTTCAAAGTCTTTTCAGTGCAGCAGTGTTATAGCTGAGCATACATGATTATACCTTGGGGAAACAGCAGGGAGGGACAGCCTTGCCAGTTAGCAGGTGTCTAGCTTTTATGGGCAAGCACCCAGTGTCCAGCAAGTTTTGGTGCATGTGTATTAAATCTCCAGAGTTTTGGTGTCTTTAGGAAGAACTCACAAGGACCTTACATGTTATCCTGATTATAATCAAAATCTTCCTCAGCAGCTCCTGAGAGCTGTAAATGTGAAGCTTGCCCTAACGGGCAATCTGGTATCTGCCTTCCCTGAAGTTCAAAGGAAGGCAGAATTCCCCTTGACTTCATGCATCCAGGTGTGTCTCTGCAAGCCTCTACCCACAGCTTCCTTCCCCATGAAGGGTTAAAGTCCCTAACATTTTTGACCTAACTTCATGTAGGCACAAAAGTTTTCCTTGTCAGTATAAATAACTCAACCCTCTTAAAATCCTGTTAAACTTCTCCTCAACGATTTCCTGTGGCATTGAATTCCACAGGCTGATAATGTGCTACTTTAAGACACTTTCCCTTCTGTTCATTTCACATTTTCTGCCTGCCAATTTCATCAACTTTTCTCTTGTAATTGTGTTATGGGGCTGGGACTGACTGTGGAGGAATACCAGATCTCTTTTCCCTAAACCATTCATTATTTTAGGTGGTCCTTCTTATACTCCTTCTTTCTAAACTAAATAGCCTTGGTCTTTTTAATTGTTCTCAATATTTAATCTCTCTTCCACTCTCTTATCCCCTATCCACATAAAGCTTTGCTGTCTGTGGCACACTGGAGCTTGGAGCTGAGACAGAGTACCCTATGTACAGTATCAAGGGGAAAAAAACGTATCACTAAACTATAAAATCGTAGCCCTGCTCCAATATTTTCTTTAGCAATCCTTGCCAATTTTATTATTTTGCCCAATCATTTCCTTGTTCTAAACTCTCAGCAGCACATCAGCCTGCTAACGATGAGTGCTGGATCCTATTCCTGAAATACTCTAGGTAATTGTGATCTCTAGGTAATTTACATCCCAGCAGAGAGTGAAAAATACTTAGGCTTTTCCTCCCATTCCATATCACTTTATGTTTATCTAATTTAAATTGCAGCTGCTACCTGACTGCATTGCTGATAGGTTTGCTCAGTCCTGTTTGAGCTCAGATACCAGCTAGCCTAGTTGCTCGCGTTTTGTTAACGCTGAAATAACAGTGCCTTTCTTTTCTCCCTAGAGGTAGAGCAAAGTTAAAAGGATAATGGGGTTAGTGTCAGAGCCTAGAAGCTAGGGTGCTACTTGACCTGTAATTTGCCTCATATAAAACAAGATATGTGTAACCCTTACCTTGCCACACAAGATACTCATTACTATCAGAGTACCTAGGGAAGAACACATGCTAAGTTTTGTGTGGTGGTTGTTTTTTTTTACTTTTTTAATTTATGTATTTATTTATTTATTTTTGCTATTAGACCAGTGACAGGACAGTTCTTAGGTCTCCAAGACCCACTTGGCTTATCTTGGAATCATGTCTTCTTTCACATTTGGTTATCAAAACTTTTCATGAGGATTCTTTGAAGCTGTAAAAAAGTTGTATTTGGATTAGAGGACAAGGGGATGATAGCTAGTGTGATCTAATGCATGGACTAGCAGCATACGCTCCATTTTGGTAGTAACCGAGTGAAGTACAGATACATTCATTGGAGCTTAAATCTAAAACATCAGCTGGTAGGTGCATATGAATCAAAAATGAATGTAATGATCAAATGAAGAAAAGTGATGTAAAACTATCTGTCTCAGCATTTTCCACAGTGTCTGTTACCATAGCATCTAAACAATTATGGCACAGCAACACCTGCAGCTGGTGCTGGTTTTCAGAATACTTCTAAATTCTTTAATAAAAACCATCTGGATTTTAGATTAACAGGCTTTCTAGCCATTCTTACCAACAACACTCCTACCTTTTTTTCTTGTGTTCAGCAGATTTTTACATGGACCCGACAGGATTTTGTAACAAACAAAATGAGAAGCACCAAAAAATTAGCCAGCTTTCATTCTAGGGTCGCTGCCACTACTGTGTGGACTGCCTGAAATATATGCTCACCAGATTGTTCAAAGTGCCAATTGCAAGTAACCTAATAAAATATAGCACTTGCTTTAATTGCCTGAGGTACTTATTAGTATCATATTCACTGCTAAAGAGCTAAAGTGTTTGTTATACTAGCAGTTTGATCACCGATAGTGAGATAAACTGGCAAAATTTGTGTTTTGCAGTTTGCTTACTTTTCATTTTTCACCACCGTGCAGTTCTCTGTCCAATTGACAAGAATACCAGAATAGTCAACAGCCCACCAGCTACTTCCATGTTTTCTTTTCTACTAACTGCTGATGAATGTAAGTAATACACTTTTTCTATAAAACATTTGATGTGGAACGGTATACTTTTCCTTCTTTGGAATTTATTGGTATTTAGTAAGCACTTGATGCAGATTAGGTTAATTGAGGTTACTTTGACATTGTTATCTTCAGAGTGTCTCAGGTTTTTAAAGGAATAGTGACTGTTGATCATAAACTTATGAAAACAGATAGTGATCTGCAGAGATGGACTAAGGTAGACTGTAGGGCCTTCAAAAGCCTTCCAGTTCCTAAATTACATGGCTCTCTTCATCTCAGCTTCCATTGAAAGGAAACAGGGTTTTTTTGCCTTTTTTGAAAGGAAAGTCTAAAAAATGTAGTTTAGACATATCAGATATTATCTGAATCTGCAGAGGCCCTGAAATGATGGCCAAAAAGGGCTGCTGGACAATGTTTCAGTCAGTCAAACTGTAAAGGTAAGATAACAGGGCAGACCTAGGCAGTGTATGCTGCAGTATTTTGTAGGAATCAAACTGACGTAATCTATCATGGATGACAGCGCGGTGACTGAGCTGCTTGTGTTCAGATGCACATACTTTTTCTCCATCACTCCAGATGAATTTCACTCAGCCCTGAGAGACCATCAAAAGAGGAAGATCTTGGCTGGGAAGGGGCTGAAAAAGGAACAGTTCAGCCAAGGCTGCGAGACCAAGGATTGATAACCTGGATGTAAGAATGAGCAGGAAGTTTATATTGCCCTAGCTGAAATCTAGCTGCTGCAAATTAAGAGAAATTCAACAGTCCAGTGACTGAAGCAAGACCACTTGAAGAGACTGCCCATGAAACACTAGTGCCAGCTCACACCTCTCTAGTAAATATTTGTGTACGGATTGCCCAACTCATCAAACTGTTCTACTGGAAACATTCACTCTCCTGGAGCCATAGGAATTGCTGAGCCTAAGGAATTAACTCCTGGATTTTGTGAGTGGGTTTTTCTTCAGTCCTTTGTGGTGGAAGACTGTTAGGAGCTTTTTTTGTCAGAAATTATGGAGGAATTGCCTTTCTTTGTGAAATACCACTTTGAGCTTGGAGGACTACCACAATTAAACATTTTCATGCCAATGGGTTGGAAAAGGAAACTTGTAAATCTCAACCTATGAAGGAGCAATAGTTAGTTTTTCATGAAGAAGCTGTCTGGAAAGACAATGTCTGATAAGAAAACTGAGTCTTTTCAATTAACTATAGGCACTTAAGGAAGTACCATGGATATCCCCAAATGGTACTTCCCATCTGCTTTACACAGAATGGCGTGGTTCTGCCCCTGCAGGTAAATGTCTCTCCATAGTCTATAGAAGGAGCCTGGTTGACAAGCCTAGCTGAAATCCCACCTTGGGCTGCTGTACTAACAGCTTTAGGATAAGAACAAGCATTGGAATATCAAAAACAAAAAAGTAGAATCACCGCCTCTTTCTGAAAACAATCCTGAGCCATCCCTACACAGCAATTAAGCCAACAGACGAACAAAGATCTGTAACATCTTTATCCACAAAGACTACATTGATCAGGCTGATGGAACATGAAGAAGATGCTGCATCTCCTATCATCTTATGTAGCATCTTCTCCTGTACCTAAGACTTCCTATACTGTCCCCAGTACTCCATCAAGGGAAATCTTGCATTCCCACTCATTGCACTCTCACTGCCCTCCTCCAGTCTGTGCTCACCAAAGGGGCATGCTTGCCACAGGACAGAGCAGACTTCCTTCATAAACCATACAACATAATCCCAACTTCATCAGGATCATCCTAATTATGACAGATGTTACCTGTCCACATACCAACAGTCCACATCATGGAAGCCTCTAAGACTACCCTGAGTACATACAATGTGGAGACTAATCCTCAGAAATTCAAATCAGCCAACTTCTTATCATTCTTACACATAACTTCACCTTTCGTATCTGACAGTGAGGGCACGGCTGTATCACATAGAGGGTCCTGCAATATGGCAGACTTTTAATGAGCCACCTTGAAGAAGATATTTTAAATGTCAATTCCACCATGCTTATGCTTATACCTTTGCTGTACCTTTGACTATATAAAGGACATCTTTATCCTCTAGAGTCTTTCACTGAAATCTACTACAAATTCAATGTGTCCCCCTGCCTAGTGGCATCTGCTTCAACAGCCCTCCAACCCTTTTCTAAACTTATCACTATAGCAGCCCTCTTATGGATCAAAACATACTAACCAGACCCATAGTAGCAGCTGAACATCAAATGTAAGAACTGCCAACACATCTTCTCAACTGTTAACAACACCTTGTCCTCCACTGGACCAGTCCAAGACCTGGCGCTTACACATCCCATATATAATATACATTAGCAAGCACATCAAATGTCCACAAGAAAATTACATGTGCAAAACCAAACAACCTCTAAACACCAGAATGAGTGAATAATTGATGAAAAACAGACAGACTCAAAGATCTGAGAAAGAATATTTCTCATAGAACATTAATTTCATTTTTGCCTTTTTAGTTCTTATCCTCAAGGGAAACCTTCAAAATATTTTTAAAAGAAGTACCTGGGAACTAGAATTCATAACACTATTGGATACCAGAAATCATTAATCGGGTAGAGATATACTAGTTTTATAGCTCATTATGCCTTCTTTTACCCACACCCATTAATTCCTGCAAGTTCAATTGATGGTAAATTGCCCATCTCTTTCTCCCACAGGAGACAGATATCTTATCATCTCTTCTGTTGCAGGTGTCATTCCTCTGTTCCTGAGGAACCAGCTGCTTTTTCTCCCAAATGATCTAAGTGATAAACAAATTCAAAGTGATTGTTCTCAGCTTGTATTTAACTCCAAAGATCTCTGCTTCTCTTTCAAGCCTGAAGAACAGCTTGTATGTTTGAAAGCTTGTCTGTATTGCCTATATCAGTAATTAAAAAAAAAACCCACCAAAAAACCTAACCTCCGTCTCCTTCAAATCTTGCCTAGCTTAGGAGACAGACCTACTTTTTAAGACAGAGTCAATTATATAAGGTAAATCCTATATAGTAAAAAACTGAAGATTTTTATTCTGCTTGGAATGAAAAAGAAAAAAAAACCACCTATACTTTGAAGTAGGGACATCCAAAATCATTTTTCCTCACTAGTTGAATCAGGGTGCAAAGATAGTTATAAAGTTGGTGTTTATACTGCTCTCCAAAAGGCTAAAGGAGATAAAATTCTCTGATAACTGCCTCCTGTTGTCTTACATGGATTTTATAAACCATGCGGGGCCATATTTGAAGGACTGAATTTAACGTATGCAAATCTTTTAAAAGCTCAAATCTGTGCAAAAAGTACCGTGTAAATGTTACACAGTGTTAATCAGTCACGTGTTTCAAACAGTTTTTATTCATCAGAAAATAGATTTCTTCCCTTTGCAAATATTTCTGAACATGAAAAAAAAATGTTAAACTGGATAAAGCATTCTGTGGTCTATGCTTATAAATAGAGTGAAAATAAACATTGTTTTTCAAGTGGTTGCACTTACTTGTTTGGTTCTGATCCAACTTACTCTTTTGTCTGTGTGGTTTGTTCAGTTATTGGTCAAAACTCTAATATGGTTGACTTGATGTTGCAATGGGTTGGGTAAACCGTATTTTGATTCTCAGTGAATGTGGTGGCTGGCAGATGTGTACACATTTTTCTGAGGCAGCTGTGGATACAAAGGTAAGTCTGTCTACTGCTTACTGCTTACATGGGGATATTGGTGTTGGCCTTGGTGGTAGCACTAGTTCTGGGCTTCAAGATTTAAGGCTTGGCAGAGAAGTGATATCTTGCCTTTGGGGAATAGGGAAAGTGTGAGTATCGAGGCTTTGTAGTGGGAACGCCCTGTATTGTGCCTTTAGAAAAATGTTTTTCCTGCCTGCATTTCCCTCTGTAAAGTTATTTGTTTGAATGATTTGTTGGTACTTACAGAACAGGCCAGTGTATAATGCTGTCTAATATAATCTATTTCTATGTTTCAAAACACATTTGGATAAACTTTTTTGGGGAGTAAATATAACACCAAACCCTAGCAGTTGTAGCATAAATCACTTGTACACAACACGGTCTATTCTTTCTTAATGTAGCTGCACTTGCTGTGAGGGAATTTGGTTAAATTTGCAACAGAGAGAGCATGCCACATTACATTTACAAGTCTCAGAGCCTTGGGCACAGGAGAATTGGAATTGAAATACTTTTACAAAACCGACCTAAAGATAAGTGCTTGCCCATTTGCTCCTTCCCATCTTCTGCATGGACCGCTCTCCTGAGAGAAAAAAAATTAGCATTAATTCAGACAGTAATAAGTGTTGTTAGTTGGTGCATCCAAGTCCATAACATCAAAAAGATGAGCAACATATAAATCCTCCTGCCCTTAAATATGGTAAAACTTAAAACTTCCCTGAACTGTGCACTTCACCAGCTGATGGCTGGGATGAATCAGAGCGAACATATGGCAGGGAGAGAGCTGAATGGTGAAGCAGGAGGCTTAATTTTCTAAGCTTAAGAAGAGATGTCAAATAGCCACTAAAAAAAATAAATAAGTAGATAAATAAATAATGGGAACTGCCTGAGTTCAAGTGAGGAACAGTGTTTTGAGCTGGCTATGTACACAGGCATATCATACAAACACACCCAGTGTTTTTCTGATGCTGTGTTCATCTGCTCTTTAGAGCAGCTGGTCGAACACATTGATTACATAAATATCCTGCTCTGTGAAGCATTCTGTGTCTTGTACTTATGGTTACAGCAACAATAACATGTGCTGATTTGTTCTGGTAGGGTCACCTCAGATGCAGTGGTAAATCAAGTGGATTTTGTGGTCTATTTGGAATTTTTGTGCATAGGGAGGAATCACTGCTCTTATTTCATTGAGACACTAGAGTCAAATATTACTATGACTCTTAATTTAGATACAGCCTTTGTTTTAAGATGGCAGTGTCCCTTTCAGAGTACTTTACTGATGCAGCAATAGCTGGGCTGCTGTCTGGTCAACTAGCTAGTAAAAATGCTGGGGAAAGCCTTTGACACATTTTTGGCAGAAACAGATTTCCAGCCTGTAAGAGTAAGCAGGAAGAGTCTAACTCTTTTGATGGTCCAAAGCTGCCGGATTTGAACTTTAAAGAGTCCTGTTGATTCAACATCTTTTTAAAGAAATAGCACTGTAGTTATCTATAATCTCATGAGGAGCTATAGTCGTTCCTATTAACTACGTCACTTTATGGAAAAAGCCTAGATGTACCTCTTTGCAATTTCACCAAGTCCTTTTGATATACTTTGTACTTGTACAACACTTGTACAACACATCAATGTTGCTGAAAGACAGTAGGATGGTACAAATTCTGCCTATTTCCACAAGCAGGGAATGTGTTTCCTGAGCCTGCAGAGCATCTCTAAAAGCACTCCTCTCCCTCCTAGTTACACACAAGTCATGACAAGGAACAGCATGCTTCCTATTTTCTCCCTGAAGCTAAGAAGAATATCTTGTTGTGCAACCACTCAAAAATATTTCCAGTCATCCATAACTTTGTCATCTCAGATCATGACTTCTTTTCTCAAACCAAAAGCAAATTCCTAGGTTTTTTTCAAGACTATTTTATGTGCCAAGGCTTCTGTATTAGAAAAAATACACTCAAAAGAAATGCAAGATTTCTGAAATGCTTTGAATGCCAAAATGTTGCCTGTTGATGAAGGGCCATATATACTCTGGGCCTTTTGAGCTGCAAGAAGCAATATGTTGGACTGGATTTGGGGTCCTCATGGCATTTTGAGGAACTCCTGTGATCCGAAGCCTCATCTATTTATTCTCTCACAGCACGTGCATGGCATTTGCTACCATAGAGAGGTCAAATTAAGTCAGTAGCTGTGTGTGGGAGACTTGTTGACAGCAGCAGTAGCCAATCCAACTCCCCCTGTTCTTGGTCCCTTCCCCTCACTCAACAAACCCATACAAAGAAGAGGCAGAAAGTTTTGTGCTTCTCTCAGAGCCATTGAACATGAAATGAACTCCTAGTGCCGTGCAAAAGTCATAGCCAGCACAACTGTTATCAGGGGATAATAGTCTTTTTGTAGACAGCAATGGGCCCAGTGCAGTATTTGCTGACTGTAAGCACCACAGAATAAAGCATGGTAAGCTTATAGCACTATCCATGGCCTGCAAACAGAGGAATGAACCTATGACCCTCCCTCTCGTCATTGCTACAGAAAAGCTACCTTTCTCATGCAAATGTGCCTCTTTTGTTTCCTGGTGTTAGCAGCAATGATGTCATACATTCAACCATCTCATCTTCACCAAAGTGTGTAAAGCGCTCATGAATGAAGGACCTGCAGTGCTTTTTAAAGAAAGTCACAACAGTCGGTCAGAATTAGATTTGAGCATTATTAAATATCATGTGCCTTGCCCACAGTAGCATCTTGGCAGAAATGGCAAATGCATCTCTTTGGGTTATTGTTGGAATGTGTGAAGGTAGAAGAAATGGTCACCCCCAAAGCCTTGGGAGGTCTAAAAAAATGGGATTTTTCTTTTTATTTTTTTAAAATGTTCTCATTTATTTTTCATTTTTGTGTGATTCAATATCAACTAAATTTTCTCACCCAAGGTATAATGTACTGCTTGTCACTATCAGTTAAAATCATGTGGCTACACAGGAGAGTTGCATTGGAAGAACTGTTTTCTTTGGCACCCAGCTGTAGTTTTTGATTTATTGTAGCAGGATTGCTTGCCAGTTACCTCAGTAATTGCCAGTTACCACAGTAAGTAAGACCACATCCAAAAAAATGACAAGAACCTGGAAAGCAAAACCTGTGGTGTTTAATTTAATAACTCTTCCTTTTTTGAAGGAAAAATTCATCCAGGAAAATAAAAAAAATATTTTGAGAAGAAATTAAGTTTTAAATTGAAGCTGAATGGTTAATTAGTCATTGATTAAAAATCTACTCGACTTTGTTGTGTTGCACTTCAAGAGGGAATAAGAATCTGAAAGTCAAGTGAGGAGAAAAAACTGGTAATTCTATAATACAACAGGGGATTTTACAAAGCATTCCCTTGTTCTGTATGCCAAGCTCCAGCCAGAATTAGCATGTTCTAAAAATAATAATAAAATATCTTAATTATTTATATCTGCTTACTCGATTATTCATTAGAATGTGTTTGTTGTCACTGTAAAGACAAAACCCAAATATTTACTGCTACCAAACCTATTCCAGTATTTCAGTTTGCTATAGCAAAAAAGAACCAGAGTATGCACAAACTGTAGGGGAACATCTTTTTCTGCATGCAGATGACAGTATGGAAAACAGAGGGCAGTCAAAGATGTAATAAACAGAATTTATAAACCAATACATGTACATCAGTTGTATTTGTTAAGGCTCCAAGCCTTCAAGGATTTATGCCAAGGGACTACTTGGAGTACATAAAGTCTTTTAGTGTCACTGCCTATGTTATTGTTGGGTGTTGAATTTAAATGTTTAGGTGTCAGTTGCAGAAATGAAAGAACGTTACAGTGTACAGCTAGGTAACAAAAAGTTTCATTTTTTTTTTTCTGAAAAGAGTGTCTGCTGTCAACTTATACTTCTTAAAGGTAGGTCAGGTCCTAGAGTGGCATAAAGCAGTACAGTTCTACTGAGGGAAATGAGTCTTCCAATGAACTTTGAACCCTCAAGGCAGATTCAGGACAGTGAATCATACAGCAATTGAAATTCCCGTACCAGAAAATACCAACCACCATCAAAAGAAAGGAAGAAACCTGGGACTCTGGAGAGCTAGAGGATGATAGTACATGGAAAATGAAGATGGATTTGTTCGAATAGGGCACCTATCTTCTCATCATTAAACCTGATCCAGAAATCAGGTACTCCTCTGTGTATGTTCCACAAGGATTCACATGGGGATGTCTACCAGGAAACCTCTTACCAGCTGAGAGGATCAGATGCCTGTGAAGTGTGTATGTTCTCACAAAGTCCAGAAGATGCAGATGAATATTAAACTAATATTCTGCCTCCTGGGGTTCAGTGCCATGCCTTTTATTGAACAACAGAGCTGCATAGCCATCAGGATGTCTGCTTTTCAGAAAGGAGGTGGTCTGTGTGAAAGGGCATTTTCCACTCCTTTTTTTTTGGCTTTATGCAGAGGAGCCTATAAGATTCCTTTGACCAGAGAAAGAGAGTGAAAACAGATGTGACCTTCTCTCCTAATGGTTTGGGCAGTCATCCTGGATAGTTAATGTTAAGTGATGTACAGCAGCGGGGGAATGGGCACAGGCTTTCTGGATAAGGATGTTCTACATTTTACATTAAACAATCACTGGATAAAACTGTGAAAGTTAAAGTTTAAGAGCTTATGAAGTACGCTGCTGTGCATGATTTAATCTAATGACTCATTCAGGCAGTGCAGCAGTTTGTAAAATGTAATGTTTAATCTGTTGGTTACTAGAAAGTATTCAGTTAGATTCCAGACAATATTAATGAATTAATGTTCTTTTTAAATCTTAATTAATATTTACTCTTCAGGCAATGACACTTTGCTTTGAGTGGATGTTTTATGTGGGGCTGAACTCCAGACTTACTTTGGATTGTGTCATTTGATTAATTGCATTTATTCATTCACCCCAGTGTGCCCACTTGGAGAATAGGGTTTTACTGGAGGGCAAGCGACAATTTGAGCTCTTGATCGTATTTAAGTTCACCTAGTGGTTGAAAATAAACTCTTTTTTTTTATAAAAAAACCCACCTTATGTAACATGAATTTAATCATAGTTTTCTCTCCAATCTGACTATCCATTTTTCACCATTTCTGATGATCAGTCTCCAATAAATTCATGGTGGAAAACAATCAGAAGACATCCTTGCAAATGCTGATTATTCACCTGAAATATTCTGTCTCATTTACCCAGTCCTGATTATTAATAACAAAAAAAATGGTGTCATCTTATAAGTTAAGTTTCCAATAAAGATATTATGTTCTGGGCCTGATGACACATTATGATAAGATATTTGCCACTGGAATGAATGAATTAAAATAGTGCAGGTGTTTTCTGACCAACTGGGTTATACCTGTGATTTATTGTGATTGTGTTTTATTGATGTCAGAAATCCCTTATTAGCATATTCAATGTAAAATGAAAGGCTGAGTGATAAGAGCAGCCCAGAAACCATAGGCTGAAAATCAGAGGTGCTGGAGGAAATGCTGTCAGCAGGACCTCTAAAATCCTAAACTTTAAGGGCTGAATCACAGAATCATAGAATCATAGAATTGTTAAGGTTGGAAG
>RSEF01000004.1:54875327-54887953 GCA_003993805.1 Himantopus leucocephalus | reverse complement strand
TCAAAGAATGTCCCATTGTCATAAAAGCCAAAACCCTCACAACCGCACCAGCCATGTAGCCAGGAGTTGATATGCATTATCCGTCCATTTCTGGCTCCTCCCTTTCCTCTAACTGGTAAAAGGGAGGAAAAGATAACTTGATCACCAATTTTTTTCACTTGCACCCCCAGGGCTTTATAGTCTTCCTTAATTCTGCCCAGGTTCTGGCTTCCAGTGTCATTCATGGCCACATGAAAGAGCAACAGTAGGTAGTAGCCTGTGCTCTTGACAAGTTGTGGCACCTCTTGGCAACATCTCGAACCTTAGCTCCCAGAAGGCAGCATACCTCACGTGACTCCCGGTCAGGACGGCAGACGGGCGCCTCACTGTCCTTTAACAGAGAGTCACCCACTACTAGCACTCGTCTTTTTTTTTTTTACTGTATCTACTGTGTGCTGCTGGTGCAGGTCCTCCTGGTAGACCTTGCTCCTGGGTGTCTACAGCTGTTAAAGCTTCATACCTGTTTTTTGTTGTGATGCCAGAGGGTGGGCACTGAAGTGGAGTCCTGCTTTTGTGGGTTCCCAGGGTCCAAGGTGCCTCATTCTCCATGGTATCCACTACAGGAATACGGTTATGAAACCACCTGTCTACCTCTGTCTCAGCTCCTCTGATAGTATGCAACCTTTTAACTGTTTCTTGCAACTTGGCCACCTGACATAACAGATCATTGACCTGTGCACACTGTGCAAGTACTTACATTTCTGCCAGGAGAAGGAGAATGGTCTGGGGGCACCAACTTCAGCCTACCATTTGTACTGAAGTCTCCCTCCTTACCAGTTCTGTCCGGGTGGACGCATCAAACATCTGAGAGGCTTTCTGTGTAGGAGCACTGGTTTTAGCTCTGAGGCAAGTGCCCACCATTTTGGCAGAGACCTTGAGCACTTCCCTGGTCTGTGGACTGTGCACGCTGCAGGGCCCTTCCTGCATGNTGAGCACTTCCCTGGTCTGTGGACTGTGCACGCTGCAGGGCCCTTCCTGCATGGCCTTCCATGTGAACTACTGTGTAAACTGCCATGCCATGCCCTGAGTGATGTGCCACTCCCTGACTGATGCACCACACCCTGTTTGCCCACCCTGTTTGCAGTGCTCCTGGTCCATGATCTGAGGCTTTGCCTCAGGATGATAACAGAAACTGGTTTTCAGAAGCTGAGATTGCACAAGTGAGAAAGGATCCTTCTATGCTTTCCTTTAAGACACCACACTGGGTTGGACTGACCTTTGATCTGAACTATTGGGGCTACTCTTGTGTTTTCCCATACTGAATATGGGCATTTATATTATTATTCTGTACCTTGGTCACTGACTTTTAAAATGGAGGAATGATGTCATGGAAGTTCCCTTAAAATCTTAATGTTGAGTTGTACACACAAAGGCAGCGTAGTCAGCTACCCACTGCTGTTTAAAAACAAAAACAAAAAAAAAGCCATGAAAATTAGACATATAAGGCAACAACTTATTTCCTGCTTTGCACATAATGTTGCAGAAAATCCTCTGAATCATAAAGATGCAGGCCACCAAACTTTTAGCTTCCCAGATTGCTCAGGAAGTGCCACCTGTTATCAGATCTGTAAACATGATGCTGATTGCAGATGAGCTTTGTATTAACATAAATATAACAACAAAATTTTTTTCATGACACAGGACATTTTCAAGTTGTTATAAAGGACTGTACATTCAAATATGAATGTCCAATGAAAGAGACAGACTGCATGCAGCTTACAGTTTTCCTATAGGAAGTGCTTTCATTTATTTTGCTAGCATATAGACATTATCAAACTGACAGTATCACTTCATGCCAAGGAAAGTGTTAGCACACGAACATCTCTTCTTGTCTTCTTTCCCCAAAGAAGTCACTTTAGGTGTATGCTGAAATGAATAATTTCAAGGGGAAAACCATTGTAACTGCTAGAAATTAATCTGTGTAGACCTATAATTAAATCCTTACTCTGACAGTGAATCTAGTTACATTATTTAATGTAAACTAATGGTTTATAGTAGCCATAGGGATAGAACAGGATACCAATGTGTATCATATAAGTAATTATTACAGGCTGTGTACCTTAATCAATGTAACTAATTCTTAGCAACGCGAAAGCTATAAAATTACAAAATACCGGAGACATGAACCAGAGAGGAGTCGGGGATTTTCAGGGGCAAAAGGTGTGTAGGAGCACCATGGGTCCCCTCTAACCAATAAATGTAATCAGCCGCAAATGGAATGATCATATTCCATTGTCTTTTGTAGAAATCCTTTTATTGGTGAAGGTAATGGAAGAGGGGTCTGGCACTCGAGTGTGTTTCCCATCTGAAGATGTCTGAACTGTTTCTGAAACTTAGCCATGAAGCCTGAATAGGTGAGATGGGACTTCTGCTCTAATAGCTCTTTCCCCTGCTACTGTTCTTGATGTCATATTTAGTCTTCAATGACTGTTTTTTATTGTCATTATACATGGGCTTGTTCATCATACACACCATTGCCATGTCATTGCACATACTGCACTATTCTGTAGCACTGTATTATATGATTAAATAAAATTCTTTTATATGTTATCATGAAAACCCAGTTTTCTAGGGTAGGTTCCTTGAAGTCTCTTAATTTTTCAGCTAACATCTGTCCAGGTGCTCTGCTGTGGTATATGTGAAAGTATTCCAACAGGTAGGTTAAGGCTGAATTTCAGGAGCTGGAAATGTGACCATGGATAGGTGTAGGCTCATTCATCATGGTGTAGACCTGGGAGCCACCTTTGTTGGCCCAGAGGTATGCTTCACTGTAAGAAGCTCTAAATCCAAATGAAGGTGCCTGCCCTGCCTAAAGCTACTGAACTTTGCCACATAGTAGTATAGTTTTTAAACAAAGAAACAAAAAAAAGAAAGCCCTGCAAGAAGCAGCTGTAGGCACTATCAAATGCTATTGCTTGCTGCTTCTAATGGGACTCTCTGTTGTCCTGCTGCAACTTTGAGTCCAGGCACCTTGCATTCTCTAAATTGTTTTATTTTCATACTACTTATGGTGCTAGGCTGTGATAATTCCTTTTTGTACAGTTGGGAAGAAACAGGCTGAGTAATTTGCCTAAGATCAAAGTAGGCTGACAGTGGGGAGAAATGGTGAAGATTCAAACCCACATCTCAAACACTAAGTTACAGCTTAAAGCGTACAGACTTCTCTTTTTACCCATTAAGAGATATCACTTGTATACCTCCCTTGAAGACAGTCTGAGTTTTATTCTACATTTAAAACTGAGATTCACCTTTTGGGATGCACTGGAAAAACGTGATTCCTCCTCGATATACACCACTTGTCTTCTCATGGCAGAATGACCTTTAACAGAACTTGCAAGGAAGTTTAGGACTGAAATTAATTTTAAGTTAAGTCTTTTAAGAAATTTAGCATCTGTGCTAGCATTTTTGTTGTCCTGAAGGTTCTTAGTCGGCGAGTAACAAAACCTTTTCAAACTTTTCACACCATAAAAATTAATTGAAAATGTGTGTGGAAGCTATATTTGTGGAAATTAGTTTGTAATTAAGTGCAATTATTGATGATAATTTCTTGACTCTGTAATGATGGGGTTTAGGAAATATATAATGTCTCAGTAACATCGGTTTTTTACCCTTAAGTTACTCTCAGCCTTAAAACTATCTTAGCTTTGTTTGTGTGGCAATTGGCACTAAGGGGAGACTTTGGAGTGCATCATCCAATTGAATTTGCTCCTGGTCCTTCTCTCTCTCCCAGTCCCAGAAATAATCACATCACTTCTTTTGGGGTTTGGAGTAAACCTGGTCTCATCTACGTAACAGTGGCTCCTGCCCTTTCGTCCCCTAACCAGCCCTGGGGTGCAAAGCCCCAAGTTCTCCTAGAAGTTGCTATGGGAGCAACTGGATCATGGGCTGGATTTATTTAAAGTACTTTAACAACAATATATACTGCTTCTTTCTAAGCATAAGCTGGGTGGATCGCTTTTATGGCAGAATCCACAGCCAGTGTGTTGACCGTTCTCCCTTGTCCACCCATGCATCCTTGGATTAGCTGCGTAAAGAGTTCAGAGCCCTAAACTGAGCTTACAGTGATGCAACTCAAGGTGCTGTACCTTTGAACATGTGATTGGCACACAACCAAACCCATTCGGAGGTTGGGTCCATTTGGCCTTCTTGCATACAGTGCAAGCCAGGTCCTTTCAGTCTGCCATGTTGAAATAGAGGTGGTCTTTTATGGGTAACCATGGAGAACCTGACACAGACTAAATAGAGTATGTCCGTGTCTTTCACAAGTCATCATTTGGATAACATGAAAAACAGAAGATCAGGAAGGGTCTGGTTGCTCCCAATGAAAAGCTGCAAGGAGTAAGGAGTCTTCTACCATCTAGAAGGTACAAGTTGAGAGAAAGCAGAAGCTGCTGCTCACTTGTTTCCCCCAACACCATGGAAACATTTTCTCAGGAGACAGGCGTTATTAAGGGCACAAAGTTCCTTTGAGATTAACAGTTCCAATTGGTTGGCATGGTTGATGCACAGCAGTTTCTTCAAGTAATTCTGAGTACTGGCAACTATTCCCAAAGTCTCATTGGAATCTTTCCCTCCCTACCCAGAAAACCAGTTTCAATTAGGTCAAAGGAAGTGGCCTCCAATGGGAGTGTGAAAGAGAGTTTTTTGTTTTCACATACTTGAAATGCTCCAGTGTCATGGCTCGCCTCCCTGCTAAAGGCCAATACAAAACCATGGCACAAATAGTTCTCAACACAGACATGTTTTGCAAGTCCCACATTCCTCTGCACCTATGCTCTGTGTCACAAAATGCCAAATATAGGCTCTCTGACTGTTAGCTGCATTGTGTTTGTTGCAGTAGAGTACTTGAGGAGGCACTTTGCAAAGCATCTCCAAAACTTGTCATGGATCACTGTGTCCATGTGCCCTCTATACATGTTTGGAATGGGAGAGTTGTGAAACTGGAGATAATGAGTGTCTTTAGCCCAAAATACTGTGCCAGTGAAAATAACACATTTGTGAGCTCTACCATGGAGTTGCCTCTGTCTCTGAGAAAACACAGCTTTACATCAGAAGGCTTTGGGCTACAGGAAGACTCATCCCAAGTCAGCTGAATTAGCCCCCATGAAGAAATTAAACCAGAAAATGCTCTTCTTTCAAATAAAATATAACAACAGTAACAAGTGGAGTGGCTGTGCTGTGAGAATGGGACAAAGATCAGGGGTAGTTTAATTATGCCATGCAGGCTGAGCAATTATTTTGCCTCAGCCCTCTCTAACAACAGTGGTGGAAGCTCATTATGACAGGAAAAACAGAACATGAAGGGCAAGGAAATGGAAATTGCTATATTCAGAACGTATAGAAAGCACCGAGGTTTTGATGAATTTAGGGAGTAGTCAAATATTCACCATCTCACACCACATACTACTCTTTCATTGCTAATACTTACAGCTTTCAAGGGTTGAAGGTCCCTCACAGAGGACCCTGAGGCATACTGTGACAACACCAGTAAAGTACAAATGAGTTCTCAGTCTATTTTTGCTCTTTCATCTTCTTCCTTTGGAGCTGGCTACCCCACAGTGTGAATATAGGCAGAGGAAGCATGCATTCCCTTATTTTCTTAAACGTATTTCTGAAACATCTGCTTGTGGCTAACATTATCAATGCAGTGGCAGTGTCCAGGGGAAAAACCTCTAATTCTCCTTTAGACTGAGGTGTGCTGTGACTCATGGCTTTCAATGGGACCATATAAAGCAAAATAATCTATCTCCAGAGGGAGAGGTATCAGATTCTGAATGTAGGGGACTAATCTCCAATGTGCAGACATGAGATATACAGATTAATAACAGATAAGTGGAGAAACTCACTCGAGACTAAATGTAGAATGGAAGGCTACATCAAGTGTATCATGCGTTGTCCTATCTAGATTCCTGTCACACCTGTAAGTATAGTATTTGAGGAAGACTGTAATTGATGGCGTAAAGAACATAAGTATAATGTCATCTTGTAACTTCCTTATGCATATGCATTGCTAAGGAATTCCCTAGAGTGTCAATTATTTCAAACCAGCAAAATAATTTGCTTTAAGAAATAAATGCCAAAGCCAGAACACTGAAGAAATAAGACAGTTTAAAGTGATGTGTAAAATGCATTCCAAAATTAGGACTTCAGCTTTAGTGAAAAATTGTCAAAATGCTCTGAAAGTGATCCTTGTTGATACACTATTTCCCCAAAATCTGAAGTCAGTAAAAGCAGTTTCAAAGGAACCCAATGAAAAATTTACGTCAGGCTGCTTCTCTACAACCATATGACTTTGTTCTATATTCTTGATCCAACAACAGTGACACCTTTGAAATTATGACATTGGATGAAAAGCATCATATTTAGGCTAGGAAGGATCTTTGGGTGTTGTGTCATATTCTTACACGTCTTTTGTGTTTAGTACTTAGGATTCCTATTTTCAGGAAGGCTAGAAGTGTATATTTGAAATAAATTAATAAGCAGGCCAAAGAAAGCAAGCTGACAGGTTATCTGAGAGACTTTTAGAGCATTCAGAAAAACTATAGATACTGCTAGGACTGCAATTAAACTGTGATAGTTAGCGACACTGGTTTAGCTTTTTCACCTTTGGTGTTTCTTGTATCTGATGTCCTTAGCACCTATTCCATCTGACACATGAAATTTTTGCCACAAAAAGGCCAAGTTATAAAAGCCCACTGCGGTAACTTTTGGATATGAACCAGTTCAGAGTTTAAAGCTAGATATCATAATCTAAATCTACATCAGGAAAATGGTACAAACAATATTGGTTCAGAAGAACAATGCAATAAGCAAAAGGGGCTTGCCCACAAGGTTGTCAGTACAGCTGAACCCACATTTGGCTTACCCTGGAACCTCATAGTTTGCTACAAAGCTGAACCAGATTCAGTTCTGGTTTTACACAGCTAAACTTGATGAAAGTTTACAAAAGTCATGAACATTCCCCATTCTTAATATGGCAAACCAACATTTGTTCATATTTTCTATACATTCTAACCGAAAGAAGATGTTCCTAATAAAAACATGGGAGATACCTTTCTTAGTAGTGTGTAGGGGTTTTGATGTGCACCAGACTATTTCCTCATCTGAAATAATTCAGTCTGTTTGCCCTAGTTTCAGTACTACAAGCAGAGGCAGAAGAGAGTCTTGTGATTATTTATAGCAGGACATCAAGCTTTCTGGGCATACTAGAGTGCAGACATATAACTGCATGGAAATGAGGGAGTATACGCTCCAAAACAAAATATACAACAGGAAGAATCTCAGCTGTTGTCAGTAATAGTTGGTGTTCAATTTGGTGTCTTCAAGTAATTTAGAGATTAGTAGCTGGCTTTAGGGGTGCTTCTTGCTTAGAAACACCAGTGATCATTGCTTTGCATAAGAATGGCAGAAGATTACTTAACAATTGCTCAGGAAACTCAACAGAAACCAATAAATCCTGCAGAAATGAAGTGGTTGAAGATTTCATTTTCCCAGTATTGCAGAGCTGAGCCTTACCAATAAAACAATGCCTTTTTTTTTGGCTCGATCTGAAGTTTTCCTGCAGATCAGCCTGTGTGTCAAATTCTGTAGCTGGCTACAAAAACTGCAATAGGCAGTCAGGGAAAATTTTCTAGTAACAGCTAGATGTTTAACTCAATGTCAGCATTTTGAAAAAATTGGTCCTGGTGGTGTGGTTTTACTGCCAGGTGGCTTCACAGTGAAGCAAACTGGAATAAGCTCATGCAAAAGTATGAATCTAAGCCATTGGGCAGGTGGTAAAAGTAATAAAATTAGATACTTGAAGTATACTTCCTTTCTGAGTTGTAAGAAGTAAGGTTTAGATTTAACTGATAAACAATGCCAGTAGGAGTGTTACTATTTTTTTGAGATGTTAAGTTTGGTTCAAGGCTCCAAGTGCAAGAGCTGGGTAAGTAATTGAGGCATGTAGAAAATGTACATCTTGTAAATCTTTCAGTGACAATAGTAAGGAACAGTAGTTTGTAGTCACCATGAGGCTTTCCTAGGAAGGTATCAGGGAGCCTCACCACTCAATAATTAAGTGTGGTGGTGGCTTCTGTGCTGCTTAAGAATTTTACTAGCAGAGTAAAAGAAGAAGCAAACTGAGATATGGTAAACATTCTTCTCCTGTCATTATTGCTTCAAAATGCAAAAAAGGAGATGTTTTCAGAAGAGATGGGCACATTGTCAACTGCTGTGCTGTCATCTTAGTTTTCATGAAGGATAAATCTGGAAGACAGTATAACATTTACTAACGTAGGGCTTAGTTGGCTACTTTTGAACAGCTTTGATCTGTTCCTACAGGAAGAAGTTTTCTTTAGATGGTGACCCTTCTGTGCTGTGGCACTGTTCTGTGGAGATGACAGCCACATGGATAATTATGGATCTTTCTCTACGTTCACAGGGACTACATTCATGTCAACCATGGACTCAGCCTTCCTGGGCAGTTAACAGATGCAAAACTCTTGGTATGGTCTTGAGTAGTAATTGTCCTGTGAGATTAGACTCATCAGGGGAAAGGCTAAGCAAGCATACAAGAAAACATGGAAGAGGTCTTTGCCGTAATCAGGACAGCACAACTTTCTTCCCAAACTTTGCCCTCTCCATCCTCTCTTTCCTGCCGTGTAGTAAGGACACTGGAGAAAGGCACGTTGCCAGAAGGTACTGTGGATCTTAATTTGAAGGATTATCATTCTCTTAGGGGACAAAGAATTGCGTTCATTTGAACAGGTGGAGATTTGTGTGTATGAGCTGGTCATCTAGACTTTGTACAGGAGAAAGGTGCTTCTAGCACATAATTTAAACTCAACAGAAACTAGACATTTGAATTAGGTAAGCTGAATGAAGGGCTAAAAGTGCACATTTTTCTTCACTGACAACAAAGGTGTCTAGATCAAAACCAGATATATCTGCCTTTTAAACACATGACATGAAGCAAGACAACTTCCACCTACTAAATGCCCTTTCTCTTGGTGGTGGTCATTGTCAGTAGGCCCTAGTGGACCTCAAACTAATCCTAAATTACATTACCAGAGTGGAAGAAGATGAAAAAAATACCGAAACATGGAATAGAGTTTTCTAAAAATGCGCTGCTGGGAACTTATTCTTGGCCCCACTGCCACCATAGGAAGTTCTGACACTGACCTGCTGGGTTCATTAATTCTCAGTGTCTCTGGAGACATAATGGGTGCCCAGCCCTATCTAATCCAGCAGTATCTAATCTAGCTCATTTTAGCAGAGCATGTTGCCATCTATCAGTTCCCAAAGGGAAGTTCCATTATACATAGAATAGAGACACAAATTTTACCTTTCACTTGAAAAATAGTAGACAGAGGTATCTCACTCCAAGACCAGTTCTGATCCCAGCTCTGACACTGCTGGTTATTATCAATGCTGTTGACATTTTCCAACATGTAGTTTACCTGCTCCTGCTGAGCTGAAATTAATTTAGAAGAAAACTGCTACTTAAATTTTTTTATATAATAAAGTAACTTTTCTAGCTCTAATAAAGCACATAAAGTGTAGAGGGGATTTGATAAACAAAAATATATCAAGGCCAGCAAAATGCTTTACTTGACTCAAGACACTGTCAGTGTCGTCTTCTTGGATCATGCCCTGAGTCCAACGAGTCTAGTATTTTGTCCTGGCCAGTCATGACTGTTTCATTGTAGTCTCTAAAAGATGGGGAAGAGTTTATCCCCTGATTCATGATGGCTTTGATGCCTTGTATGGTTTCTTTCTAACATTTGGCCTCACTTCCACCATTCTTTCCCTTCTTGTTCACATTATACATAGTGCTGGAACTAGAACTGCTTGCTATTAATTCTTATAGGGTAAATGAGCATTCAAATTTCTCTTGATTAAGAGAAAGGTCCTACATGGTTTGGCAGGTGGGAAAAGAAGAAATGAAACTCCTTTGACAGATTTTGTTGGATCCACCTTAACAGAGTCTCCAGTAAATAGTTCTCAGCACCTCTCAGCAGTTCAGGGAGTTGCTGTCATCTTTGATTTGCAAGTGGAAACTTTGAAATGCAGAGAGTTACCCAAAAAGAGAGCAACTGTACTGAGAACAGGTATAAAGATTCCCTGCCTTTTGTTCCCAGTTAATCCAATGGCTCAATAAAATGTGCAGAGTGAACTTAAATTATGTTTACAAAAACCAAGAGCCTGATAAAAAGGAAGGTACCTAAATGGCATGGGAGGAGTTACAAAAATATTTGTTCATCATTGATAGCAGTGAGACGCTGCAGGATACCGAGATCTCTGAACACCTGGTTTTTCCTTTAATTCATTTGCAACTCTGATGCTGATTTGGAGCAATAATATTAATAAAAAAATAAAATCCACCTAAAAAAAACAGCAGGCAAAGCAACAACATTGTCATAAGAAACAATATGGCCTTCTGATTTTAGACTTGAGCAGGAAGAAGTAGCAAGGGAAAGATGTTGCATATGTTGGGACAGGGAGTAAAGGGAAAACTCAGGCCTCTCACCCGTGATGTTAAAACCAACAGGAGGATTGAGACAGAAAATGGCAAGTTATATATGGTTATCCTTTCAATGAATGAGGAGGGAGAGCAAGAAATGTTTCGGGAAGGCTGATGGATGAAATGAGCTATCTGCTGTGTTAATTCCTCTGTTGTCAAGTGGGTGGAGAGGAGAGACCTCTCTTAACTGGGCAGGGTTGTCAGATTTTTCATGACACTCTACCTGATGAATTTTTAGTGGAAGATGATGCTGGTTTTCCAGTTCTCTTGACCTGGATGACTGTGTTGTCAATCCAGTGAAAACTGTATGGAAAGAACTGCTCTAGTTTCATATAATTTAATGAGCCTGTGAGTTTTAAAAAGGAGTCTAATCTCCAGGGTCATCTTCTGTTGAGCATAACAAGAAGTAGGGGAAGGAAGCAAGTGATGGGAGGAAGAAAGAAAGTGATAGGAGAAGGAGAGAAGAAACAGAGGGAAGTATAAAGCTGAGAAGAATAATTTAAAGGAAACATCAAGAAGGAAGATGGGTAACTGAGGATGCTTCTAGGAGCTTGTGAGACAGGTTGTTCTGAAGAAGAGTAGTGGAAGTTTGCCATTTTGATACCTCCTTCTTTCCCGTTGATACTGTGAGTGAAAACATGTTGGAAGGCCTGCGCATAACCAAGTGCTAACAAGAGAAGAAAAAAGAGAAGAAACAAAAGAAGAACAGAATATGGTAGGCAAAGTACTGATTACCTCTGTCCTAAGAGATTGTTACAAACCTTTCAGTGGGTAAATACCTGCCAAACTTCAAAGTTCTCCTCTTCAGTTCTTCTTCTTAGAGGCTATGCTCAAGATCTGCAGCCCAGGCAGCTCACCCAATCCTAGTCTCAGGACACAAGAAGTTCTGAATGCATCAGATGGTTAAGAACCACAGCACGATGGTACTCTGTGTTCTTCATCTCCCTGGGACATCTTGGACCTGAGGCTTGCCAGCATCAGTGGCCAGGAGGGTTTCAATCTATTTGAAATAAGCCTGGCTGAAAACTTTCCACTGAGATGTTGAGGCATTCTTCCCCAGGAAAAACAGCTTTTGCAAAAGGCTGGAGGTCCGTGTGTGTGCTTCTTCAAAAAATGGTCCCTTTCTTGGGAAAGGGGGAGAGAAATGTTGAATGAAGGCACTTTTTGCCACCAAAACAGAAGCAATTTTTCAAAGCTTGTAGCTATCTTTGGCCAAAAGGCTTTTATGTGTGTTTGTGTTTTTGGCAGCTGGTAAATACGCTGAACAGTTTCATGGGGAATGAAATTCTAAATGTCTACAGATTTAATATTTCTCTTGCTGTTATCAAACTATGATTTCAGGTCAACTTAATGGAAACTAAATGTGGTAAGACTTTTGTACTTGAAGATTAGTACTGTTATATTGCCTGTGGATTTCTTTTTTTTTTAGACTTTGCTGTACAGACAGGAATACAGTGTTGAGTGAATATAAATTAAGAGGAAACACACCTGCACAGGATTTAACACAGGGAAACAAACAAACAAACAAAAAAGTGGGGAGAAAAATATTTAATAACTCCATCTATATTAGTGTTTGTGATTTTGCTCTAAAGTTAGACTTCGACTTCTAAAAAAAAAATAAATGAAAGATTGGCAATGACAGAGCAAGAAAGCAAGATAAACACAACGAGATACAAGCAAGTCCCTTCTAGTACAATTTCTTTAAAGTAGACTGCAGATTTAGATTATTTGCAGGCATCTAGGCATTGAGGCTATCAACACAAATATCTTAATTACTTTCCCAAAGCTTTTACAAACTGCTGCTTCTTCTTTATCTACTTTTTCTTGCAGACGTCTTGTTGAACCTTTCCTAACCAATTTACTTTCTACCAGTTTGGAATTCTTCTCATTTCTAAAAGTTACTACATTTCCTATAATCACTTTGCATAGCCCAGTAAGTTTTTTGTTCCTGGTTCAGTTGTTACTGGAGTGGGAGAAGCTCGTAACCCTGTGGTCGATTCATTACTCTGAATAAATAAGAAGGAATTTTCTACAGGTGGTGTTGTAAGAGACACCCTGAAACAAATGGTAGAGCCCTCTGAGC
>RSEF01000004.1:54862305-54874327 GCA_003993805.1 Himantopus leucocephalus | reverse complement strand
TCCTGACCCATAGGCTCTCAGTCAGCTCTTTATCTATCCCTGGATGGATAAAGTGCTCCATGCACTCCAGCTAGTCGTTGACATATAGGGCCTCCTTGTTTCCCCTGCTTGTCTTCCTGAAGAGCCTGTAACCTTCCATGCCAACACTCCAGTCATGGGACTCATCCCACCACATTTCCATGATGCCAATGAGATCGCAGCCTTGGAGGCGTGCACACCTCTCTAGCTCCTCCTGTTTGTTCCCCATGCTATATGCATTTGCACAGAGGCATTTCAGCCGTGTCCTTGTTGAGGCTGACTTGGCTGGAGCAGTTGCAATTCCTTTGCGCTGCTCTCCAGGCGTCATTCCTTTGCCGTGTATTAACAGTGCCTCCCCATTGGCTCCTGTTACTCCAGGGGCTCCTGGCTCATCTACATAAAACTTCCAGTGTGCTGCAGCGTAGCCAGCACGTCTTTGCAAATCAGGCCTCTGCAGAGGCTACATGTCACTCTTGAAATCCAGGCTTTAGTATTATTGGCAACTGTTTCGTCAAGAACAATTCTATGATTCTATGATTCTATGAAAACACAGACCTGACATGTAAATTGTTAGTGGGGAGCAGTAAAAGGAGAAACTGCTGTCTTTTAGTGCCAGTTGCTGTTTACATTCTCCAGTTGCAAATATTACAGCAAACACTATTTACAGCATTTAATTTGTGGGTACATTGGGTTTCTTTCCAAAATGAGTAAGGGAGTTGTAACTTTAAATTGTTTCTAACACTTTAATCAAATTTGGCACTTAGAGTATTCTTCTGGTGGCTTGGTACCTGTCTGCCTTTGTGGCCTTTCTTTCAGAAGAATTGAAAGGATGGACAAGATAAATTACTGTTTATAAGCAGGCTCTGCATTTTCTTCAAATCTCTAGAGTGGATGAAAGTCTGAGGAGGGTTCCCTCCAGAAGTTTCCATTCCTTGTACCGTTATGCATAGAGTTTACCAGACCTTAGCACAGGAATGAAGAGTGGGTGCTATGCTAGACCAAATCTGAAGTAGAAATAAGAAAAATGTACAAAGGCACAGAGAGTGAACAGACGATGAAAACATACTTTATTGTGCTCTCTCCTGATGCTTTTATTTGTTCAGCAGCAGGGTCAAATGGTGTAGTGTACTGCAGGGTTTGAAAGTTCATCAGGCTTCAAGGGGAGTACCACATGAAGGCAAAACTGCAGTCTTTGACTTGAATGAATATTGGTTTTTTATGTTCCTTGTAGTGATAAAGGAAGGCCTAGGATTGCTTTAGAGCAAGTGTCATGGCAGAGGTAGTGCAGCCTGAGCAGTGGACACCTTCTCTGGAACTTCTTTCTACTCATGGAGATGATCAGTGTCCTCTTGCAAAACAAGAGTCTCCAACAACATACATGCTGAAAGAAGGCAGATGTGAAGTTGGTTCCTATTGGGAGTACAGTGGAGCCATGTGGTATTTTCTCTCTCATGCATCATCTTTACAATTGGTGGGTCTGATTCTAGTACGCAATGCTCTTTAACAATGGTGTTTTGCAGTTAGAGGGATGTGGTGGGTTGAACCTGGCTGGATTCCAGGTGCCCATCAAGCCACTTTATCACTCCCCCTACTCAGCTGGACAGAGGGAGAAATGCTCATGGGTCAAGATAAGGACAGGGAGATCACGCAGTACTTACCGTCACATGCACAAGAGGGTCAACTTGGGGAAATTAATTTAATTGCTTACCAATCAAATCAGAGTAGTAGGGTAATGAGAAATAAAACCAAATCTTAAGCCACCTGCCCTCCACCCCTCCCTTCTTCCCAGGCTCAACTTCATTCCTGACCCTTCTATCTCCTTCTCCTGAGCATTGCAGGGGGATAGGGAATGGGGGTTGTGGTCAGTTCACCACTCGTTGTCTCTGCCACTCCTTCCTCCCAGGGTACAGTCCTTCATGAACTTCTCCAATGTGGGTCCTTCCCATGGGCTGCAGTTCTTCAAGAACTGCTCCAGCATGAATTCTTTCCATGGGGTGCAGTAGTTCAGGAAAAGGCTGCTCCAGTGTATGCCCCCCACAGGGCCACAGGTCCTGGCAGAAACCTCCTCCAGTGCAGGCAACCCATGGGGTCACAGCCTCCTTTGGGCAGCCACCTAGCAGGACTAGGACTCCTCCATGGGCTGCAGGTGGATATGTGCTCCACTGTTAACCTGCAAGGGCTGCAGGGGGACAACTTGCCTCACCATAGTCTTCAGCACAGGTTGCAGGGGAATCTCTGCTTCAACACCTGGACCACCACCTTCTTCACTGACCTTGGTGTGTCTGCAGAGTTATTACTCACTCATGTATTCTTACTCCTCCCTCTGGCTGCAGGTGCTGTTGCACAGAATTTTTTTCCCTTCTTATATATGTTATCACAGAAGCTACCACTGATGCTGACTGGCTCAGCCTTAGCCAGTGGTGGGTCCATCTTGGAGCCAGTTGGCATTGCCTCTATCCAACATGGGGCAAGCTTCTAGCAGCTTCTCACAGAAGCCACCCCTGTAGCCCCCCTCTGTTACCAAAACCTTGCCATGCAAACCTGATACAAGGAATTTCTTCTCTTCTTTTTTTTTTTTTATGAGAACATTTTTGAAATAATTTGTTTTGCATTAAAGAAAATATTTTGCATTTCCTGCTTCTCCTTCAGCTGCTAAGCTTCTATCAAGAAAAATAAAATCAAGCAGACTTTATTTCTAATATTCTATCTACTCAGGTCTTCACCACCCTCCATGAGAAAGTAATGTGACTAGTTAAAGAGGCTGCTAGGAGAAATAGTAGTGTTAGTAGTAAGTACCACAAGTACCTGCTTCTGTTTCTTTCTGAGCCTGTGAATATGATCTGGCACACTACCCCAGTCTGAGCAGACTGAGCAAGGAAATATTAATTAAATATGTACGGCAAAACACTGATACTTGGGCACAGTCTAGTTGTCACCTTTCAAAAAGATGTGGTGTTTTTCTCCAAAGAACTGCAAAACTGGGTTGGTGTTTGGAGAACACGCCTTGTATAAGAATTAAATAAATTGGGTTGCTTGTCTATCCAGGAGAAAGATAAGAGGTAACTTGATTATTGGCCAAAGAACCGATATGATAGAGATTTCTGATACTAAAGGGCTCTGTAATTTGACAGAAAGGGCATAATGACATCAAGGGCCACCTTTGGTGTTCTGGTGCTCACCCTTCAAGGACATAACTGTTCCTGTGTGACAGTCTACAGATCATTAGTATAGTCTGTGTTACTTTGCTCTTTCTAGCTACTAAATTCACCTGAAACACTCCTTGGAAGTGTTTATTACTATCTTTGGATGTCATGATATCTTTGTTGTGTATCTTCCCGTTCTTTCTGTCCTTTTTTTCTGAAAAGATTTCAGTCTTGTGTGTAAAATCCAATACTGGTTTGATTTTTCTCTGTAGAGAATAAGAGAGCATGATATTGAAGTAACTTTGGCTTTTTAAATGGCATGTAATTCTTCCTTTGGAAATAAGAGTGGGTGAGACCCAGTGTTGCAGTGGCAATCTGAAAATAGTCCTTCTATTGAATGGTGTTCCTTATACAGCTGGAACAACAGCTGCTGATGTTTGGGAGCACATACTGGGGAGACATCACAGTAGAAGTCTTCCTTTTACTTCTTTCTGAAGGCATTTATTGGTCACCTCAGAGACAGGCTACTGAATTACACCTACCATGGTAACCTGTACAGTGAGGAACTAGTCTGTTTGACACCTGGCACCTGTGGCATATATGCAGCACAGTGGAGTAGATTCTATTTGTGCTGCTTTGATTGAACAAGTGCCCCAGAAAAAGCAAAAAGAACACATTTTGCCCTGAGCTTGCATTGGAAATGACCTTAAAATGCAGACATTTCTAGAAGCAAGAAACAATTAATTACTAGATTCATTGCAATTTATTATTAACCTCTGGTACCCTGAGATCACTCTCTTGCTTAGTCATGTGTGCAACTGAAATTTTAATTTAATTTGTTTAATTTCATTCTGTACATATACAGTGTTTAGTAAATTTATTAGGATTCTTTTACACTTTGCCCTTTTTATACTAAAAAAGTGATAGATTAGTTAGTCATTCTGAATAAGCAATTTGTCAAGCCTGTAAGCAATATAAAACTAAGTGCATAAATAATTTATTGCCTACTCTGGTAGTAGAAATAATGTACATTTGGCAAATTCTAATTAAAATAATCAAGAGATTAATCATTTGATAGAAAGTTATTTATTAAACAGAAATAATTCTCTTAAAGGTGTACTTTAAACTTCGAGTACTACTATGTTCTTACCTGAGACTTGGTAAATTAGAAGTTTTTCCTTTTTTAATCAGCAGCTTCATAAAAAGTGTGGCACATTAGTAGAATGGACATAAAAATGTATTTTTGTAATACTTCATGATGTTACAGAGGAAAAATCATTTAAGCAGATATTCCTCAACTGAAGTTATTAGATCAATTCCTTATACTGTAGTTAGGGTATAATTTAAGATACATGTAATGAAACATAAGTTTTTCTTGGGAAGTATTTTCATATGGAAAATATCTGCAGAATAACTCTCAGTCCAAACTAGTTTTCATAAGATAGAATACATCTTGTTTGCTATAGCCTAATTTACATGTATGTACAAATGCAGAAAGAAAATAATTTTATTTGGAGGCTTACAGACACAGCATATTGTGAACTTTACAATACATCGAGCCAGATTCAGACCCAGCATGAGTCTTTGCAATCCAATACTCGTTGTTAACAGTAATCCAGTGGCAGATCATGAACTTCAGCTCTAATCTTGCAGTTCTGCACTTACATAAAGGTCTTTTTTCTTTTTTGGAGGGCCTGTGTAGCAACTTTTAGACACCTAATATGCTACATGATTACTACTCTGTTCTGTGCACTTTGTATATATAGTAACTTTACCTCTGTGACCAGTCTCACTGAAGAGAGGGGAATGGCTTTTGTATGAACTGCTTGCTTGAAGTTAAGAAAACTGGAGGATGAAAATGAATTTCATTCAATAGAAAGCTTTCATAAATGTACTTGCAACGGATGAAGCACAACCAGTGCCTGATGTCTCATTTTGTCTTTTAGGCAGCAATCTCCTTTTTACTAATATTGTGGCAGTACCTGAAACAATGATACTGGAGAGATACTGTTTTCTGCTCATAAACCAATGCTTCATTCTGATCACCACAGTGCAGTTTTGCTACACAGAGGAGACAAATTGGTTTTTAAATCATGCTGATAAATTAATCTGCTATTTGGATGTTTATTTGTTGGGTTTTTTTTTTTTCTTGCAGTAAGTCCAGCAGACATTTTCCTGTGTAAACTGGATCTGTAGATGTTTATCTTCAATATTCTCTTCTCCTGAATGAAGCATGGGTCATTACGGTGTTTTCAGTTTAAATCTAGTTCTTGTACTGATAGCCCAGAAATTCTAGTCTAGTACTAAATAGTACTAGTTAAATCTTGCTGCATGTGATTATGTCTTCAAAACTGCAGAGAACAGAGGCGGTGGGAGGAAGTCCATGAAGAGGCAGAAACAATAACTTCCATGTCAGATGAATTAGATTGTTAATAATATTATTATTTTTTTGTGCACAGAAACAAATAACAAATTGATGAAAAGGGTATATTGTGTATGCAACTTATAGGCCTTCATGTGCTTTGTCCATATTTGAATGATGTTAGCTTAGACTTTTTGTATGTGTGAACGGAAACCACTTTCAAGACTGTATTCAGACAGATTTCAGAAAATATTGGTATGGAAAGGAAGATGCTTATATTAAGCTGCCTTCAAAAACTATGTAACTTTTAATTAAACTTTTGCAAGTGTCTAACTCAAGTGAAGACAGTGTAAGAGATGTAAAACCCAAAGATTACTGTGTTAATTTATATAGAAGCTGAACATACTATAGTGGAATGAGGGTAGGAAACAGAAATTGTTAAAGCAGAAAATATACATACCATCAACCATGGAGGGGAGGCTGAGGGCTACCAGAAGTTTGGCAAGAATTTGAAACTGAATATAATGTAAGACTTCTGTAATAATGAGGCTTTTATGAAGATGTTAACCTTGTCATTGCATGTGGCTTGTGGTAACATTTGTTCTGGGAAATGTCACTGTGGCTCAAAGTAGAGATATTCAGTAGCCCAAAACATGGGACCAAAAATGGACTAGACTGCATCATGAAATCTGTCGCCATTCAGTAATACACTTATTAGCATATGCTTAATTCTCCTTTAGGGTCTTCAAAAGAGTTCAGATTTAACTCTCTGCTTAGGTGCTCTAATGACATTCAGGATGATTCTTAAATGACTCTTGTAATCCTAGTGACTGTTGAAGGTGTCTTTGTTGCCAGAAAAAAAACCCCAACATTCTAAAAGAGCATTTTCATTGTGTTCAGTGCCATGTTGTTGATTCGTTAGTATACTAGGAAAAAGTTAAGGCTGAACTTAAGAAAAATGACACATTGCAAAATATAGGGCTATAAAGACCTTAGAGGGTTCTCTAACCCACTCCCCTGCCTAAAGCAGGTTCACCTATGGTGAGAAATCCAGTCTAAGAGCTGCGAGGGGCTCCAAGAAATGCTGAAGTGGGTGAAGCTACCAATAAATGTGATACAAGAAAGATGTTCAAACAATATGTATAGAGTACTTGGGCCATGACCAGCTTGTTTTTAATCAAGTTGAGTGACAGATTGAGTTCAATAGATCATGCACTCCCCGTGAGAACTCTCACGAACACAGGTAAGTCAGAGAACTTCAAGTAGCATGTAGGACAGCAACTTTTCACAGCAGAAACCAGCTCTCATTCATCTGTAGAAGGGAGAAAACGTAGTGCTCTGAGTCAAGTTCAGAGCTGGGGCCTGATAAGCCAACTGCACAATTCCATGTAGGCAGGATAACTCGCAGTAGCAAAAAAACCAGTGGAATAATTGTTTATCCACCCCACACTTTACTAAAATAGCAACTGTGATAAAATGAAGGATTAGAGATTATGAAAATCCCTATGTTGTATAGCTGCAATGATCAACTCTGGAGTAGCGTCGCTGTGAGAGCAATTGAGGAATTTAATAGTGTTTCTATTAGAAAATGCCAAATCCTTTGAACTACATGGTTGAAAAGGCTTTACTTGTTTTGATTAAACTTTCAGAGGCAAAGACTTCTCAGGTCTGAGATGGAAATTCAGGTTAGGACTTATTATTCAGGTTAGGACTTATTATTCAGGTTAGGACTTATTTACTTATTTAATGTCCAGTAACTTGATTGTTAGAAGACTTGTCTATGGTATTGAAGTTTTCATTCTTAGTCTGTGCTTTTCATTGATCCAAGCAGGCACTCCTGACTTTTTAAATATCACAAGTGTGCTGTGAAACTATGAAAAATTTCCATGGAGTAGGAAATATTTTTCACCCAGTAATAGTACTTGTAATTAAAAGGGCACAGCTTGAGAAGTAAGTAGTTTTTAAATTTAAAATGTGATCCCCCAAATAATCATGAGTGCAAGGAAACAGATTCTGAAAGCTGCATTTACAGCAGTTCCTGAAGTATTTTGATTGTGCATTGGAGTAATAAATCACTATTTCAAGTTCCCCATAAAGCCTTCCTTTTAGGAAGCTGCTAGATGACATGGATCTGAACATGCTGCAGGGTTTTGGTTTCAGGTTGTATTCTAAACCAGGAGAAGCCCATCTTCTGAGTAAAACTACAGTAAAGAAACTAAAACTAGAAAGCTTTTGATCTCATGAGGACCTTACCCTCCAAAAAACTGAACTCTTGTTAGACTGGCTTAACTGATTCTTGGTTGCAAGCTTCTTATAATTTTGGAGTAAATATACAAGAGGATCTTAAATGCTTTAAGTTAAGAAATGTTTTGGGACAATACATGTCTCTGCTACACAAATAATATGTACTAGAGAGTGAAGTTGCTTTCTTTTTACCCTTGCTCTCTTCTCACTTTCTTAATCTGTAAATACACAATGATATTGATCTAGGAAAACTTAATGACATTGGGGTTTCTCTTTAGCCAGAGCTGGGAGAAGCAAAGAAAATTATTCCATTAAAGCATTTGTTACTAAAGAAGTTACAAGAATATCGGCTATGGTACCTGAAGAAATACTTCTGCAAGAAATTACAGAATAGAATTTCAACAGAGGTTGCACAGATATTTGCAGGTGCTGCTGTGGAAATAGACATCTTTCAAGTGCACAGCGTTTCCATTTAAAGGCAGGTGAAACAATAATAAATATTTGCAAAGTAAATTAAACTGTAGCTAGAGTATAGTAATAAATAAAAGGTCAACTTTTTGCCAAGTCTGAAACCTGGGGAAAAAAACCTGAACACTAAAAGCTTTTTAAAAAAATGAAGATGCACACTCCACTTCCCGAACTTCTTACAAGGGATCTAAGTCTCTTGTGAACCGTAAAGGAAAGCATCAACTGCAAAAATTCAATGTGAGGTTAATTTTTGACATGCTTAGCCAGGGCAATATTTTAAACAAAGATTTCTATTATATTAATTATGTTCTTTGCAAATGAGTGAGTGTTAAACTTTGCATTCTGATTAGCGTAGGGAGATGTACCAGCCATTCTCAGGGTAAGGTTGGCTGGGCATCTGCATATTTGGATAGATAGGTATTTAAATCTCCTTGGAAAGCAAAATCAGACAAGAAACCTTCTCTTATTTGCTCTTTCCTGTGCACCCAAAAGTAGCCTGAGAGAACAGATGTCAGTGCTTCTGTTTCTAATCATACACAAAGCATGGAGTTGAAGAAGCAATCCTGTAAAAGCTAATGGAATTTGTGATTTGTTAAAAGCAGATAGGAAGCAGGTGTGGTAGTTGGAAATAACACTATGCATGCCTAAGGTGCTCTTTATTAGATGGCTGCTTCCAAAGACCTGTGCTTAAGCGAATATATGCTTTTGATGTGGCCTTCCCCCCGATGCCCTCTGTCTGGGAAAATAAATTGCTGGCAGGTACATTTTGTGGTGCCATCACATGATCTTGCAGTTACGAGGCTGTAGGGACCCCTTCAACCTGTTTTCAGTTTCTGTGGCTGCCATAGATTTCAGTGACTTTTCAAAGTTTTCTAACCCCTCAGTGGTGGTTCTTGTTTGTTCTCTGTTGCTGTCCACAGAGGTTTTATTCAAAAGAGACATAGAAGCACTCTTACTAGGCATACTGTCTTCTTCCAGTGCAGTGGTGAGCAGATTTCATTTGTGGTCTACAGTTGTGCTACAGGAGAGCCCAGTGCTTCTGGCAACTTCAGGGAAAAGCCTGTTTTGATTTTTAGCTGAAGGATGCAAGAAGGCTCAGTTCTTCTTTCCTGACCTGTTTGAACTTGTCTACTGTGACTGATACTGAAATCCAGTGAACTTTTTGCTGTGAATCTGTACTTAGACACATCACTTCAAAATTAAATGTGTATCAATCTCTCTCCTATATAGATATCTAATGTTTTATTAGATATTAGGGAAACATTAGTGTATAACTAGATTAATCCCTATTTAGATAAATGATCTTCTTATGGTTAAAAAATAGATTTTGTAAGTTTTTATCTCGTTATATATAATTTTTCTGATTCTTACTAGATTTCCAGTTCTTCTAGCAAAAAAGTCTACCTGTGTAATGGATTACTAAGAGATTATTTTATATCTCACGTATTCTGATCCGTCTTGAAGTATTTGAACTATAGTAACCTTTCACAGCATATTTATGCTACATGTTTATATTAACATTTGAAAATGAGTTAATTCAGTGTGATTTTTCACCTAGAGACCTAGCTTGAGTTCTGTATTTGTCTCTGAAGCAGTTTCATAAGAACTATGAAATACCTTTAACATGCTTCTACTGTACTCACGAGGGTTTTTCCTCTTTTAACCACATCATACCATTGAGGACATTTTTATTGGCTATTATTAGGACAATTGCACTTTACTGTTTCAGAAGTTTTATTTTTCTTAAGGTTTTATACTGAAAGTAGGTGTGTATGTAAAAAACATTGTGATTTCTAGAAGTGTTGAATCTTGTACCTGTCTCATGTCAAAGTCTCTAGTAGCTGTGGGTGATGAAATAATGCCACTTGGACAGGTGCCAAAATACAGATTTATGTCAGTGACGACTTAAGGCATACAAGTTGGAACACTTTGGCCTAAGTTTCAAATCCTCTTTTTTTTCTAAAGACAGCTTTGACAAAGTAAAACAATTGCTAGGCTTCAATTATTGCCAGCAGTTTTTCATGAAAGAGGATAGGTTATTCACATTTCTCCCTACTGGTGCCTAGAAATATATTTCTGATAAGTCGGCAGCTACTCTGCTGTACTCTGTTATACTTGATCCATGCTGTGGTCCTGTTATCTGCCTGATCTTTGATCAGAGCAGGTCACTACTGCCTTACCTACAGTATTATGCTTTCTGTGTGCTGTATTTAAAACTGTGGACATCTACAAGATGGAAACAAGGTTTCTTGTATATCTCTATAATGCACATCTACTCTTAGGTAGCTGTGTATTTTTGTAGCTTTATATTTTTTTCACTGACCCTAAGTTTGCAGATAGAGTCAAAATATTAGGCTTTTTAGCACTAAAATGGCATGCATGGTGTTTACAGCAACTGAGTACTTGAGATCCTCTTCCTGATCCAGTCACTGAGCTCTTCACTGGAACAAGGTAGTATGGCTTAAAAGGGTACAGTGTCTTGATTTCCACAGCCTTGGGAGCCTAGATTGAGATGTCTGGATTTCATGTGTCTGTGACTCGGCCTCTGAAAATTTAAGTCTAAGCTATTTTCATTCGAGTCAGTGTGAACCTAAGTACTGAGAATGGGAGGAGTCCCAAAACTAGGGCTGTATTTTCAGATACGTTTATATCTAACTATTTAAACTGGGCACCCACTGAAGTCTGATAAAACTCATCATTGTCAGATATAATATAAACACTGGATGCTTAGGAATAGTCCCTTTATCGTGCTCTGCAGTACTTTGTCCTCCATCAGAAAAAGGGTAACAATGCTTGCCTTAAAAGGTTACATTAATCAACCCTCTTTTGCAGATTCTTGGATGAAAATCACTGTTAGTTGCAATTTTACACAGTCTAAATCATAAAAGGTTGGGTACTGGGAGACTTCCCCTTATGTTCAGAATAAACCTTTTATGTTGAACTGTATTGCTTGTGGTTCATTTTGTTTCCTGTCCCTAGATTAATTTTAATTTAAAGAAAAGCAAAACAAAAACCAAAGAAACCACACACAACAAGTTTCTGCTGTACTGTTTATTTTTCACATTGACCTTTGAAACAGAACTGCCCACATGTTGGTTTTATATTATTTTTATGTTCATTGTATTTGGTTGTCTGTCTCGGCAGTACTATTCTTAAAAATGTGAAGGAACAAGTGAAGTGTGACCTTTTACTCTTCAAACAGTGTTGCCTGTTGCTCATTCAGCAATCTATTTTTTTGAAGTTCTGACACAAGTTATTTAATCTTCTTTCCATATTCTTCTAAACAAAAAGGGGTTGGTGCAAAAATATATTGTTTAGGACTGCTATTCAGGTATTTAGTATGTACAGATTATTTCTGAAACATGCAATTGCATATGCACATGTAGAAGATCTCACCAGCTCCTCCAGGCTGACCAGATAGTACAGTGTCAAGCTTTCTCCACTTCTCACTACAGTTTGTGTACACAGTGCTGTTTAAGCTGGGCTGAATTCGATAACCATTTTTGCTGATTTTTCTGGTCTCAAACAATATTTAACCTCATTGACATAGTTTAATTCTGCAGAAACTCTGAGGGAATTGGGACTGTTGCTGTGGTTCTTAGTAACCACTTACAGAGACTGTAGCCATCTGTCATGGTTTAGGCCAAATCAGCTACTGGGGACGTGCGGGACCCCAGATAGGACTGACAGATGCTCCCCTCTATGCCTCTTCAAAGAGAGAGGCAGAGGAGGGAAAGAGAGACTAATGAGTTTAGAAGGAACTAAACTACTTTAATGAAATATTAAT
>RSEF01000004.1:54839067-54861305 GCA_003993805.1 Himantopus leucocephalus | reverse complement strand
ATACAGTACAGCTTACTACTTAACTCTTTTGTTTCCTAACAACTGCAACAGTTAAATTAATAAAATTTATATATATGTAAGTACATCTGTATGTATGAACATATATATAAGATTAAGAAATTTTGAGAGAATACGTATGGGAACTTCCAGGTTTCTGTGACTGGTATGAAGCTAAATTCAGAATTCTGGAAAATCCCACCCCACCTGAGGACCACAATAGGATGTTAAGGCAGATGAACTAGCTGTTTGGGCTAACCCTGCTCTCTGAGTGTGAATAAAATATCTGGTGACAAGAATTTCAGGAATGTAACCATCTGCTTCTCTCAGCTTCAGAGAAGGTCATGGATACTTGCTGTCTCTCCACATTGATGACTGGTAAACAGAAGTTTATTACCTGCCTTACCTTTGAAAATAAAACTTTCCCTACTAGGATTTCTCATAAGATAGTGGCTAAACAGCAACTTGTCCAGAGGCGGGCCATATGCTTATTAATTTTATGTATTTATCAATACCATGGACAGAAAGATAAAAGTTTCATGTAAACCTAAGAAATAATCTTACATTTTATTACTGCTGCCTTTCTTTTGTTTCTCTCTCTTTTTTTCTCTTTTAATATAGTGCTGCTTAGCACAAAGGCATGAATCTGCAAATTATTTTTGCTGCTGGTCTAGATCAGCAAAGAAAGGTCAGTTTAGATGTGTTAGTAAAATCTTCATCTCAATCTGCTTCAGTGCATAATTATAATATGGGTCGTGGGCACTGTTTATATCACAAAGATTAAATTTTGCTTTCAAATCCCAGGCATTTCACATTGTAAATCTTTTCACAACTTACTTAGTATACTGGTCCCAGTCACTCAAGGTATGCCATAGTGGGTTAGACCATGATATTACTGCGTGACAAATGCTGGTAAATGGGTTTATTGCTAGCACTCCCTCTACAGAAAAAAAAAGGCAGGTTTTTATTCTTCCAAAACATGCATGCTAATCTAGTATAAAGGACTGGAATTCTTTTTATGACTGAAAACATCTGTGGCCCACAACCTTATTCTCATTCCTCTTCCTCCCTTTGCTCACTCTTACCACTTCCTCTTTTTCTTGATAACAACTTCATGTCTTGAAGTAGTAAACTATTTACAAAGGCCGTTACAAACATGAAGTACATGTGGTCTTGCTGGGGTGAGATTTCCTTGGAAGTCATAAAACATTTGCCATCTTTTCCAGAAAGGACAGTTTTGTACTTAAGTTTAAACATTAAGTTTGTGCTTAAGTGCTTTCCCTAATACAATAGATTTATGAAGTACTCAACTGCTTTCCGTCTTAGATGGCAGGAGGCACCTCCATACCCACTCTAAAAACTACTCAGAAAAGAGGGTTTTTTTGTGATATTCACCTCTTTCTTTCAGCTAGTATCAAATCCTTGCACCTGACAAAAAGCTGATTCTTTTTCCTTTGGGATTTGCATGAATGAATATTTTCTGTATGAGTTTCTTGCCATCAAGCTAGTAGCAAGTTTTCTAGTTAACTATACCCAAGCACAATTAGATTTCAGACACATGCTAATATTATTCTTTTTTCAGGTCAGTGATCAAATGTGGTAAAACGAATTGAAGGGCAGCACATCCAAGTCTTCAAACAATCCTCTTATTCTATAACTAAAGATTGGCATCTCTGTCCTTGCCCTGCTGTGAACTTCCGTAGAGCAATTTTTCTTGGTGGCCATTAATACAGCTACAATTGCCACTTCAATTGCCATAGTAATGGCCTTTCCCTCATTCTCCCATTCAACTAAAAACCTCCTTTTCTGCAAGGAGGGATCCTTCACTTCTTTATGTGAGACAGTGACAGCTCCTGTTGCTCTTTCTATTCTAATCACAGTGAGGAACAGTATAATGCATGTACTTGTCTCGCAGCATGACAAACGCACTTGTTTGCTTCATAAGAGGCATATATGTGATTAGTTAGGACCTTGCTCAAGGCTTTTGTGGTTTATATCAGTGAAAAAAAGGGGAAATATATGTGTGAGTGCATACATGTATTCAAGTGGAGAGCTCCTCCCTGCCTTTTATTTTCCAATACCACAGAACCAACTAATCTGAAACTAAATTTTGACCTTTGGTGCATCTGTTCTTAAACACATGAACCCCTACTGCTATTTTGTGTCAACAGATACTCATTTTCACTTAAATGTTTATGCACTGTAAATTTAAAACTGCATTTGTAACCATTAGACTCGATGCTAATTTAAATATCAGTTTCTGTAACAGTCCAAGGTGCTGTAGAAGGAACAGATAAATAACCAAAGTCATAAGCAACTGTGCAAACCCAGAAAATTTGAAGTAAAATACAATACTGAAAATTAATATACACACTATCAGCCTTTAAGCAGTAAATTGAACATGGAAATGACTGCAAACCACAATGTGCAAGTGTGACATTGTTCATGCCTTCAGATATGCAATTCATTTCCTCCACATCTCAGATCTATAAGATATGCCAGGTTTGTCTAGTAGGCCCTGAGCTATGTTTCAGTCATTTATAAACACAAAATGGATTTCAAAGAAAATGAATTGTTTTTAAAAGTTTGCAAAACTCAACCATTCAAAATAATTCATTTTGGAAAAGGGACTATGCGGTGAATCGATTTGAAAGAAAAATTTCAAGATAGACATTTCAGAGTGGAAAATATATTTTAATCCCAGTAATTATACCAACTGACATGACACTTAAATGGCCTTCTCATACTTCTGAAAGTCTAGTCAATTCCGAGCTTTTGTTGAATTCTTAAGAGTTAGTGCTTAAACTGTTTTGATTCTGCTTATGAAGACACAAATAAGGAGGGCAAACAAAACCAAAATGAACAGACTATCATTATTTTTTATTAGAAATGTTTCTTTTTAAAAAACCCATTCAAAGTTAGAGGTGGATGTATGCCAACCCACAGCTTAAATCTGTTGCATTTATTTAAAAGAGAAACTCAGCCAATTAAAGCTCCTTACACATACTAATGAAAAGACCACTCAACCAGAAAAGACCCAAACCAAACATACAAACAGCAACGCTTAACATAAGAAATGAAACTTTCTGAACAGGACCGTACTGTCTGGATTACAGATTCCCAAAACAGCACTATGGAGTGCACAAGTGGTGCATAGCCTGGCACAGACACAAGTTCCCACCACCAGGAGTGACAGTGTACAAAAACCCCACATATGAGGACTTGAGACCTAAAGCTTAATCAAAATTATATTTACCAAAGTCCCTCTCCAAAAAATCAGTGTCTTTCCATTTCTGTGACACATGAAAGGTTTTGCCTTAACTCTGTTAAGTTGAAATATAAAAATGCTTTTAGGTTTTTCTTCACTAATTTATCATTATGCTTATCTATCTAACATTTTTCAAGTTAAGGATCCAGCATCTGTAAAGAAAAAAGTCTGTTAATTCTAATCAAGTAATAGAAACATTTTTAAACTGTGCTTTTGCATTAATTGAATTCCAATTGTCATGCAAATTTAGTTTGACACAAACCATGAATAAAAAGGTAATTGTCTAATAAATGCAAAATAAATTATCTATTTCTTAACATAATAGGGAAATGTAAAAATTAAGAATCTGAATAAATGTACATTAAAGCAATACAAAATACTAAAATAAATGTGTTTACTTACAGTATATTCTCCTGCTTAGGAAGCAGCAATGCCAAAACTACCATAAACGCTACATTTAGTGACAAATAATAATTAAACCAATACAGTGGCTATGGCAGTTTATGAGAGTATTTATTTTTACAATGGATTACTCACAGAATGCACAAAAGGAAAATAATTAAAAGAATTAATAAAAGAATTTACATCTAGTGCTGTGACTGACAGTGTTACAAAAATATCCATCTAAAGATGGGAGGTACCAAACAGTAGCTCAGCATTAAACAAAGGTGAATAAATTACTATTAAGTTTATAAATAGAAGCTATATTAATATTGCCAGACACTTGTTCCAGCAGATTAAGAGCCTGTCTTTTAAGTAGTGACCCTGGGCTGAATTACCAGTGCTGCTTTTCTTCAACTACTAATTTAAAAAAAAAAAACAACAAAAAACCAAAAAACCAACACCCAAGATGTGCAACAATACAGCTACTTCAGGTAAATAGATGGCCCTGCTGCAGTGCACCCTCTATATCAGGCATTTTGCCATATTTTTAAGTCAATAGACTTACTTGTGCCCAAGAAAGCGATGTATATTCATGCAAAACTTCATTTTGCACCAAAACATAGTAGCAAGAAAGCACCAGACTTAGGCAGTTTACACAGCATGGTATTGTTCATGGGCAAAGACCATTTTCAGAGACTCCTAGTGGTACTGACACTCCTACCTACTATTTTTGGAGAAGTGTCTTCTAAATCCCAAACAGTCAAAAACTGTCACCTGGAGAGTTCTTAATTCAATACGCAAACAGAGCATGTTGGCAGTTGGCTCTTGGGTGCAGTTCCTAAGTTTTGCAGCCTTTCTCAATCTCTTCCCTAGCTCATCTGCAACATACTTTTCCAATTTCGATTGTTCAAGTCTGTTATTATGCCACTCAATGAAGAATAAATATTGTTTTTCCTCATACTGAAAAGGGTTCATTTTCAGTCTGCATTCTCTTTCCATTTCCCAGTCCTCAAAAGGCACATCTGGATGGGAATGTCAATGCTCTTAAAACATTCCTTTACTGTTTTCAGGGGGTTATTGACTTAATTAAGAATGATTAAAGGACGTATGACCCAACAGCAGCTGCTACAACAGTGAATAACACTATCCTCCTGAGTTACATAGCCGTATCATGGTGTTTTATGGCGGCCAGTGCTAACATTTCTAAAGGGTATCACTGCATGCAATAAGGTCTCCATAACAAATTGACTGATATAATGCTTATAAAAACATCATCTGAACTCACTTCAGGTAGCTGAAGACATCTATTGGGTTGCAAGCACTTTATTTCTTGCTTATTTCCAGCACCCACCCACCCACCTCACAGGTAATAAAACAGTCAGATTTTGGTTGATGAACATCCAACTACTTCTCCAAGGGCAGCTGTTTGTGTAGTCCTTGTTGTTTTATGGGAAATCTAGCAAAGCTCCTGCTGCTGCTTTCAAAGAGATCTTATAATGAGAAGCTCAAGGCAGGGAGCAACTTTGCTCCATTACTTGGAACTAACTCCTTCATTTCCTCAGTTTCATGCCAATAGTAGCAAGTTTTTTCAAAAAGTAGAAAGTAAAAATATTCCATTTTCCCTTTTCTCTTCACTCTACAGTAAGTGAGACTGCAAGCCTTAGTTTCTCAATTGCTAACTCCCGAAGCCCAAATCCCCCTGGTACCAAAGTCAAACAAATTTGCCACAGACTTATTAGCAATATTACCATGATGATGACTGAAATGATGATGATTTATCTAGGAAGTTAGAACATAGCATTCCAGTTCATTATGTAGTTTATACTTGGCAGGTACAAAAATGTAGATGAAATGCACGCATCAAGTATACAAATCACATTAGCCTGATGAGATTTTAAAGGCTGATCAGTTAAAAAAAATCCATTAGCTCTAATTGCAGCTCAAAATACGGAAGACTTAAGACTAAATATTTCAGAGAGCGTACTTTAAGTCCAAGGACACCTCAACCATGAGAGCTTTCCTTTAAAAATCATCTGCATTGTTAGCCATATTCCTATCTTATAAAAGTTTTGTGGAAGTAGCTTATAAAACTGGTTGTGACCTTCTGGGCTCTACAACAACGACTCATCAGTCTTTTCAGTCCTTTGATGCCCAGACCTGCCAACCATCTGAAGGTACAGTCCTCAGTTGCATTCCTTAACTGCAATCATGAGGGGCTCTGTAGTTAGGTTTGAGGTTGACCCAGCCCTGCTCACTCTTTTGTCTTTCCCTTTCTGAGAGAATCAAATAAACTGAAAGAAGTCCATCCACAGCAGTCCTATAATTCCTGATCCCTGAATCCTCTCAGGTTTTGTTCCTCACTTTTTATATCTAGGTGATAACAAGTCCAGAAAGAGAGAAAAGATGCCTAAATAGACTCCTGAAGGAGTTTAGAAGAACCTGAGATACATTTAAAAATAAATAGATCAGTGTCTAATATTACTTTCAGTGTAAGCTACAAATTACTTGGCATAAGAGGAAAAGCAATTCACACGACTTGGGTTAGCTGAGGACATTTCTGGAACAGCAGAACAGAAAACCTGTTGAAATCAGTAGCTAGCAACTTGGTTTACACTGGAACTCCTTTATAGTCAAGTAATAATGAAATGTATGTAACAGACACTAAAAACTAAGGTTTCACAGCACAGAGAGCAGGGGAGTGCAAGAGTGAAAGGAACTCCAGTACAAATGGGACTTATTCCCAGCAACTCAGAGAGATGATGATCCAGTGTGGGATAATTACTGGAGGTGACTTAGAAATTAAGTTATATTGACATTTTGAAGAAGGGTACAGCATCGATGAAACCTTCAGGGGCAGAGTGCAGCTGGTGTGCAAAGGATACATTTCACAAAGGTTCTCTAGGCAACCTTAGATGTTAATGACATCAGGGGAGTCCGATGCGCTAACTCTAAGAAAAACAATGCGGATGATGGAGCCGAGTGGAGACCCTGCAGCCAAACTCTGGGATAAAATGGGAATGTGAGGGTCAAATGGAACCCTTGAAGGTCTTATGGAACTGATAAGCTGCCTAATTGTTACCCTGAGCCAACGATCTGTCATTTTTTGACAAAATGCTATCCTTTGAGTGAACTTTGCTTATTATAATGTCATTATAATACCAAAACACACCTCCATCCCAAAAGCTACCCGCCTCCAAGGTGCGACCACTCCTCACGGGGTCGGCGGTCTGAATTTTTTGTAGTCTATACCTTTAAAAGAGAAGTGAGAGAATTTTACACCAATCATAACAAAAGTATGTATGACTAGAGTCCCTCAAGCTCCACCTGAAAGGTAAAAAATAGTATAAAAGTAGGTTAAGAGAGGAGGGATGTCAGGGAAGATACCAACGCAATCAGGGAAATACCATCACTGACCACCCTTGAACCCTGGGATCATTCAACAGGCTGAGCCTCTTTTCCACCCCATAAGGACGCTTGTAGGTAAGACTCAAACACTTGGCTTCCCCGGGAAACTTAGAAATCTCTATGGAGTTGTTTTATAACTTAGCGCATTTGTAGCCAGGCTATATTACTAACAGCTTTAGTATTTGCACGTGCTTTGCAGACAGTAACTAACACCGGCAATCCAAAAGAACTTGTGTAGAGAACCGATACCAAATGAGGTTTTGTCTCGACATTGCCGCTGTACCCCCATCTCTCGGAATCGAGCATCATGCTTCAAGAAAAACATCTCCTCCACAGTTTTGAGATAAACAACCTCGTGCGCCTGTGCAGGAACCAAAGGTGCGAAAAGAGCAGGAGAAGGCTTCTAGGGGGACAGCACGTCTGGCATGAACTGCACGTACACATTTGCGATCCGTGCATGAGCGATAAGACCCCTATATAAGTAGCATGAGCTCTTTGACGGGGGGCTTCTTTTTCTCCACCTCCACTCTGCCTTGTGCCTTCCCGGACCCCAGCCTCGGAGAAGTGTGTGATGATTGAAGACCTTGTACAGAGCCAGAAAAGGATCATCGGACTCAGAGCGGTGGTAGTGAACTTCTTTTCTCCCAACTCTCTGTCTCTTTGCCTTATCCCTCTTCCCTTCCCTCCTTGCCTTCCCTTCGTCTTCCTCCCACTTTTTCTATATAAAGTAAATAAAGTAAAAGGTTGTACGATACCTGACCAATTCCAGTGTCTTAATCTCATCTCTTGGGATCGTAACGGAACCTCCCTGATATCGGATCGGGACAACTTGTGTATCTGTTGCTTCAATAAATTACACTTTTCATTAATCTAGCCGTGAGAGTTCATAGTGAACACAACCCAACTCCTTAAGTGTGGCCATGCTAGTTCATGGAATGCCACTAGACTGAATTGTGTATGGTGTTTTAAGTGCATCCGTAATCGTGATGGTTCAATATACATATTGAACGCAACCGGACTTTTAACGCCACATTAGGCATCACTCAGAATCTAAGCCCAGCCACCCCCAGCCCCTCTGATACAGGCTGTAATGCAGGGGGGTTTATTTTCTTCCAAATTATTTTGCCCTTTAACGCAACACCCAGTGCCAAAACAGTGCTCAAATGATGGAAGTCCAAAGTAGTCACAGCCATGGATCCATGTTAGCTGTAAACTGCATGCATGAAAATAAGGAAACAGAAAGTGGTGTGGCACACATGAGAAGTTAAGGACTGTTTTTTAGAAGAGGGGCGTGTGAGGAAGAGGTGGTAGGGTGTGTGTGTGTGTGTGGGGCCCAGAGGAGCCTTCTTATCTTCTGCAGGCAGTGCAAACACCCTTTTGCACTCAATCAGGTGTTATCACTTAAGCCAGACAAAAATAATTAAGTTTGGATTTTTCTGTTTTCTGAAAGAACCCATTATGCATGTCTGGCAGTGGTCTTAGTTTTGACACAACCTTTTTACCCCTCTGCAATGAAAAATACATGTCCAGGGCTCCCAATGTTTAAGTGATGATAAAGACTCTTAAAAATTCATTACATCTCTTGCTCACTGCTGTAAGTGAATAAATTAATTATTCCATTTCATTCATAATTTAATCTAGCCCTTTCTGTCTTCTTTTTGACCCCCCTTGAGCTAGGGTTTTGTTTTGCTGTGGGATACTTCAGTTTGCTTGAAGATGAGGAAGAAGCCACAAACAACATTAAAAACTTGCTACCACAGAGTTTATATTAAAATACCATGTGGGCATTACTGTCTCAAATCAAATGAAAATAGTTCAAAAAACCAAGTGTTCTGCAAGGTAATATTATATTTCACATGTAAATCTCTTTCTTTTTCTTTTCTTGACAATTTTTTTTTTTTCTGTAAATCTCAGAGAAAATATTCTGCTTCTCCCAAAGTAGTTAAAACCTATCAAGATTCCCCTGAAGTTATTTATCCAGCACACTCCCATCTTAACAACTTTCTCTGTCTGGAAGGTTCTGTGAGATCCTAGGGGGTGATCTATAAATTTATCCACAGCAGGAAATTCAGAAACTCTAACTTAAAAGCTGGGAAAGTATGGCTTTTGTTCTACCCAATTTCTATGTAATAAAACAGAAAATGATGACATAAAACAGAAGCTGGAGATCCTTCATAAAGGTTGTAGAGAAATAAGGAGTGGATCTGGATTTAAATTTCAGAGCTGGTTCCTACCAATAAAATATTCTTCTCTGCAACCTTTGCATATCCGTTGACTACGATGGCTTGTCACACCAGGGCTTTGAAAGAAACACATACATGCAGATGATAGTGCAGCTTTGAGAGGTTAGCACCATGACAAATTGCAGATTTACCAGTGAAAACACATACAAAGTGATGCCTGCAGGCATTTTGGCCCTGATAAATCAGGCTTTTTTTCTCCTTTGCTTGTACAGCAACTAACACAGAATGGTGCCTACCCACAATAGAGCTTTCCCACCTGCTATGACAGTGCTCACAATTAACAACACAAGTTCCAACCATTGTTCAGAGAAATATCTCTTTCATATGAGCATGCACAAATTTAACACAGAAAACAATAAGTTATCAGGTTTGAGAAGAGGAGAGGGGTTGTTTTATAAGTTAGAGTGACATTTTTATAGTTACATGGGTCAAAACAAATAGCAGATAAGCAGACATGAAGTTTTCCTAAGAATGGCAATAGGTTTTATGCACTTCAAAGTTGTCCTTATCTTCAAGTTTGTTATTGTCAGCCCACCATGCTTGGCTGGGCATGATGAGAAGGAGAAAAAAGTGGACAGTTAATCCCAACATCTATGCTCTCCTCCCACACTCCTGGAAATGGTAGCTTTTCTCTAACAGCACACTTAGCAGCCCTGCCACATCCGCCTGTCTGGGATTGCTTACTACTGCAATGCAGGCATTAGCAAAACAGTAGTTTGTGCCACATATACCATGTGTACATGGTAATGAAAACAAACAGGAGTAATGGAAAAACCTGCACTTATTTAAGTCTAGACTAATTTCCAAATGCAGGCATGAACTTGGACTACAGTCCAAGAGTACACCACTGAAGCATGATATGTAAAGAGTTCTACAACAACAATAAAGCAAGATCAACACTACTTACTTGCACTTAAATCTTCAGTTGCAAAAGATACTCTTCAGCCAATTAAAACTTTTAACAATACTGTAGGAATACAGCCCTACACATTTATACGTACAGTACTTCATGAGCAGTGACAGGGAGAGCAATAGAAAGAAAATGGGAGATGGATGGTAGATGGACAGTAAACTGTTCCTTGGTTTTGACAAGCTTTCTAATCCTGTGTTGGTAAAAGGCAACATTAATTATTCTTCACTCTTGAATAACCAGCATAAAAATTCCAGACAAGATAATCGGTACTATTTATTAGGATACAGGTTCTAAGAACTTTAAAGCCTTTTTTTTTTTTTTTGCCAGCAACAAGCTACTGTTCAACTGTTATTTTATTTTCCATAAATGTGGCAGCAATCTCTAAAATTACATTTGAAGGTCGCTATTTTGAAAGGTTACCTGGACATTCAGTCACTACCATGTTCTTCCTATGAAAAAACTCTTCCACAACTCCCTTACCAGTGCTCTGAAGCTTAGTATCTTCCCACTATGTTCAAACTTTTCCTAGTACAAATTTATTATAGAGTACATAATTGCATACATAAGATTGTCATATAGAATCTGTTCATCTGCTTTGATGGTGATAGTGTATCATTTGTAGAGATAAATGTCATGGAGATTTTCCTGAGTGACTGTGTGGAACTGAAGCTAAATAAAATCATGCATTTAGCGGAATGAATATCTTGCTTTGTTCACAGTATGAGTTTTTACCTTGAATATTTCCACTTAATTTTAAGCATGCACTGCATATTACGCATTACACAAGTCATAGATGGGAAAGACCTGGGTAGCATTGATTTCAGCTGACATAATCTTTTAAATTTTTTCCGGGCATGAGGGAAAAACAAATATTTAAGTTCACAGAAAACATACCCATAACTTTCTTATTATGTTCAGTTGTAGAACCAAGTAGCATTTCTAAACAAGATTTTATATCTTTCAGGATAACAAGAGGAATAACACCTAGTGTGTTGCAGCGTTGTCCCTTTGAGGCTGTTTTCTTCTTTCTTCCTCTTGAGCATTGCTTCCACACAATTGATCATATGAATTTTGAAAAAGAAGCCAAAAGTAAAAGGTCCTACAGTGTTACAATGGGCCAAACATTTATTACTACTACGCAATACTTTAGAAGTGCAGAAGATCAGGGAAAGCTCTACTACTATCAACTCATTGAGCATGCTGATTTCTGACCACTTCTGCAGAGGGCAATTCACAAAAAGCAGCATCCACCAATGACAAACTGTAAAAATACAATGTGTAGCCACGTTCCTTACAAAGACTCATGGGATCGTTAACTTTCACTCTACATATTCCCCAATATACTGCGAGCCCTTATGAACCTAACTTGATTGACAATTAGAGCTATGAAGAGCAAAGCAAACAAAATAAACTACTTAGTCCTTTATACCTAGACTTGTCTTAGAGGTGTAGAAATCAGCTGACATGAAATCTAATCTTTTGCTTTGCAAAAATTGTATGCACATCTTTTTAATTTTTTTTTTTATTTTTAACAAGATGGTGGAACTTCTAAAACTGCTTGTTCTTCAATTTCCAGAAATCACAAACATGATTGTTTTAGGTTTGTCAGCAACAGCAAAGCATTTAAATCTACATGTGCACACAAATTCTAAGTCTTTTCTTTTAAATATACACATTTATACAAACTTAAACCAATCTCTGCTCTTTGAAATGATAAAATAAATGTCTTCAGTTCACTTCACTAAGAAAAATTGTCAAAACCAACAGAGGTCTAATTCAAAAGCATCAGATATAATCTTTTCCCAGACTTCAATAAGATACTGTCATCATCTTTCAAAAGCAAAAAGGATAAAGTCAAGAGAGAACACATGCCCAGGATCAGACCTGATTAGTTTTAAAAATTCTGGTTTGTTCTTACAAGTAATAAAATTCTGGCATACCCCAAGTTCCCTAGAAATTCAATTTACTGTATAATTAGAGAAAGGCAAATCATGCCTCTAGTGAAGCTTGCAACAGACTTTTCCACACACTACATGACAGAATGATTACAGGCTTAATGAAATGTTCGTCATAATGGGAATGATAAGAGTGTCTGTCAATAATCATGTCAACACGATTTCATACATTTGATTCCTTGACATAGCAGTAAACACTGTTAGAACATTTCACATAGGAGACTGAAACTAAACCAATTAATTACTGAGGTTAATCTATAGGCTCTAAGTGGAAAAAACCACAACTTTAGACAAAGCCTTTTTTTCTGTAGTAATTTTTCCCATGTTATAGTAAGAATACTGCAGACTACCTGGTTCAGTGCCATAAACAAAAAAACCAAAAAAAGTTAAAATAACAGAAGGTATTTTGAAAAATATCATCTAATATGGAAAAAGGTAGCTTTATAGTTTAATATCTAAGCACATTCTATAACAGACCACTTCAATTTGAGAAATTTTTTTTGCCTAGACAACTGATCAGAAGATACTGAAAATACTTCATATCATGCTATAAATTTTAAACAACGGAGGCAAAATTCAAAGGTAGTTATCTTGTGCTAGGTCAGCTGATACAGCAGCCAAAACCAGACAAAATTTTGCAGTTAGTGTTCTGTCATAAATTCATACAAAAAGCAGAACAATCCAGCCTAAGTACAGGTTAAGGATTATAGCTCTTAGTGTAATCTAATTAAATAAATCAATTGGACCACTAGAGAGAGAGTGGTAATTAACCTCTGTGTCGTGGTAGAGAGATGATAGCACTGCTATTTTAAACTGGTAGTTCTGCAATAAGAAACTTAACACTTACCTTTACTACAGACAGATTAATGAAAGACCAAAAACCCTGATAAGAAAAAGAATGGATGCTATCAAATGCTATGATGAAAACAAGAGATGAAGTGCAAAATCATTTGGTTAGCCAAAACAAGAAGCAAATTTAAATGACAAGAACACATTGTCAGCTCACAAAATAGAAAGGTCCTTATATGAAAAGATCCTATAAACTTCATCAGAGAAGGGCAGAAAATCAGAAGTATTGATGTAGTAGAATATCTGCAGCTATTTTATAACATTTCATTAGTTATGCCTGCTTGAAGACAAATCAAGCGACTCAATGAAATCACTTTATTGTATTGCATGACAAAAAGACACAAACAGACAGAAGAGCCTAAAGGTAGATAAACTCAAAACACAGCTAAAGCAAAAGCCATAACCTGTTCAACTCGTGGCCGAGAAAGCACAAGGCACTTTCCATGAACACAAAAAATCTCCAGACCAAGTTTAAAAAAGCCAGAGATGGCATGTTGTTTTACAATAAGGACACAGTTCAAGCCAGTCAGATTAGAAAATTCTTTCACCAAAAGCAGAAGACGCTCTCCAGCTAGCCACATCATCTTGGCCAAGAGGAAAAGCACCTTGTTCAACAGAAAGTAGAGCTCAATAATATTATCCGTACATTTCTACATATAAGAATACACGAGACCAGACATATCTATTTGGCTGAATCCTCCTCCCCTCTTTTCCTGTCTTTTATTGATCGTTAAATAATGACATCTTGCCACTAGTGTTAACTACTTTTAAGTCCCATCTTTAAATTGCTGCAAGATCTGGAAAGAAAATACAGCTCCATAATGCCAGAGCTAACATCCTAACTGAATTCATGATCTACGTTGGGAATCCAGCCAAGGCAAGGGCACACAGATAATCAGAAAAAAAAACCCAACTTTTTTCTTACACGTATTGTTTAGCACGGTAATGAGTCAAGTATGATACTTATTCTCAGATTTAGCATACCTTAATAAAAGCCTGATAAACTACTTATATGTATTTTACTAACAAGTAACCAGTTGCATAAAGGTTACTTTGAATTAAATTACACTTTTAAGTAATTTCATTAATCTTGACATTATTTCTAGAGAAATGAAATCTAAAGATGCATCTGTCTCTTTACAGAAAAGGTTTGCAGCAAGAAAACAACCTAAGGCTTTTCTAGAGAATTTACTTAAGAGCTTGTGAGCAAGAGAATGAATAACATCTTGGTAGTGAAAGAAAGCAGCCTTGTAACTTAGCATAATCACACCACTATCTTAACAGCTTTTGCTAGCACAGCATTAGAAATGTTCTTTCTGATAAAAAAAATAAATAAAATCCAGAAAACTGGAAACCTGTGCAATGCATCATCTTATTTATTCTTCTGATTTAATGCACGATATTTGCAGTCATACAAATAGCACAATGTGGGCAAACATCACCCTGTCATAATACTGAATCTAAATTAAATACTGTGTATTCCACATCTCGAAACTACATCTTTGACTTATTTGAATGAAAAATCAATTCCATAAAATAATTATGTCCAAAGATTAATTGTCCTGTATCAGTCATTATATAATCAGCCCTTTGAGAATAAATAAATTCAAGTGCTGAGGAAAAGCAATTTTTAAATCCTGGGTAACTGAAGAGTTTTTATTCTCCTCAATTAGAGCAAGTCAGGCTTGGGGAGAAAACAGGAGCATTTCAGTATAAGAGAAATTTTGAAACACTTAATCTTCACAAAGCATGAAGTTCAGCTTAACAAAGATTTTCTTTCTGAATTGTCTAAATATTTTTTTTTTGCATACGATAGTACAAATTCTAAAAGATACAAACACAACACCAGAAAACTGAAACAAAAAGGGAAATAAAAGCCACAATACATTAACACAAGTTCAGATTGAACACATTTCAACTAGGAAAAAAAATTGAAACTGAGGCACAGTCAAACGTTGCAATATCTAAAAGTTTCAGCACAGAATTTTCAACCAACTTCAGCTGCTATACAGTCATGGTTTTGGCTGGGATGGAGTTAACTTTCTTACTAGCAGCTGGTATAGTGCTATGTTTTGGATTTAGGATGAGAATAAGGTTGATAATGCACTAATTTTTTGGTTGTTGCTAAGCAGTGAAGGCCTTTTCTGCTGTTCATACCACCCTGCCATCAAGTAGGCTGGGAGTGCACAAGAAGTTGGGAGGGGACACAGCTGGGACAGCTGACTGCAACCGACCATAGCGATATTCCATACCATATGACATCATGGTCAGCAATAAAAAGCTGTAGGAAGAAGAAGGAAGGAGGGACATTTGGAGTTATGGCGGTTGTCTTCTCAAGTAACCGTTACCCATGATGGAGCCCTGCTTTCTTGGACATGGCTGAACACCTGCCTGCTGATGGGAAGTAATGAATGAATTTCTTGTCTTGCACTGCTTGCATGCACAGCTTTTGGTTTCTCTGTTAAACTGTCTTTATCTCAACCCATGAGTTTTCACACTTTTGCTCTTCTGATTCTCTCCCCCATCCCACCATGGGGGAGTGAGCAAGCAGCTGCACGGTCCTGTTTGCCAGTTAGAATTAAACTATGACATATACTTTTCAGCAACAATTCTGAAGAATTCTCTGCCAGAGTTGAATGATAGTCAGTTTTTTTACCTTGGGGTTATATTAATAACAAAAACTCAACCAGAAGTAGAAGAAACTAGTACAGCTGAGAAAGCATCTATACAAGTTTCTTTGGAAAAACAGTGGGAATGAGGCGCTCAGGAGGTATGGCATCCCAGGCCTAGGCCAGAAGGCACACTTGACCCTTTCTGATAGCACTGCCAGCTCATGTTTGGGTATTTTTAAAATAAGTTTTGTGATACCCAATGTTTTAAAAGAGTTCTTGCTGCTTCAGGTATGGGGCTGTGAGCAACACCAACCACCATTTAAAAACAGAGGGAGGTTTTTAGTTTTGCACTGGCAGCAATTCAAAGTTCTCCAATATCAGAAGTCAAGCAAAGTTGATTATTTTTAAAATTATTATTAACAGGACAGTTCGTGTTTTCTGAGCAGTTTGCTTTTCATTGTCACTAGAAATGTCCACAAATTCAGGTCTGGTCACTTTCTTATTGAATAACGACAGCTAACTTGGCCATTGACCTGAAATTTTAGGTTAGTCCATAATCTCTCACCCTCTGAGGGCTCTGAAATCTTAACACAACAATGAATCAAAAGAAGCGTATGCAGTGTGGTGGCAGAAACCTGACTTTCTTGGTACTTAGATACATCTTCAACAGATTGAAAAAAGGAAGGTGGGGGCATGGGGCAGAAACAGGGAATCCACTAAACCAACCTCTACAACATCTGCTGAAACTGCTACCACACATTTGGCCACAAATGTCTTTATTTTCATCCACCCATTACCTCTTTTTCAGATGTTCATAACCATATGGCTTTTTGAAACCCCATGTTAACTAGGAAGAGTTATCTGGATTAGGAAACACATACAATCCTACATGAATTGTGATTCCAATCACACAACTCATTATGCCTTGATTTCTGGAACAGAAGTGTTGAAACTTCAAAATGAGCTTTCTTAACCTGCAGGGTAATTTTAAAATTTTGAAACAATGCTTGGAAGAAAATATCCTTTAGATATTTTATCCAGAATTACCCAGTAATTTGGAAACTGAATGGTAAAGGCACCAAAAATCAGGTTTGGGACAAGTACAAAAATTTGGGCTTACCTTCTTCTTAATGTGAGATAAATGAATCAAAGAATATCAGTTTGAGAGATATAGGGCCAGTTTTGGAAGATCTGAATCTTTTTGGTTTTAAACGGCTTAAACAAATACAGGTCAAGATAGTTATATATGCTTCCATTACATCTGAATCTGTCTGAGGGGAGGGCAGAGGTGTTACTGAAAGCAGAATTCAGCTTCACACCTGTGCTTTTTGAGAAAGTATGTGTCATTAGCATACAAAGTTTGTTGAAAACTGCTTGTTGACACAAGAATCTACCCCTGGGCATATTACTTAGAATGAAAGTATACAGCTAAGTGTAGATGCCAAACAAACTCTTAAACATAACATAAAAAAACACCTTGAAAACAAGAACACAAACAGAATGAAACCCAATTTTCTTCATAGCAGCAAAGATTCTATGAAATTGGAGCAGAAGTTCATATTTACAGGTAAGGCCCATGTCTCAGGTTACATGGAGAAGCTAATCTAACAGCTCACAAAACAGCATGCTCCAGGGGGTGACAGTTGGAGATGCATTTATTTTACTTGGGGCAGGGGGGAAACATTCAGTTTATCAGAGAAAGAAAAAAGTAATATAGACTCACAGCAAGAATACAAGGAAGAGTGAGGGGAAACAAGTTTTTTACTTCAGAAGAGCCATGGCCCAACCTTTGAACCTGCCCCTAGCTTAAAAAAAACCCTAAATGTATCAATGAGGTAGTACTAATTTACAGCTATGTCTCTCTATAATGATGGTTTAGCAACTAAATGCCAGGAAAAGCTGAACTGTAAAATCAGAGCAACAGTTCCCATTACAATTTGCTTGAAGTTTCACATTTCTGTTCCAGATGTAAAAGGGTTTATGTGCTCAAAAGCTTGTCTGCTTTCTCTCCAATTATATCAGATAGTGTTCTTCCAACAGAGCCTCATCGTGCTTATATTCCCAGATCACCACAACTGCAACAGCCTTACTATCCTGAACTTGATTTTTTCTGAACCATCCAGATTACATGACAAATTAGTGTAGATTGTTTCAAAAAATATTTAGCAAATACAAAGTAATATAACTGCAAATGACAGTGTGTATGAACAGTACCACTCCACTTCTAAAAACTTTTTCTTTGCTCTGTCTTCTGGCATGCCAATCGCTGGCATTAAAACTCTAGAACATTAAACTTGCTCCAGGCTCAGCCATTATGACAGATTTGATGCTTAAGCAAGTTTTCCGAGGAACCTGACTGTGAACTTCAGACCAGCTTTTCAAAACAATTTGCTATGTTAAGATCATACCAGAATGGTATCAAAAAGCACACAGAAGTCCTCATGGTTATAAAGTATTTTGGGCTTACACTTCATAGACCAATGGATAGATACACAGAGGAAACATACCTTTGTGAAACCTCACTAAACACTCTGTTGGTTTTCACAGCAGCCATAAAGAGGGCTAGACATTGGACATGAGTCAAAAAGTACATAGAGCTTTCCTTACATTAAGCAAGATCACCTTATTCCCCTTAAGAGCAATCGAGTTTGTAGTACATTTGTAACCTGGTTTGAGATACTTGCAAATTAAGTAATGATGTTTAAGCATTAGATGTTCTTACATGACGCTACTGAGATCTGATTGCATTTTTCAAGGTATTAGTAAGGAAGTTTATACTTACTGACATTAGCGCTGGAAACATGTTACCCAGCAGAACACAGTACACCTAGCACACAAGTATGTAATGAGTACATACAGTTCACATATCCCTATTACATAAATTAGGGATCAAAACAAACTGTATTCCTGAGACGACACTGTCAGCATTTTCTCACCACTTTTTGTCTCTCCACTTCATTATAAATTTTAAAAGTTTTAACATAAGTTACTGCTAGAAAATTTACTTCATAATTAATGAATCTTAAACTATGGCACAGATTATAAGAGGAATTATAAACTTGTCTACTAAAACAAGTTACCACTTGAAACATCATTTATGAAAACTTGATGAAGCATGCTAATGTTAATAACAAATACTTTGAAAGCAAAGTGCCTGGAGTGCCCAATATACTGTGAAGATCACAACCTACTGTCAAGGTTCACAGGCTTACATATCTTCAAAACTCTGCACTTAAGTCCAACTGAAAAATATAACAGAAATTCAGAAATTATGCATAAGAATCTGCAGGTAAGGCATGAGAGAGAGAGAGAGAGAGAATGAATTCCCTTTCCTGATATGAATTCTCAATAGAAAAAATTATTCCACTTCAAAACAAAACCTGAATACTGAATACCTGAATACTACCTGAATAGAGAGTCAGTTTTGTGTGCAGAACAATCTTAACTTGTCAAATTTAACTTCTTTTGGAAACCAAAATAATTTTCAGCCTTACTTTTTAATCTTTTAATAAAACATTTTTTAAACCAAAACCACATCAAAACTGATGAAACAAACCAGATACATGTTGTGTCGAAAAAGATGCATTTCACCCTCTGAAAAGCAACCACTTTTAGTATCATTAGTAGATCTGCATACACAACCACCTGCACACACAAATAAAGGTAATATAGAAATTAAATTAACATTTTGTAGTATCACACTCAGTGTTACCTGGGTCACCCAGGGTGAAATTCCCTAGCACCAGGCTAGCTTTGTGCCTTAGTTTGCCCTCCTCTTTCGTGCTAGCCACATGCAGCCAGACAAGCTTGCAGTTCAACTCAGACAAAAGTCAACACACAACTTTTTAATCACGTTGAGTCGATTTTTTCCAACAGAACTTTTCTGATCAGCTCTAGTTGGGAAGTCAACCTCTAATTGTGTTTAAAAAAAAAGTGTGCTCCTAAGTAGGCACTTTTTGACATATTTTTCTCTTTAAGTGTCAGTTCCTGGTACTTAAATTGGAACAAACATCTTTCCTTCTTCTGTCTTGTCAACTAAGATTTTAATTTCCTGAGTGCAGTGACTTATGTGCATTTCCAAGCCACCCTGCAGAGAGCTCTGAATTCAGCTGGGGCCTCTGGATGTTGCTGGGGCTCCGTGGTGGGTGACAGGCACACAAAAGCACAGTGCAGGAACCAAAGCAGAAGTGATTCATGCTGAATTAGAGCTCTTAAGACCTCCTTATTAAAAAATTCCACAGTGGCTCTGCTTACCATGCATGGCATTCCCTAAAGTGCTTACATAGCATCTGCCACCCGAAAATCATTAACTGTCTAAGAGTGAGCAAAGGTGCACGCAGCAAGTCAGATTGGTTTTTCCACCTATGGTCGGTTGTTAACGGGATATGAAAAGGATAAAAAACCCAAGACAGATCAGCAGTTACTTCACCACACAAAAGCACAAGACAGCAAAGAATGTTTATGTTTCAGCACTGACAGAGCAGATGAACACAGCTACCACACAGAAACACTGCAAGCTCTGAAATGATTTACATGTGAAAGCATGTCATAAACTCCTCAGAGCTTTCCTGCCAACAAGAATTGTACTGGCTTAACTACAGCAGTATTGTCAGAACTCTGTAGCCCAGTCCACATCATAAATATGGTTACAGGAGCACAAAGATGCTTGTACAAACTGACATAAAGCCACCCAAAGACAAGGGATCGTTACAGCGACATAAATGCATCCAGCCTAGCAAGACTATGCTGCTTTAACAGAAAAATCACAACCATAACTAGGAGCATCATATTTTCACACAAGGAACCTGCCTTTCAGATAACAGATATTCTCAGGCAGCAAACACAAGGCAAAGGTTCAGAAAAACAAAAAGCAAGGAGATTCTGAAGTAGGAGCCGCAGCTCACAGAAGATGAAAAAGAAGGGAGTCACTGAGCATGGCCATTATGCAAAACTCACCTCATTACTGACCAAATACTATCGCATTAAAGCTACAGCGTAATACAGAGTTGTGGTTTTCAGCTGACTAGCTGCCAAAAAATATAGAAAAAAGAATATAAAAACTTATACACAAAACAGATCTTTACTCTAAAAAAGAACGCATGAAACGTTTCCATTCCAGTGGCAAATACCTTATTATATATTTGTAAGAAACACTCGCTCATGGATAAAAATGTAAAGAGGACAAAGTCTTCGAAGCAAAGATAAAAATTTATTCAAAACAAAATAAACAAGTCAGCTGAGTCGGGTGTATCTCAAAAGGAGGCACACCCAGTTACAAAACTTCAGGTATTTATACCCTCCCCTCAAACTACCTAAGCTCCTGTCCTTTTCCCATTGGTTTGGTACTTTAGGGCGCACATTCTTTCACGACCGGTTAGCCTATCACAGACGCGATTCACATTTTTCTGCTTTTAAGGAGTTGTTTTTCTAAGTTACATAGCCCTGCTCGTGTTGTCGACATACAAAATGGCTGAAGCAAAACAATTCCCGAGTTAATCTCTCACATATTGGAAGAAACAAAACTGGGAAAACAACATATAGTGTATGTCCAGTGTGAAAGAAAAGTGTTTGTGCTTAATATATTGGTAGCACTATCCCCTAGCACTTCAGTAAACACAGTCAAAGCAGCACAGCTGGAATTTGTAGCCAACTGAGTTATCAGTTTATGAAGAGCTGCTTAAGAGACAGTACCATCTGGGCCAATTACAAATCGTGTCTTAGGCACAATGGAAAAATATTCCAAGTCACTATGTTAAAATTCAACATAGTCTTCCCTTTGCTTGCTTTCCCTTTGTTTTTCACCCTCTTTGACTCATCACCCATATAATTGCACTTCTCATCCTGCTTATCTCTTGCCTAAAACCCAAGGAATAGCAGCAATGGTTTCAGCTCAGCCTAAATATACAATAGTGCTGGGGTAATTTCGTGTCTACTTAATTGAAGGGATTTGGATGCAAATGTTTACAAGGGAAGAAGTTAACATTATTTTCTTAAAGTTTCAGCATATAAAAAAAATAAGTTTTGGGCTTGTCCACTCCTTCCCAAGTTATATATAAGGTACTAATTTGGGAATGAACAGACCAGAACGCACAAAAAAGTTTTCACTTCTTTAGTATATTCAGATCACATGGAAGAAATAAAAAGAAAACATACTGTGATGCCAACAACATACCATTACAATAAAACCTATGCAATAAACCAGAATAAAATAGAACTATAAGGACAAGAATATTATTACACTCCTGATGCCCAATTTGCCAAGGTTTTGTGTCAGCACAACTGATGTACAATTTGTGCCTTTTTGTTTATTTTTCCTCTAACAAATTCTTCTTAGGCAAAACTAAATCATATGTGAGACATCCTTTGCACTCCCAGTAGGACTGTAATATGCAGTTTGTCCAATAAAAAAGCAATCTTTATTTAAGAAAAAACTAATGTTTATAGCCACCAGGTGACCTGTAAAGGAATTTGTTCTGGAAGAATTCTTACATTGTTGGTTGCTCATTGATTGTAAATAGCTGCCTGAATATTCAGCAGTAAGAATTTCAGTGGGCTATGTAATAAATATTGTGTAATAAATATTGAATAATAAATTTGTTAATCAAACTGGTA
>RSEF01000004.1:54828551-54839057 GCA_003993805.1 Himantopus leucocephalus | reverse complement strand
CCTCATACCATTGGCCTCGGCCCATCGATCCAGCCTGTCCAGAATGATGCAGACTCCTGTCTGTATGGCCAGACCCTGCATTTCCACTTTATATTTTTAAGAAAAGTGTTGTAGTAAGAGGTAAAAGTTGATCTAAACAGTAGTTTATATTTTCTCATTCTGCCACCCTTCTCACTCAGAAAGAGGTGTATACACAGCATATACGCAGCATGAACACAGCTACAAGAACACAGACATGGGTGTTCAATGCATTATCAAGGCTGCTGTGTAAAGCTAAGCAGGTTCTCGGTAGGGTGCAGTACCAAAATAAGCTAACAGCGTTTGCCCTTTACCATAGAGTTCACCAGTTTATTTTTCCTCATTTTTGTGTTGTATTTTTTCTTGTATCATATTTAATTATTTCAAATCTCTGCATATTTTTACATATGCTCTGTTATCTAAAGCTATAGTGTAAAGGAAACAAAGTGATAGAGCATTACAGCAATAAATGATGCCTAATAGCTCTGAGAGAAAACAGGCAGTGTTTTTACAAGAAGGAAAGGGGAGACAGAGACATAAACCAGAAAACAAAGATTTTTATGATGGGTTTTAAAAGAAAAATCATAAAAGTGATGGTGGGAGCAAAGAAGTCAAAAAAGCTGAACCTGAAAGAGAAAACAGTATTTAGGAATGGCAACAGAGAATAAAATATGCCAAGGTCATATGAAAAGAATAAACTGAGAAAGACAAAGACACAGGAAGAGTACAGCAATTGCTGTCACATTGGGGGCAGATATCCAAAGAAAAAGGAAGAAATGGAAGAACAAAACAAATACAGTAACTAGAAAAGCAAAGACGCACATTCAGAAGCATACATGCACACAGTTGTTTTATCTCCATTGAAACTACAAAGCAAAGAGAGAATTTTTGAAGAACAGCTCTTTTTAAAAAAAACTCAAACAAACACCTGCCTGACAATTCATCTGACTTGCAGAGAGTTTAGTAAGGAAGATAATAAACTGTGAATGAGTTTCTGACCAATCTTGATCTCTGGCAAAAATGTATGGCTATTGCTTCTGTTTGAATATGTTGTCTGGTTAAATCCGTATGCAATAATAATATCCTGTACACGAGCACAGAAAATCCTGCTCTTGTTTATCAGTTGCTCCAGCAAACCAGAATAAGCAAATTTCATGTAGTGCTGTATGTTATATTCAGTGGAAGCAAGGCTGCTACATAAATCTCTATGTACTTCTGGAATACAGAAAGCAGATTCCAAAACCGCATGGGTACACTGCCACAGATTTGGAGTTTATGATCATAGTATATGGACGTAAGTATAAGACTACTCCTTATATTATGACACAATAACAAGCTTTTCCCTTTTCTTTGACAGTACAATTTATGCCAGACCCCCAAGGAACTTTGGACAATTGCCTTTGAACACTCTCTAGTGTAGTGCCTAGCATGATGTTGATTTTACATCTGTTGGAATAATAACACAAAGAACTCATAATAGGCTTTCTAAGTGAAATGATAGCTTCAGCCATCTGGAAATAGTTATAAGGTTTATATATGCACTTCTGATTTTCCTAGAGTATTCCTATCAAGCACTCAGTGCAAAACTTGAGAGTACAAGAATAATCTGTGTACGCTTCCTTCTCCGTAAGTGTGACATGTACAGGAACTTCTACATGCCTCTTTTTTTTTTTTTTTCAAAGGGAAAAACTGTTGAGTGCTTTAGCAGTCAATGGCACCCTAAGTAGTCTGTCTGTGCTACTGCACAGCGCATCTCTTTAGCACTTCATATGAAAAGTTTCATCCAAATCTCTGGGTGCTGACTCATATCCTGTGGCATCAATCTGTAGGACTGCAACAATTCCTCAGGTTTATAGCAGCAAAGACTATCTTCAGATATTGAGCTCCCATTTAAACAATGCATAATGGTTACTTGTCTTTTGGCAAGATCACTTCACTTTGGACTAAAGCCTGGCCATCTGTACCGGCCCTAAATTATTATTTACCTTCTGTCTGAGCAGTACCGCTCTTCCCACCCCCAGAGCTATTGGTGAGATGGTTGTGTGCTCCTGAACAGTCTAATGTCCAGGGTTGTCAGGGCACTCCTCTAGGAAGTGGAACACATGCCTGAGAGGGCCTGATTCAGGCCAGCACCTTGGACTTCAGTCTCCCCTATCCCAGGCAAGAGTAGGAGTGATGCTTCGGTTTATCCTAATATTGAACAAAGTGATCTGTGGTTGAGAATTTTTTGAAAGAAGGACAAATTATTTCACAGTTCTGTTTACAGCATCTGAGCTCATTGCTACTCAACTTAGCGGCAAAGTTTATGCTGACTTTTTCATACTAGCCAGTTGTCCCTTGACAACTCTTCTGGAGTGCTGAACTTGTGACTGTATCTGCTTCAGTCTTTGGTTGAACTTCTGTTAAATTCACCCATACCTATTTTAAGGCAGGATTAGGTTGTAAGGGATGTGCAGGCAATAAGAATCTAGCCTCTCAGACGTGCAATCTGTGTGCTCCTGTCCTCAACACAGTCGATTGTTCCCCTCTAAACACACCTCCCTGGAAGTTAGAAGTGGATCGCTTTTGCTAGGCTACACTGTACAGTGTCAATTCTGAATTTCCTGTATCCATTTCCATTTGAATTAGCAATCTTAACAAGGAGGTTACGCAGAGCACCTGAGGGGACAGGGCAGGGTGAGATACAAACCCTTATTGAGAAGCAGCTATCATTTACTATTCGAGCTGCATTTGTTTGAAAATGTTGTCTGGTTAAATCCTTATACAATAATAATATTCTGTACATGAGCACAGAAGACTGAAAATCCTGATATACAAATGGAAGCTTGCTGTTGTTTATTAGTTATTCAAGTCGCACATTTACTATTCAAGCTACATTAAAAAGTAATTAAATTTAAGCGGTCCTTCATTCAAAGCTGCAGGGGCAAGTAAATAAACTTAACAGAAGCCACAGCTATTAAATGAAGGCATATGACACACACTTCCTCAGGGCTGCTCTCAATCCATTCTCCGCCAAGCCTATATTTGTGCTTGGGATTGCCCCAAACCACATGCAGGACCTTGCACTTGGCCTTGCTGACTTTCTGAGGTTTTCACAGGCCCACTTCGCAAGCCTGTCAAGGTCCCTCTGGATGGCATCCCTTCCCTCCAGCATGTCAACCGCTCGACACAGACTGGTGTCATTGGCAGTCTTTCCCTTCTTCAGAATGCAGCTCCTACAAAGAAGGCAAATCTCTAGGAGAAGTGCCTGTATTCACACTTACGTTTCACTCCAGCTTGCCGGTACAATGGCAGACTCACATGTTCATTTCATCAAAACCTATTTTCAACTTTTTTTCTTTTTTGTGTTTATAAAACTCTACCATAGTCTTTATGGTCACACAAGTGACCATACTACCTGGTAACTGAGTCACCAACTGCCTATCAACAATTCAGGAAGGGACAGGGTGCATTTCAAAGGTGCTGCCCAGTGATTTGGTAGGACCAGAGCTAATGGTTTCAAACCAGAAGAGGGTAGATTTAGATTAGATATCAGGAAGAAATTCACTATGAGGGTGATGAGACACTGGAACAGGTTGCCCAGAGAAGTTATAGATGCCCCATCCCTAGAGGAGTTCAAGGCCAGGCTGTATGGGGCTTTGAGCAACCTGGTCTAGTTGGAGGTGTCCCTGCCTGTGGCAGGGGGGGTTGGAACTAGATGATCTGTAAGGTCCCTTCCAACCTAAACCATTCTATGATTCTACGATTCTATGACTAACTAGAGTACTAACTAGACTGGAATTTTGTTTTCCAGCCTTTTAGGAAAAGCATCATTTAGCATTTCAGACATCATTTTCCTAACAGATTATTAGATTGTAGGTATCTTGCACTTGATATAGTGTATTTAAAATAATAATCCTTGCAAAATGCTTAGATTCAGATTGTAACCCTTTAGCTAACACTAACATAATTGGTATGCATTATCTAGAAAATATCCATTTCATGCATCACAACCCTGACACCATTGTTTCTGGCTAGCTGGGATAACATTGCAGGATCCTTAGGCAACATATACGAATCATAGAATCATAGAATCATAGAACAGTTAGAGTTGGAAGGGACCTTAACGAACATCTAGTTCTGACAGTTCTAAATCTAAGCATTTTGCAAGGATTATTATTTTAAATACACTATATCAAGTGCAAGATACCTACAATCTAATAATCTGTTAGGAAAATGATGTCTGAAATGTTTAGGACTTTTCCCTGTGGAATTTGCATATATACTGGAAAATTGCCTTTTCTTTATCATTTCCAGGTTTACATTTAGTTCTGTTTTCCTCTATCTAAATTTTTTAATGCGGACTCCTGTCCCTCTACAGTACATTTTATTTCTGTGAAACCTAGTTTCAGGCGTATTTTCAGCCTCCATCCATTTTCTACAAAAACAAGAACCTTTCCTTTTTTCAAGATTTGTTTTTAGTTCTGTCTCAAGATTGGATGCTACTTATGTTTGTGCTTAAAATGGGAAGCAAGCAATCAGTCATACTCCTTATTCTAGTGCAGTCTTGGCTGAATTTTTAAGGCTTCTTATGCTCTCTGTTTTTCTTTGACTCTGTGTGATTTGTGATTTGGTAACGTAGTCCACTGAGCACCGAGCTTTCTCTCCAACATGTTGAGACTGACCTGTCTCTATTCTGCAGACTGACACCATTTTCCTTTTTTTTTCCTAAGCTTCAGTCAAGAAATTCGAATAGTCTTTTCTATATGACTTCTCAGAAATCTTCCAGAAACTGATGTTAAATTATGAGTGCTGCAAACTCTCCCTCCCTGTAAAAACATCGCTTGTGTGACTCAAAAGTCCCAGAACTTTTATAAAGGCTTGAAGTGTGGCTTCCTTTTGGTTTCATGTATGAAAATTATCTCTCAAAGCTGGTATTCTTTCTGGTCATGCAGGAAGTCTTGGGACCCATATCTGATAAAAAGAATTGCTCTTTCTTACCTAAGCTATGCTGCTAAACAAATCCAGTGGCACTGACTTCATAATGCTAAAATTAACATGTCCTCTTTGTTTGTCTTTTTCTCTCAAATGTCAATTAATTTTCATACTTAAACAACCACTGGATTTCAGCGGCTCTGCTGTAGCCTCTTCTCACTACCTTCTCCCCAGTGGTTCTCTTTGTTAAGATTAGGCAGTAGGTTTTTTGGTGAACTTTATGTTTCAGCACACAATAAAAATGAGTCTTCATCAGAGTAACAGATTAAATAATATAAAAATCAGAAAAAAAATTGTAAAGGCATAAGAATGTGGTTCTATCTCCTAGTTAGTCTAATGAACATCAGTACTGTCATTAGTGCATTCTAGGAATAAATTTCCTGGCAAAAAGAAAGAGGAAGATATTGTGGGAGGTTCCCAGCCAATTGTTGTAACTTAATAACACATCACATGGGCTTTTGCCTTCATGCCTCTACATGAATTTGGGTTAAGACTTCTAGGTGGTTCACTGCAGCTTTCCAGAGTCCTGTCAACCAGCTCTCAGCACTGAGTGCATCCAGCTGCCACACAGCATCACAAATGACAAAATCAGGGAAGCCATGAAGCTAAAGCAACATGAAAATCAAGAAAAAAAAAAGCAAAAGAAAAACAAAACAAGAAAATCCTACTTCACTGTGACTTGGCAGAGAGTCAATTACCAGAACATACTGATATCTTTTGGCACAACCTTGCTGCCATTGTCAATGTCCATAGGAAAACAAAGAGTGAAAAATCCCCAAAGCACACAATGTTAAGTCTGACTTTCAAAACAACGCTCTTAAAGAGCTGATGGCAGTTACAGCCTTAACATTACAGCCATAACTATGCACATGCCTCCACATTAAACAGAAATCAGAGGCACCATTAAAGCTCAGGTATAAATATCAAATGTCCTGTGGATTTTTATAAATTTTAGGATTCAAACAATTGTTTCTTTTTATCTGAAATCCTCCAGATCTGTGATGCCTTAAAATGCTTAATGTTTTTGACATGACACGTTATTCTATGTCACTCTATTGTATGACACAGTGTTACAGGGGGAGAGACATCAGGAGGAAATATGGGAAAGTAAATTTGAATTTCACCAGGGTAGCCAGGATGTGAAGCAAGGACAGGTGCATTGTATGTGTGATAGTCTGCAAAGTAAGGTCCTTGCACTAGACAGGAAAAGGGACAATTTGGAGGTAGTTGTTCCACAGTCTGAGACATATGTTTTTCAACGTTGCAGGACCAGAATGTCTAAAATGATCATTCTCCAAGGTAAGGCCCCAATTTTTCAGGGGTGCTTAGTGCAGACTAGTGGAAGTTGTTAGGAGCCAAACTCTCCCTGAAAATGCAGACACCTTATCTAGTGACTTAAACACATGCTGAGCACCTTTGAAAATTTAGCCTCTTTTTTTTTCTTTTTTTTTTTTAAATTTTAATCAAAAACATGCATGCCTGTAAAGGCAAGGCAAGTAGACCAGGCAACAAAGGTGTCTTGTAATGAAGTACCGATCAGGTGTCCAGAACATCTGGATGGGCTGTGAGATCTTTTTCATGAAATCACTGGCAACAGGGTGGCAGATAAGGAGTATGAAACAGGAAATCATCAGCAGGTTTTGTTCTGTGATTTGTTCCAGCGACACTGAGACAATATTGGCTGCATTCCCACAGGGTACAAACAATGCAGAAGTTCAGGAAGCCTGACATTAGTTCACAAAAATCTGATGATACACAACGAATTTCCCAGTGCTGTGATAATGTAGCTCCAGCCGGTTGCTCAATTTACTTGTTGTAAATCCTTTTCAAAGTATAAGGGGAAAAAAATTCACAGTGGGCAGTGTCCAAACCTGACAAATCTCTTCCATTTTTCACCCTGTAGTGTATCCAGCTGGGCTTTGGAGGTAATACTGAAGAAGCTATGGCTTGTCCAACCTTTAGTACTCCCTTGTCAACCACTCATAGAGACCTATAGTGCCTTTATGCTTCCAAGAGCTCCCAGAGGCAGATATTGGCCCAAGCAGCCACTGGAGCAAGGGTGGTGCTGCCCCTATTAAAGAGAGCATTTGAGTAAGCTCTGCCATATAAACCAACAGTATACCCCATATCCATTGCCAGGGGTTTTGGGGAAACTTATGAAGAAATCAGTCAGATATTTACTGTCTAGGTGCTTTTAGCCCCACACTTTGAGCATGGGTACTCACAGGCACTATGACTATATGACTCTGCACTACAACTGAGCAGCTTAAGCTTGAGAACTGTATGTGACTAAAATGAAAGGGAGCACACTTACAAGAGTCTGAATGGAGTTTGCTTTATCTTTCTGGTCTCTGGCTAAGTTTGTAATATTTTTTCCCCCTTTCTTTGACCAATTATGTCTGTTTGGTTTTACCACATTGTACTGTATATAATTAAATCTCTTTGTTTTCCACACATAGTACTTGACTCAATGCCTTCAAGAATGATGATGACCTAGAAAAAGAATTGCTGAACAGTACAAACCCATCAATTTTGGTTATGGAACATTTAAATTTCTCTAAATGACATCTTTTTTTTCCAGCTGAAATTTTTGTCCAGTTGGAAGAAGGAATTTAGGCACATGTCTGGGATTGTTTAACTCCGGACATGCAGGAGTTCCAATCAAATATTAACTGCAGCATACTCAAATCTGACCTCTCGGGATTTTCTGCGAAGGTAGTGCTCGCACACCGCAAATCACGCACTTCACAAAGAGTTGGACTCAGAAGTATAAAGCACAAGTACAGATTTCCAGCCAGGAACCACTGGAAGAAAATGTGTGGCTGCCCTACCACTGCACCACAATCAGTCCGCAGTGCAAATGCAGCAATGCTGCTGTCTTTGGCAATGCACAGAAACATCCCAGTCAAGTTACTGAAAGAGAGGTGTTGTGGACTGGTTGTGACTTTTATCAGCCATGAGTGCAAGAATGTGCTTGCAGATGGCAGGAGCACTGTTTAGAGTGGGCTGTTACCAACCATACATCTAAAAAGGGCCCTAAATCTCTTAACAGGCCTTAGATTATTCACTCATTTTGCCTTAAAAGTTTGTATTTTCTCTGTGTGAATAGTGCATACTCAATACATGCAATTTTGTTACCTTTTCTTACTGGTATAGCAAACTAGTATCAAGTTTTGTAAAAATAAAGATTTATGAAATTTAATGAATTCTAGTTCAGCTTTAAAGTAAAACTGTTACAATAATAATGATATTTTATCAAGATGACTCAAATCTGGAATAGAAAAAGTCATTTTGATTTGAAATTAGGTATGCATAATTCTAAGGCAAAATAAAAACAATTAAAAAGCAAAAGAAATGGGCTATTTTTGAATGATACAGCTAAAGTCAGAACAAATGTGCCAGTTTCAGGCATCATTGTGAAAAATAGAAAATATAATTTGGCAAGAGAGTGGCTTATCATATTGTTTTATTAGACTTTTCAGTAATTTTTCCATTTTTAACATTCAGAAAGTTACTTCTGAGAGAGCACAATAATGTCATACAGATCACTTTGTAGGTCTACTGTCACCAAAATGTATAGCCAAAAAGAGCTACTTCACACTGCAGGTGCAAACACTGTTTGCAAAACTGTCTCCATCTGTTAATTGAAAGCAACTCTGAATAAAATGGATTGGAATGTAAATTGTTTTAAGTACTCACATGAATAAATTCTTCCATACTCTTGTAACTACGCTGATTATTCAGAGGAAACTTCCCTGTTTTGTAAAGTTGGGGTTTTTTTAACAATATCTCATGGTTTCCAGGTGGGACATTTTGAGATGGATTTTGAATTAATACATTTAGTTATAGAATGGAGACGTGTGCAGAAGATATACTCTAGATTACATCTGCAGACCAAAACTAGGTTGTGCTTTAAGTCAACTTAGATTGTCACAATAGAGTACTCTGTGTCTTGACAAACTTAAAAACAAGGGAAGCATCATGCATACAACTTGAGATTTTACCCCTGAAATCATTGTCCATCTCCCCTAAAAGACCCCCAAATAATCCAGTTCAACTCCTTAATTAATTTAAATATAAGCTCTGCATTTGAATACAGCCACCTCATCCTGAGGTGATGGAACTGAAAATTTGAAGTAACTGACAAACAGGTGATTAAAATCCAGACAAAATTTTTTATAATAGTTCCAGAATAATCCTAAATACCTTTCCTCAAACTTTGCAGAAATGTCTTCATTCGTTTTCAGCATGGTTGGGGCAATTTTAAGTCTAAAACTATCTTTCCAATAGAAATGAAAGAAAATGATTAGATAAAGTTAAAATAGGATTTAATGACCATGAAAGCAGCCTGTAACTACACTGTTGAAGAACAATTTACTATTTCTTCAAAATACACACCAATCTGTCTATCTGCCAACTCCCTTAACATAGAGTATATAAAAATTTGTGTATTAAAAAGAAGTACCTAAGGGTTTGCTTCTGACAGGTGCTGAGTACGTGACAGAAGAAGCTCAGAAGCTGTCAGGATCCTACTCAAAATACAGGATTTTCACAGACAACAGAATAACTGTGAAAGAACATTTCTAACCTCAAATAAATACTAGTTTACCAACTTCACTTTCTGATCTGAACTGAAACAAAACAGCATTGTTTACACAAAAGACATTTCCTTTCTTTTTTTTTTCTTAATTTAAACTTCGAATTTATAGACAGAAATCTGTTCAAGGTTAAGTAACATTTCTGTTTGTTTGTTTGCTTTTGTGTCCAGTTTCCCATCACTGAAACTAGGGGAACTGAAAAATTCTCATGAAATGCTTATTAATTTTCATCTTGGCCCAGAGTCAGGGCTGAGATGCAATGGGAATGTTTCTTTCAACATCAAACCGGTCCAGAGGAAGTCTCTGGCTAACCAGGTAGGATGTGTCTCCAAACTTCTGCCGGTCCTTTGTAGTCTGAACTATAATCAAGTGCTAAACCTAGGAACTTCAACTTTTGCCATAGCATTACTTAAAGCACTACCAAAATGCTGTTGAATACTACTGGAAAACTTCTTCAGACATGAAAACCAAATTATTACTCTTTACACTTGTGAAAATCAATTAATTAATGTTGTCTCCAAGGTTCAGCTTTTATACTTCTGGCTCATTCAGACCGCAACCTTACTATGACTGAAATAGAAAATCATAGAATCATACAATGGTTTGGGTTGGAAGGGACCTTTAAAGGTCATCTAGACCAAGCCCCCTGCAACAAGCAGGGACATCTTCAACTAGATCAGATTGCTCAGAGCCCCGTCCAACCTGACTTCAAATGTTTCCAGGGATGGCTAATCTACGACCTCTCTGGGCAACCTGTTCCAGTGTTTCAGCACCCTCATTGTAAAAAAATTCTTCCTTATACTTATTCTGAATCTACCTTCATTTAGTTTAAAACCATTACCGCTAGTTCTATCACAACAGGCCCTGCTAAAGGTTTGTCCCCCTCTTTCCTGTAGGCCCCCTTTAAGTACTGAAA
>RSEF01000004.1:54799017-54828451 GCA_003993805.1 Himantopus leucocephalus | reverse complement strand
CTTTGGCAGGGGGGTTGGACTAGATGATCTCCGAAAGTCCCTTTCAACCCCTACCATTCTGTGATTCTGTGATTTTATACCTACCTAACACGCTGATGCCAGATCTGCTATGACAACTTGGGTTACCATCTTACTCTAAAACTTGCCATTGATAAGTGACCCAGAAGTTTTCATAAATTCAAAGAGTTTTAGATTATGGGGCCTGCTATGATCTTTGAATATTACTTCCACCACAAAACAGACAATACTGTTCATATTTTTTCTCCTTGAACTATGCCTTTGCAAGGACCAAGCAACAGCCAGGAAAACAAAACAAGATGCTACATGTTAGATATTCTTCTCCAACTGATTCGATTACCTCTCTACCCATAAGCCACAAGTCTGAGGACATTTAGTTTCTGCCCTTTAATAGCTTCTCAGTTAGCAAAAACAGATTGAAGAAGGACAGCACTCTTCTCAGGACAGATTTTGATGGATACTAGCACATTAAATGTCAAACAGAAGAGAAATTTTCTTGTTGGGGTCATTTGCTATTGTATTGAATTTTGCAATGTGATGGCTTATCTTGGGTTGCAAAGGTTATTTGCTGCAGGGAAGGCTGAGAATGTCATTAGTGCACTGTGCCCTGAGATAACCTGCAGCATATCATTAAACCATCTAATGACTGTATGGCCCATTGACCTCCATCACTCATTTTCTAACAATGTTTGTTATTTACAGGCACTAGGGAAATTACTGTTCAGTTATAACTTACTCTTCTCTTACTGCTGCCATCACAATACTTGGTGATATCCAACAGGAAAATTTAGAAAGCCAGTAAATTGTCTTTAATTATATGATCTTGTGTGCATATGAAGTAAGTCTGTGGGTGTGTTTACTGAGTCCCCCCTGTCATCATACTCCCCCCCAATATTCTGGTATATCGCTCTTGTCACTGCTGAAATAATATTTTCAATTAGCCATGTCTTGTCATCCAGCTTTGGGTGCCACTAGCTGCACTTTTCTTTTAAAAGCATGTTATGCAACAACCTGGAATGGAGATGAATCCAGCGACGGAAGAAGCTGAATACATAAATAATTGGCATCTGTACTGAAAATGTCACTTTATCCCAAGACTGTTAAAATAAAGCAACTGGAATTCTTAAATTACTACCTTTCTCTGCCTATGTGAAGTATTTACTAGCCCTCTTACTAAAACACTGCTTCCATTAAACCAAGTATTTTCAAAGGCATTTAATGCTATTAGGCACTTAAACCTTACTTGAACTGAAAGGTATTGGCTTTGATTTTTGGTTGTTTGTGGGGTTTTGGAGCAAGGGGGCTAGTGAAGATAAGGTACTTGTTTCATTAAACTATTTTGCAGTTAAAAAGCAATAAACAAAATTGCTGGGGTTTTCAGTAAATATTAAGCTTTCCTTGTGGTTAAAGGTCTATTCAGCAAGCCAAATTAACCTGCTGTTTATCCCAATTATGAGCAATTGAACTTTCCTTCAAGGTAAATCAGGGTTAAAGAAGAATGTTAAATACATATGGGATAATATTCCAATCATGTGCTTGCTTGAAACCTCAGAGAGAGGGGTATAGCTTTCACTTTTTCAGTGAATTATGACAGTACAGAAAACAGCATTGTGTACTGCTAGAATTAATTAGTGTTGCTGGCTCTATTTGAGAGTGACCAGATGTCCACAGCCAAAGCAGGATGCCTATCTCTGGCTGGCAGAACTTCAAAAGTGATAGGACAACAATGTGCAAATAAAGCCAAATTATGTTGGTACTGAAAAAATTGCTTCATCTTTTGGGATTTTCTTGTGCAGAAGGGAGTAGTAACACATGTGAGGATGCTTGCATGGCTTCAGTGGTGTATGTGCTTGAGAGTTTGATTCCGTTACCAGACCTACTGCAGTTTTCCTTTTTGAAGCAGGGGTAAGTATGCTGGGTTCTTCAAAATCCCACTTACTATCACTTTATCACTTCAATTCACCATCTGTAAAGCGGGGTTAATAAATAATGATACTGTAAAGGTAACAGCGTGAAACACACAGGAATGTATGTCTGGGATACAGGTCCAGCAAGAATAAATAATCAGGCCAGCTAAGGACATTCTGGGCATCAGCTCAAATCAGTCCAAAGAGTACCACTGTTTAAGGATGGTATTAATAAGACATGGTATTAAGAGACCAAATAGCATTTTACAAAGCTGAATAAAGTTGCAACCAAACAGAAGGTCAGTTATTGCAGTCTAAGAATACAAAGTTGATCATAATCTACAATACACCAACAGCCGGGAAAAGCTTAGCATGAAGATGCACAAATGAATTACCGCAGCTTAATGCATCAGTTGAGCTATAGGAATTGACTATAGCAGAATCCTTCGCCACCAGCAAATGTATTAATCTAAACCATAGTGAACTTGCTACACTGCAGTAATCTCACTCAATTTTGAGTCACAGCACTCAAAACTTTTCACTAGGTTTCATTTAAGCTGACGTGGATTTAGTCATTGACTACAAAACTCCTGATCCCCAACACAGGGAATTCAGTGGAGACACTCAATCTAACGTTGCCTTCATTAAATTCCAGAGTGAAGATCCTCACATCCAAACCTCCAAACTCTTGAAGAATTACTGACCCAACACAAGTCCCTTTATTTTCTTTCGATCTGGTCAGTTATTTAATAGAAAAGCTCTCTATGGTTCTCTATATTTTACTGTTTATTTTCTTCAAGGTTATAGAGTGATTCGCTAGTACTGAGTTCCTCTGAAATAGTTTTGCAGTGAAACCGCCACCATACCCCTCCATAAAGTAAAGCTACTGTTTTTTAAGTCAGGAAATATCCTGATAAGCAGGATAGCCTGCTTCCGCGTACAAGCCTAAGAAGATGACCCAACATGAATCTTTTAGGACTTGCAAGTTTATCATGAAGATTTCAAATGACGGAGAAACCATAGCCCCTGCCAAGTCATTTAAATGGTTAACTTTCCTGCCTTTATAAAGGGCTCCTTTTAATCCAGGATAGTCTTGCTTCAGCTCTCAGCCATAGAAATTCTTTATGACTCCTCCTGATCTGTTAAACTACGTATTCAGATCTCTCTATGCTTCTAAGTGTAAAACTGTAAACTCTCATTTTGAAGGGAACACTGGCTGGTTCTTCTGTTATCTTTTACTTCTGTAGTCAATGAAATTTTACCAAGAGTTGACATGTAATTAACATGAAGAATAATGGAGTAAATGACTCTCATCGAAGCAGAAGCTCAGTGAAGCAGAGAGATGGTAACAGCACAGGGTAAGCCTTTCCCTGCAAGGCACCAGGTCTACAGCACAAGAATTTCCTTGTAAACAGCTGTTGGTGTAGCATCTTAAAAATGTAATGGCAAAGAAGTGATAAGGGGTGTCAGTCTTCTGGGAAGGAGAGTGGGGCATGTTTTTATTGCAAGTGGATCCGACTCAACTAGTGAACAATATAGGAAGTGGGCTTCTTAGGAAAGACAGCTCATGTGGTGCAAAGAAGCAGCTGTGTCAAAGTGAATGACCACAGGATCCTTCAAAAATCCTCACCTATCTTCAAAGAATGGCCAGGCATGATGAGTTAGGGAAATAGGACAGCACTGTATATATCTTATAGTGTCAGATTTCAGATCAACCATGTATAGAATCACTTAAGTGGGCTTTGTGCCTGTTTGGTTTTAACTACCAGATGTCCTTGGAGGGTCAATTTATAAATCTGGAGAACCTGCAAGATTTGGGAGCTGAGAAAGGTGTGCTTAAATTACTAGACAATCAGGGAGCAATAGCCCTAGGCTTGTGGGACAGCATTGCAATATAAACTTGCCGGGAAATAATGGGGTGGAGGGATCATAAAGAATGTGCAAGGGAAAGATTGCATTGTAGTGTTCTCAGATCAAAGGAAGGCATGAGACTGGCTTCCTGGATTTCGAACACATCAGCCTGGTAAACTTTAGGTAGGAAAGGCTCACCCAAAGCTATGTGACAGAAATCACTTGCAGACTGTGGCAAAACTACTTCTTGTCTTTTTCTCAGCTTAACCAAGGAGGCTAACAAGCGTGAGGCTGACCAGTCAGGAGCCCTGGTGAGGGATACAAAACCAAGCCAAAAAAATGTGAGAACAAATGATCATCTTTTAGCTGGGATTTTATCTCTTCTGGATGCTAGTCCCTCTGGATTCCATCATTAAAGGCACAACAGTCTGCTTTTCAATGGCGCTTACACATAATAATTGGTGTGGTGCTGATATTAACTATGTTGGATACTGCACTTGTCTTTTTGGTATCCTTCAGTACTGCTTCCTTCACAGTCTACAGAGGTGATAATTGTGTGTAGAGTGGGTTTGCTGAAGGTTTTATTTTTAAAAAACCTAGTAGCTATTGTGTATTTCTGTCACAGCTTTTATTATATTCCAGAGATGGTTTGACAATTTTTATTTTCAAATTGACAGTTCCAATAATGAGGTACTACTCAGGAAATCTGTAAATCTTCTGATGGATAAATCCTCTGTATATTTTTGTTTAATGTATTTGGCAGCATTATAATGGATTTAAAATTACATTTATTGTGCGTGTTACTGTGTGACAAGGGATGGATTTCAACCACTCATTTCCCAGGAAACGCAGCATTATTACTTGATGCAGAAATACTGCTTTTACATATAGGCTACTTATCACAATTTAAACTTGCCCTCTGACAGTGATTCACATAAACCTTGTGCGCTCTGTGGCCAAACTGGAAAGCTCAGCAAGCACTGAGTATTATCCAGTTCTCATGCTTCAAGGGAAAATGTACAGATTAAAATTACATTAAAGCTACTGTTCCTGTTTCCTGCTGTGTCACCTTAATATTGCCCAGTCTGGGAGTACCTCCCACTGTGACCCACATGGAGCCTCTCTGACCATGTCTACTCTTCGCATGCATCTGACTGCAGCAGGGGAGGAGGGAAATGGGAGGAGAAGGGCAGGACACCCAGCATCTCTCTGGTCTTGGGCATGTCAAGGGAAGATTTTTTTGATGATTCCTAATCACTCTGATTTGTTATTCAAATTTGGTTTTGCACCTGAAAGCATACTGTATCCTAACCCTCTCAAGCAGACTTAGCAAACAAGCCAATCTCACAGGCATATGTCATGAGAAAAGCAATGATATTAACCAACCACAGAATTGCACAGGAGCCCTTTCCATCAAATTCCCATTCAGGTCCCTTAGAAATCATTCTCCATCTTATGTAACACCTTTCTTTGTACTGAGAGACTTCTGTGAGATAATTCTGTGAGAGGGTCTGTGAGAGACTAAAGGTCCAGGGATAGCTCACAGGACTTTTGATTAGTTTTCATAAGTTAATCATGAATCATGGTTGCTTCAACCCACACCTACCTATTCCTGGCAGAGCTCCTCTTAACAGCAGCTCCTCTTAACAGGAGCTTGGTGCTTTTCTAGCCTCCCACCAAACTGCATTGTCATCAGGGAGACTTACAGTCCTTAAGCAGACCCTCGTGTCAAATGAATGCCACTAACTTCATTACCGCAACAAATGCATTCAGTTCACACAGCTTCTTCATAAGTTATGTTCTGTCAGACTGCTGGCTTGTCAGTAATTTGCCAGCATGGGCTAGTCAACAATCATTAGGTGGGCTTCCATGGTTTTCCCTCTCTTCTCCCACCTCCAGGAGGCACTGCCTGCATATAATCATGGATGCTATTAACTTGTGTGGTGGTACATGTTAGACTCGAGGCACAACTTCCCTCTCTCCTCTCTACCTGTGATTCCCCCATGGCTCCCACTGGCCTGGAACCATGAAGGGAATAATATTCCCCCCAGATTCCTGTCCTTTTTGTTCCCTACAAAAAAACCTGAAAACAAAACACAAACAACGAAACAAGTGAATGAAACATTTTCATTCCGAAATGTTCCAGTAAGGGCATGGGAAATGGTAACATAACAATTCAATCAGAAGATTTTATTTTGTCTTTGATGTTTTTCCCCTATGATTTAGATCTGTCTTTCCTCAGTATTCCTTTATTTAGTGTGTGGGTGCAAGGGCAAGAACATAGAGAAAATTGATTTTTCCCCTTCTTTCTTCTTTTACTCCCCCTGGTGAAACTTGCAGAACAGTTTTTGTTCTGTTTCTTTTTTCAGAAAAAAAAAAGAGGAAGTGGCAAGAAAAGCCCTTCACTCTCTACTTTGAGAAAATAAGGTGTCAGCCTGTTTTGACTCTAGTGAGGTAAAGTGTTGTTACTGTTGAACAGCGTGACTTTTTCTCTAGAATAGTACTTTCCGATGTGGACTAACTAAATTAGCATAATTAAATTAGAATCAGTTTTGTTTTTTCTTTACTAGCAGTAGCTATAGCTGCTAACTTTTCTATGCAAACAAGCCAGCCTAATGTCATACCTGGAGCATGCTTTTGCAGAAAACTTTGAGACAGCCATCCTTGCCCATTAGTTTCAAAGCATTTCTGCAGTTGCCTAGCTAAACATACAGTGGGGTGATTAATGTAGTCTGATATGGCTATAGTGCCCCATTGCCACTAAAGACAGGAAGTTATGCAGTCTGCCTTGTAAATATTGAACCAGAGACCCTACTGAATGTGAACTTGTGTGGTTAATTTCAATGTACCAGTGAAATCTCCATTTATAATATCAGAAAAGATGCTGCCTTCCTGGGGTGGAGGTAGTATTGCCCGGATATTCCCAGTTTTCTGGGAGCTGTTCCCAGCTCTTCCTTTTTCAGAATTTTCTTTACTATCTTTTCTACGTCTGATGATAATAACTTACTGGAGAGATCTTAATGTGAAGGAAGGTAGTATATACATCCTCACTCTGCTTTTTTCAGGGATTGGGGCTCATTATGAATCATCTAGTTTCGATGTACTTCTTGTCTCTTTTTTTTTTCTAAAGCTCATTTGCTCTTTTTTAAAAAAAATATTTATATTTCACTTCAGAATTCACATACCAATCACAACTTTCTGGACAGAAGTTAGCACAGAATATGTTATGAACTAAGTCAAAACATAAATAGAAGCATCGTGCATGGTAAAATTCATGAGAATACAATCATCATTAAATTGTCCATAAAGCTATGGAAATGTTTTAAAAAACATTAACATTGGAAATTTAAAGAGAGTAATTAGTGATTTTTCTCCTTTGAGACCATAACTGATACTCTCTCATCTTGCCTGAGAATCTTCTCTCAGAAACACAACAAGGTATTATGAAGAAATAATAAGAATTTAAGTGTGAGTAATACCAACTATGCTAGCTATTGTGATATAATATCTCCCTCCCATCAGCAGCTGCTCCCAGAAGTCACACGCAGGAAGATCATGATGATGTGGTCTGTTCCACTGAACACAAATCTTTTACTTTCTGCGGCATGCTACCCATGAATTCCTTCACCCTGCATTTAGTCTAGGCCTGTGAGTGTTTGTTCTCTTCTGGAGCAGACTGCAAGGTTTGAAGAGGTTCATATTTCTTGTTAGCAGCCACGCATTTCATTGATGGAGGTTACTGTCCTTCCTGGTTTCCTAAGGGAAGAGCAGACCTAAACAGCTGGGGGATTTAAATCTTTGGTATGGATGGAAAGAGAAGTTTATTCCTAGCAGGACTCTCCTGGCATTCAAATCCATCTCCCTTCCCAAGGAAAGATTTTGCCATTGTGTCCACAAATGAGAGTAGTCTCAAAATTGAGGAAGGCCATTATCTAATGAGATCAGAAGAAAACACTTCCACCTATGCTTGTAACCTTCAATTCAGTCTCCCAGTAGTTATTTTTAAGGTGTGTATCCTCATGACCCAAGGCAATCTGTAAATTGTATATTACTAAAAGCCTTGAAATGTCTAGAGATAACAGACTTTCCTGTAACAAGAACAGACTGAAAAATGATTTCCAAGAACTTTTATAAGTTCCTGTATTATTATTTGATTATTCCATTTTCCTTTATAACTGCAAAACTGTAAGGCAGCACTGCAATTGTAACTGTTTGGCACTGTAAAGCAGGCTTTTCTCATCTGTATGGAGAACTGGGTTCTTTTTGCTTAACATGATTAGTCTAAAATGTTAGGCATCTTATCCAAACTATTCCCCTCTGTTGTTCCCTTTACAGTCTGTGGACAAAATAATCCATCATACCTCAGCAGACTGGACTGCCTCTATGATTTTCAAAATTTCTTCAACAAGTGTCCAAAGAGTGTCTAGCTGAGACAAAATACCAGTTTTCAGATGATGAAACTTAGATGAGATGAATCCTACCCTAAAGGAACAAAAATTTCATTACGAATCTTCCAAAGTATTTTTAAACTGTTATTTTTAACATATATTATTTAATTTTATGAAGTAAATTAAGCAATTGCTTGACAATGTTTTATAAAAATCTGGATTTATATGAAGAGAGCCTTCAGTCATGTTATGTATTATTTTAAAACTGGTGGGATCTTTGAAAAAGCTCTTGGTTGCCTTCCTAATTCTCTTCTTTATGGTAATGAAAGAAGGGAACAAAATCAACTTATTAAAACTGGCCCATACCTATTTAATTCAAATGAGTCACAGTTCATTTCATACACTCCTAAAAAGATATACTTATGCTAGCAATTATTCCAGAGCTTATTTTAATGAACAGGGATAAGATTTCTCCTTATCCACAGTGACTAACTTGTGGATGGACACCAGTTTATAATGTACTTTTAGAATATTTTCCTTTTAAAATACTTATAAAAATGTTAAAATTGAACTCTTACTGTTTCATCCTCTTTCTGGACTACAACAGCATATTCAGCATGACTAATCTGTTCCTAACTCAGTTCTCTGTTACTCAGTGAAACACATCCAATTAGAACATTCAGTGACACAACATAAAATAAGTTAAAAGACAAAAAATCTTACTTCCTTCTCTAAGATTAGCCATATGAGAAATGGATTAACAAATAAAACCCAATTAGTGACACAGTAAAACATTCAAAATACAGTCCCTAAACATATCCAAGCTGAATGTTCAGATCTTGCTACAGATGAGTAGACGTACTACTCTGGGATGGATTTCAAAATGTGATTACAAATGTCAACCAGGGAGTCTGCATGTTTAATACCTAAACCTTTCACTGTCTCTCTCTCTCCCTGTCTCTCTCCTTATTTTATTTTTTTTACTTCCAAAGATCTTATTCAGTAAGGGGTTTGAATTTTTGAATCTGTCACTCTGATTATGATATTGAAATCCTAATGACCTCCACTTGTCATCCAAGCAGACCCCTTGCAACTGCTAACAACTATAAGCTGAAGAAGAAACTGCTGCTTCCTTACACTGCCTTTTCTATAGACCTTGCATAACAGAATCTCTTGCCTAACTTTATCCTTTCCCTAAACTCTCCATTTCACCATTACAGTGAGAGCTGTGGGTCTGTTTCTTCCATAGACAAAATAAATATTCAGAGGTCTAATCCAAAGTTTTGAAAACCATGTTTGAAAAACATGGCCTTTAAGTGCATTTGTAAGTGTCTTTAGCCAGACATATTTAAATGTTTGTGTGCTGTCAGTACCTTTGTGACAAATTATTTTCTTTCTTGGACCTGAATTTAAGCTGAATTTATTTTTCAATTTGACCTGGCCAGAGAATGAGAACTACTTTTTGGGGCAGTTTTAGAAGCTTCCAAATTTGTCCTTGTCCTTCATTTGAACAAACAGTTAAAGAGAGAGTCCAAAGGCGTTTGGGAAATGAGGAGCTTCAGGAAAACTTCCGTCTACACTCAAAGTGTAAGTAAATGCCCATACTCTAAATATAGGATGCAAAATTTTCTCTCAAGAAAATAAAATAATGCAGAGGGATATATCTGAAGGTCTCACAATAGTTTGTACAAAGATTTCCATTAAGTATTATGTTCTTAGCGTTTTTGGTATTTTTCCCCACTGAGACTTATATGTGGGAACTGGAACTATGACTTTTGTAAAGCTTTGAAAAATGGTTCAAATATTATTTTATGAACATTTTTGTTTATTTTTAATTTCACTGCATAAATAGAATAGACAATGTTGTCTAGTGTTGCAAGAAAGTCACATGGGCTTGATATTATTTTAGTGCTGTGTTTCTAAACTGAGCTACATGTCAGAGGCTGTTCAGACCTTGTTAATGATGACTGTAATTGCCATGATGAAGTTAGTGGCTATATCCTTTGTAGGATGGCTTCCAAAAGAGGACCAATGGTTCCCTTCTGACTTGGGAAACCACAAGCAAATATTATCGTTATGTACAGCCATTAATGCTGACTATCTGCATCAGAGTCCTCTCCCTCCATGCCAGTGCTATCTTTATAATGAATTTCCCTCCTTTATATCTCCAAAATATGCTCTGGTGAAATTTCACAACTGGACATTTGTCGAGAATTTTCAGAGATTAAATCTGGTTACATTTAACTTAATCTGGTTAGAGCTGCAACAGCAACCTCAAGCTAGATATCATATCTGGACTGCACTTATATTACTCTTGGACATGGCTGCAGGCATCTTGGTGAAGTTTTGCAACTAGGTTGAGTTGTGCAGGTGCCTTTCAGCCCCCTGCTCACCCATCAGTGGAGGGTTAGGAAACCTGCAAACAGGATGTCCATATGGCTGAGGAACTGAAGATTATTTCATATATGTTCTCATTCTACATTAGAATTGAAGTGAGACCTTTCAACGCTTTTCACCAAAGGCCCCAGTAAACGAGATATGTCCACTTCTCTTTCCTCAGGAACTAGAAGGCCCTCTATCGTTTCTCCTGATGGAAAGTATCTGGTTTTGCCTCGCAGTTCTGTCCTCCATATAAAATAATTTTGGGGGACTTTTTTTTATGGAAACATTTTTTTCTAAGATTTTTTGTTGTGGGTTTTTGTGGGTTTTTTTTGTGTTTTTTTTTTTTATGGATGTGTGATTAATCTTAGTTTTGATGTGCCACGGAGGTAGGCAGCCTTGTGTTATCTAGGATGATAATACATTGCCTCCTTTTCTTGTGTTATTTTCACATACAAATATCAACAGAGCTAAGCCATTGTAAGCAAGAGTATAATAGCAAGTGCCTTGAATAACCACTGAAGAGGAAAGATTTACTGCTTAATAGATGTGCTGGATGCCAGCACCAAGTCTCATTTTTCAGCTGTTCTTCAGGCTATTAAATTATCAACAGGTGTTCACTAATGGGGAGAGTCATATGGTGTTGACGCTGTTGTGCTGATTCATTCCAACCCTGGGTGCACCAACACACGTTTGGGGGAGGTGTCAACAAGGCTGTGGCAAGCAACCTGCAATGTCTTTTCCTTCCAGACACTGCAGTGTTGGGCTCCCTTTCTTGCCTTCTTCCAGGAGTCACGCTTTAATTGTAGATTAGCAGTTTTGTGCAGGTATTGGCATCCAACTAAGAAACTGGTAGAAAGCCATCACTGAGAGGCTGGGTATTTGCCTTAGAGTTAGTCTAAAAGTTTCAGAGGATCCATGCTTGGAGGCAGATTTATTGAGGATTAGATGAACATATTAGCATAAATCTGAGATCAAGCTAAGAAATCTTATTTCATTTAAAGCAGGGAACTGAACTAAAGTTTCTTATTTTACAAACAAGTGCCTATTTTCATGGTCATTTAAGTTTCTTTTACATATAGCATTGAAAGCTCTATTAAATTCCTCATCACAAGCAAACTCCAAATGTGCACATATTTTGTTTAGCAAAGTTACTACTTTCAGAATAGCCTTGGTCAACAGATATCAAAGAAAAAGGAACTTTCCAAACACACTTGTTACTAATACAAGCCAACATCCAAAAGAGCTAATCTCTTGTATGAACATATGAAACAGTTGTCTGAATTAGTGAAAAGTAAAAAGACAACTGGACTGCAAAACAGGCTCCTTCTGATGCTGTATAGGTTGGATAATCGAAAAAATTTTTTCACTGAAAGGGTTATTCAACATTGGAATAGGCTGCCCAGGGAGGTGGTGGATTCGCCATCCCTGGAGGTGTTTAAAAAAAGGGTAGACAAGGTACTTGGGGATATGGTTTAGATGTGGTTTTGTCAGGTTAGGTTAATGGTTGGACTAGATGATCTGAAAGGTCCCTTCCAACCTTAACGATTCTATGATTCTATGATTCTATAACTGTATAATAAGTTAAGTAACACTACATCATCTAATGGTCTCTCCTTGCTTTAAGAAATAAACAGGCCTGTGATTAGGATGCACTTTAAGAAAAAGACAGCATCATCCCATTTCATCCACGCTTTAGGTGGAAGATGATTACAGAAGATTTGTTGCCTTCTTGTCCAAAATCCAAGAAATCTTGTACGCAAGGTATATTTGGATATGTGGCTGGTGAGGTTACTATTCTTCAAAGAAAAGGTTTTTTAAAAAAAGATAATGGTGACTATGCCACAGAAACACAGCAGAGAAGCCGTGGCAAGGTGAGCACCGCTTTGTGGTGCTGAATCTGATGATTGGTCCATCCAGGCCTGTATTTCCCCTCAACAGCAGCTTTTAGTTGACATTTTAGAGGGAGATAAGGCTAATGACCAGAGAGTCAGGCCTATATCCCTTCTAGAACATTTTGTTGATACAGAATAAAACCCTGAGCAGTTTCCATATCCACATCTTACCCCGAATGCTTCTGAGTTCCTGATTCTAACAACACTGCAGCAATGAGTTTCACAAGAGATTATGTAGGGTGGGAAAACTTTTCTCATAATCAGCTTTCAATTTTCCACTTCAGATTTCAGTTCCTGCATGTGAGTTGCTTCCATTTACAGCATGTTTGGATACTGTCGGTACCTTTGTCATGGAAGGTCTTGCATTTTTGTTTTCTAAAATTAACAACTCGAATGTTTCGCTCTCCTTAAAGAGACATTTCTTTACACTTAGTTAATTCCCAGGGTCAGTTTCTATCTTTGCATAGTTCTTTATGACCCCTTTGATGAAGAACCACCACTGGTGTAGTGTTTTCAGAATAAGTTTCCTTAGTATCTTAAAATTTTTGTAGCTGTGCTTCTCTTGGGGAGGAGAGATAGTGTAGCCTTGTTTTTTGTTTGTTTGTTTTAGGTTTAAATAGCAAATTTAAAACTTAGTAGGAATATAAATTACTCCTACTGCATACATTACTTTGTCAACATTAAATTTCATTTGCCATTGCATTTCCTGTTCTTGTAGTTTGCTTATGTCTCTTTGGAACTGCTGATAAGGTCTGATTTAGACAGGGGAAGGTGAACTCCTTTTTTTTCATGTGACTGTTCATTCCTTTTTTCAAATTTTACAAAAGTCCTGTTTCTTCATTAAGGTGAGATGAGTTTGCGTGTTAAGCAGTGATTTGGTTTATTCACTACAGAGGAAGACTGTATCTTGCTTCTTTGGAGTTATAGCACTGACTGAAAGAATGAATTTTACGTGAAATTCTAACTAAATACACTAACACATTTATGAGATGAAACTAATTTAAAATTGGATTCTCCTATAGCTATAGTATTAAGCATTAGTACTTTTTTAGCCAGGAAAAAATATTGTTATGCAGCTTCTTCAAATGTTCTACGTCGTCAACTCCATTGAAAGCTCTAGAGTCAAAATGCAGAAAAATTGTATTTTTTTCTATATAATGAATCATTTAAAGTAATTGTATTCTGATCTCAAGTCACAGTATCTATTATGCATTAATCATCACTGCATTATTATTGCAGAGCTTCATTAAAAGCAGTCAGTTTCTATGTTATTGGTGTAGGGCATTTCCACACATCAGCTTACTTATTTTAAGTTAAACCTTACTTCTGAATTTCCTGGATTTATAATGTCTAAGTTGGAGATAATTACAATGACTATCTCATGTTTTTTGGTCTCTTCCTTAAATTGCTTTACTGTGCTTTTAACCTTCCTGTCACTTTAGCATAGTTTCTGTTAGAAAATTAACAAATGCACTAAGTTAGGCTGACCCTGGCACAGCACCTCAGCATTCCCCTCTGTTAGGTCTGTGCCCCAAGGAAACCATTTATTCCTGCCCTTAGCTTTGGGTCTCGCGCCTAGCTCTCTGTGCCTGTGTCGGCCAGCCCACAAGCACCAAGATGGGATGATCGTGAGCCTAGCAGGAACCTGGCAAAACTGTCCTAACATGCAACTCCGCTTTGACAGGGAAGAAACACCAGAGGCCTGTTTCGCTGCAAAGCCCTCTCCTGGTGACTTCTGCATGCTTGAGCTGGCCTTTGCCTTGGGCTGGGCTGCTGGACTGGGCACCTTGGTGGCACCCAGGATGGCTGCAGGCAGGGCTGGTGCAGCTGGAGCAGCCACTGGGCGGCAGCTGGGGCAGGGGCAGCAGCTGGGGATTTAATAGAGGCTTGCTTGTTTGCTGCACTGAAATCCCCTGAAGACTCTCACTGCTTTGAGCACGTGTGCTGGGCACTCACAGGGGCAGTGCTTCAGGAACAGGCAAAGGCGGAGTTAAGGCCCACTCCAAGTGGCCCAAAACAGGCACCTTTACAGGTGCAGGGTTGAACAAAGCTCCTCCTCCTCCACAGAGCTTCCAGGGGATGCTGCGGCAATGGACATGGAAACCAGAAAGAACTTCATCCCCAATTTTCTGATTTGACTGTGGGGAGGGACAAATGGGAGATGCAGAAATAATAATAATAATAAAAAAAGTTGTATTCCTCTTTTTTAATGGCTGAGCACAAAAAGGATGGTAGAAACATCTAATAATCCTTTGCAAAGCAACACATTTCCAAAAGGTGGTGATTTTTCCCCAAGTCATCTGAAAAATTTCAGAGCATCAGATTGCTAAACTCAGTTTATGATCCAGCAAGCTGTTTTAGCAAACAGGTTGCTTTCATGTTAAGCACTGGACTGTACTGCTCACGTATAAAATGAATCCCAGAGAGTTCTGACATTTCTGAACCTCCTAATGCTCTGCTTTGCAATCTTTACTACATTAGTATTTCTACCACATTTTTGAAAGGAAGAATAATGTTAATTATGTAGAATTTTAAGAACCATGTGTGACATATTTTTGCATTTATGGTTTAGAGCGTGCGTGTGTGTGTGTCTCTCTGAGAATGTGGTTTAGTGATGAGCTGCAAGGCCAGACTAAGTATTGCGCTCAACATTTCTCATTAAACTCTGCCCAGGCTATTTCCCTCACAGCAACTTTAACTGCAGTTTCTTTCTAATTGACACAATTTCTCTCCTTTCTTTCCCACCAGAGCTCACCGAGGCCCAGGATAGGAAAAATCCACTCTTGCCTAACAGAGCAAAAGTCCAAAATCCTAAATGCAGGAATTTCTGACTGGTAGTGGAAGTGTATACCACACACCAATACACTACATATGATTTAGGTTCTGTCAGCATCAAAGGTATTGCTTTTTGTATGCTTACACAATTACCTATTAGCAAGATGTCAAAAAGTTGGAGATGTCTAAAACATTTTGGATACATATTTTTCTGTGGCTGCAGTGAATGTAACTGAGCTGATAGTATTGAAGGCACTTGCTGATTAGGTAAAGGCACACATAATAACTATAATTTCTTGAAATTCTTTAAAATAGATGAAGTATAAATAAATGGTATATACACAATTCATAATGAGGCTTGTGTGGAATAAGGAATTTGTGCACATGTGTTTGGAATGTTATGGCCACTCTGCTAGTGTCTGCCTCTTGGGAGTAGCATATGAATTCAAGTCTTTCTATCACAGCATGTCTTCGTATATTTTCTCTGTGAGTTTGTATGTATGTATGTATTTATGCATGTGTATCTCTTCCCATGTACCTCCATCTACACTGAAAATCTGAAGCAACGAAGCATTCTTATTTTGCAAAGTTTTGAGAGACTTCTCCTAGCTATCCTGCTTATCAGGAAGGAGCAAAATAATAATACACAAAATTATGCCTAGATCAGTATTATTCTATTTAGATTCTGTGCATAAAATCTGTCCACATCACTCTGTCCCCCAGCTACTTGGATATCATTTAACTGATGACTAGCTAACCATTTGGCACCTTGGCTAGTTTCCTTTCTTTGTTAGGTAACTACAGATATGTTCAGGTGGTTCTATATAGCATTCTGCTCAACTTGTGAAGCTTGTTAGTTTCTCTGTTTTTGGGGCCATTGTGTATGATGAATGATCTTTGCCTCATTATCCACAAAATGCATATTACACACCCCTGCATATGCTAATGAAGATTATTGAGATCATGCTAAACATACATGACTATAGGACTCGTCTCTCCACTCAAATCGTGGTACACATCACCTGGAGGGGAGAGAAACCTGAGCACTGTAACAGCAGGGTGGGTCGTACTGACACCGAAAACATAAAAGGGGAAAATAAGTGCCCCTAGAGGAGACTTTTTTTTCCCTGGAGATCCATAGAGGAGCACTTCTACAATGCAGAGACCCCAGTTGGCTGGACCAACGCTGGAACCAGGACCAGTGATCTCTTTATCTCTCTCTCTCTCTTTTTCTCTATCTCTCTGTTTCTCTTTCTTTTCTCTTTTTCTTTTAAAGTTAAGTAGGTAACACAAGGCATACCTTACCACTCACCATAATTCATGGTATAATTTCTTGTGTATCTGTTGCGAAGTAATGCAAGGTGTACTTTACCACTTGCCATACTTTGTTTTACTGTTTGCCATAATTTGTTGTATATGTAACCAATTATCATGGACCTAGTTAAGACATATAATAATCACTGTGGGAATCTAATAAATGTTTTTGTATAGACCTTGAGCATTGTCTCACCTTAGTCCACACTGTTGGGGATTTGCAAATCTGAGTCNNCTTCCCCCCCCCCCCCCATGAGTGGGGCATGAAAATGTGAAGCAATAAAAATATTTTTCATTTGTTTTACAAGATTTCTGCCATATTTTCTTTCAGTGGTTATGGAGCAAGGGATGGAGGAGTCATCTACTCTTCATGAGAGTGTTGAGACATGTAGTTGGTATAGGACAGACTGCCACATGATAGAAAAACAGAGGGAAGTCCTATACTGGAATTTGGTTGCAGGGTTTTGATTGCTGCTGGAGAGAAATCATTTGTTGAAAACAGTGCTTTGATTTTTTTTTCTTCTTTTTTTAATGTTTTCTGAGAAGTAACCACTGTGGTGAATACCTAGCCTGGGTGATGCCTTCTAACTATGCGCACTTAACAGAGCTACCCTAATAAATATGCAATGACAAGGTCACTATTTTTCTCCTTTCCCATGGTCTACACTAGAGCAACAGTTGCTGGGAATACTTGGTCAAGAAAGGCAGTAACTTTATGATAATAAAATGATTACATAAAACTATGTGATTAGCATTTTACTTAATGTAATCACCTGTGCTCTGTGTGCAGTTTGACCATGAGGATGGGCTGCAGACACTTTGCATTCACTTTTCCACCCTTCCATTTTATCATTCATTCAGTCTTTCGCCTCGCCCTCTTCCACACACCTTCTTTTTCACCTCTTCAGTGCAAACTGTATTCTGTTGTGTTTAACCAGCAGCTTCTGGTTAGTTACTCTTGTACTATCTTTTGTGGGTTTCAAACAAGAGTATGGAAATGCACGGATACCTGAACATCAAGCTCAAGCATTTAGCTCAGCGTGGGCTGGTATTGAGCTGCCACCATTTCCCTATACACAAGCCACAGGTCAGACAACAGCATTATTAAATACTCCTTATCAAGATTTGAGAGAACAGAAAAAGAGCTATTGTAGGTTTTAACTGCATACATTTGAACTCACTTCCTCTTAAACCTCACACTATATCAATGAGTCCAACCCCAAGCATTCCTGTATTCTGTCACTACCAATCATGTTCACTGAATAAATCATAGTTGTATTGCTTCCAAAGCTGATAGTAAGATACACATTTACCAAAGAGAAAGGTTAAACACTTCCATTTTACTAATATTTTTAAATACAACAAAGCATCATTAAAATCCTAGTAGTCCTCAATGTTGTCATGCTAAATTAACATATATTTTTAAGGATAAACAGAAGATGTTTGAATAAGACCTACCACGATGTTTTCCTTTTGTCTTTAAGTGTAACAGACAGTTGCTCCTTCCTGACCATGTTTCACTTTTCAGGGATGTTGTGTTTGGTTTGGGGATGCACTGGAAGTGTAATGTTACCAGGTCTGGAAAAGAAAACAAGTGAAAAGCGTTAGAAATGCTTTTAAATCTCTTGCATGAAATAAGAAGAGTATATCAAAATAAAGCAAAGTTTGAATTATTGCTATGCCCAGCCTACCGGTAAACTATGAAAATCCCTGCAGTATGTAATTCCTGAGATGAATGATATTATTGATGATGTTGGATAAAATTTCAATCCTAGATAGCTCTGCAAGCTAGAATAGTTCAAAAAGGCAATATTAGGAGGTAATCTTATTGCTGTTGCCGGAGTTGCAAAAAGTACAGGAAGCCAACTCTGACATGCCTCTACTGACAACAGTCGGGAAAGCTGCATTCCCAACTTGGGAACTATGTAGTTGATGTGTACATTTGAAAAATTTACCTGCATTTTTAGAAAAAAACTATGCATACAGGAGCCTAAGGGAAGTTAAGGGAGTTAGGTACTTAGAACTCAACTCCAATGTGATGATTGATTCAAGCACTTACTGTCCGTGGGTATTCAAGCCCTGGCTCCCTATGCAGTTGATAGAGATATGTTGTTACAGCTTCTAAGTTTAGGGCTGGTAATGGAACTGACTGTAGCCTCTAGGCTATTCTAGAAATGCTGGTCAGCATCTATACCTTCTGATGTTATAATACCTTTGGGTTTCTGAGTCACACTGTAACAGATCTAGCATGACATTCTCAAAACTGCCAAAGCTTTCCTCCTTTACTGTTATCCTTTCAGCTATTGGTATGAGAAGGTAGTATTAAGTATGTGTATGGAAATACTTTATAAATTGTTTTAAGTTCTAAGAAGTCAATAGGTTGCTCATAATTGTGTATAGAGTTCCCCGCTGACATTTTCATAAACATCTATTAGGCATGCTGCCAATGTTGGTAACATACCCTAAAATCAACTATTAATACTTCAAAAGCATTTATTACTTTCTTTGAAACACAGAGTGAAACCAAAGAGAGCATAGTTGTCATATGAAAATGTATATGAACTAAAAATTGCAGTGAGCCATGGGGATAGGTATTGGTGTAAGCTCTTTCATCTGTTTTGAACATGTTCTTTTGTCTCTTTTTCAGTACTAATGAGTTTAAAGGCAAACTGTGTCAAGTAACTTCATGCTTAAAGAGACAAAGAAGGACAGTTTCTAAGAACATTACTGCTTTTTCTTTAGAATGAAAATTTATTAACTAATCCATTGGTTTATTCATTACAGTAAAACAGAATCACAGAACAGTTGAGGTTAGAAGGATGTCTGGAGGTCATCTGGTCCAGTTCCCCTGCTGAAGCAGCGCCACCTGGAGCAGGCTGCCCAGGACGATGTCGAGACATGAATATCTCTAAAGAGGGAGACTCCACAACCTCTCTGGGCTACCTGTGCCAGTACTGTCACCCCCATAGTGAAAAAGTGTTTTCTTATGTTCAGAGGGTGAAAAAAACCCAAACTGTGTTTCAGTTTGTGCTGATTGCCTCCTTGCTCTGTTACTGGGTACCACTGAAAAGAGGTTGGCTCCACCTTCTTTGCACCCTCCTATCAGATATTTGCACATATTTATGAGGTCCCCCTGAACATTCCCTTCTCCAGTCTGAATAGTCCCAGCTCTCTCAGGTTTTTCACATGAGAGATGTTCCAGTCCTTTCTTCATCTTTGTGGACCTTTGCTGGACTGTCTCCAGTAACTCCACGTTTCTCTTGTGCTGGGGATCCCAGAGTGGGACGCAATACACCAGGTGTGGGCTTACCAGTGCTGAGAGGATAAGGATCATATAGTACAGGGGAAGGAAAATATAATGTTTTGGCTTTTTAGTGCCAGTTTCAATCTGATAAAACTAAATAAATTTAAAAATATGCCTATCTGTGGCCTTTGTTGGTAAGATGGTCTTCAGCAATGACATCTACTTGCCAAGCCTGAATTCATTATTTTAAAGGGTTTCTTTCTCTTTTTATGCCTCCTCTTTCATTCTAGCTACTGCTTTTTGTTACTTCTGTAGAAGCTGATCTCCCACAGCATTTTTGTCTCTTTTTGCCCTCAGCATTACAGATGCCTGGCGGCATATTAGTTGCTCTTTTCTTTCAAAACCTTCTCCTTTAGTATTGCTCCCCTATTATTCTCATTTTGTTCTAACCTGTCCCATGCCTGGCTATGTTTCTGGCTACAGTCCTTATTTTCTTGCCCACTGGTGTTTGTAAGATGTAAACCGGGGCTCCTGTCTGAGCTTCCCAGAAAGCAGCAGTCTCTGCTAAAACAAGACCCAAACTTGCTCTAGATTTTCTTTCAGCCTTTTGGAGAACCAAGCCATGCTATACATTTCTGCCACTAGTCTTTTCACAGGATGAGCCCATGTTCTCCTGATGGCTTTCTAAGCCTGTGCAGGGTGAAACAATTTTGCCCTGGAAGTACCAGAGATGAATTTTACAAGGAAAAATCATCTGTTCTGCTCTTTCTGGTTCCTCTCCTTTCCATGAAAAGGTTTAATCTCTTCTGCCATTGTATCTGAAACCTCTGCTTCTGCTTGTCCTGTCCTCTGAATTGTTTCTCTCATTTAACTATAATTTGTGGGGCAGACTCACAAATGCCACAAATCCACTCCACACCTTCCTGTCTGTGCTACTTTGGTAGGGACAGAGTATGGCAAAATGATAAGAATGAGGTTCATGGTGCACTAGCCTTCTAATTTATCTTCCATATGTTTTTATTTTGTTTATCTTTCTTTTTCTACTTTTTCCATTCCAACCATCTGTTGCTTGTTATCATCCTAGGGTGTTTCGGTTCGTGTTTTGGCTGCATTGTACAGGGCCCCCAGCTGTGGATCTCTAATACTTGATTGGAACCTGTGAGTTCTACTATTATATACAAATACTTAAATATTAAAATATTTTTCATAGCTCTGAGCAAATATTTTAATATTCAGCATGTCCTAATTTCTCCAAAGAATGAAAAATCTGTCTTGTTGTTTTGTCAGATGTACACACATTATCAGCTGAGGAGGTCCTCAGTGAAGGCAGGTGTATGGCCAGTGCTACTCACATTATTCCTTCTAGGCCCATGGTAGGCTGAATAGGGAAGACTGTGTAGAAGATGATGGTCGATGGAATAGGTGTGCTGATTCCTAGGAAGGGTAGCAAACATAGCAATCTAACTAAAGCCAAATGATGTTGGAAAAAACACTTGTCTAACCGGGTCTGGACATTAATACATGCCTTATGCATTTCTGAGTGGAAAACAGCCCTCTGCTGTGAATACAGGAAGTGAGAAAAGAAAAATTAGAAGAAGGAAGATTTTCATTTTATTTTAACCTGCAATATATTTATCTTGTTGGTTTGTGTTTATTTTTTTTAACGTTTATAACATGACTTTCATTCTGTCTTCTCATATTTATTCCCCTCAGCCCAACGGCGTTGATGCAGATTCTTAGTATTTCCAGTTTCATTTCTATGGGTAGACATGGTGGAACAAAGTATTATTCAAAATAATCAGGATGGAGAGAATCTGCCCTGGCACTTTTCAAAGGACTCTTTCTCAGGGTTGAAGAGAGAAATATTTTGTCTGACTGTCTTTAACTTCTGCCTACTTTGCAGTCTTTGGTATTTGGGAATTATCCCAAATACTGTCCACTTCTCTAAAAGGCTGCCTGAATAGAAAATGTCTCCTACACAAAGCAGTATTGCTTTAGGGGAAGAATTGTTACTTGGCATGTTGATGTGCTTTCTGCTGATGTAGTGGGGTCCAGTACTTTATAATTGTCACTTTGGTATTTTTCTGTGGACTACTAATGAAAATGGGGATTGGGGAATACTGCTGATCCCACTCCAAAACAAATATTACTACGAAGAGAACTAATATGGAGTTTGTATCTGCTTGGTATATAAAGAAGGTGCACTGCAAAGAAGGTGGTAGTGGATTTACTATTAGAATCTTTTTTTTCACTTCTGTTTGCCTTAGCCCTCCAGGTAGCGGCACTGTCCTAGTTTTGTAGCTGTTCCAAACCTTGCACACTCTGATGCTGCTAACTAGATTGACCTCCTTGATATGCAATGAACATGTTGTTCATAATGCAAGTCAGAGCGATTTCCATTTCTGCATTGTAATTCTTCCCTTTTCACTTTGAAATTCCCTCACTTCCTTTTATTGGAACTAAGTATTAGTTCTATAGGGTTAAAATAGTCAAACACACATGCGCAGGAATGGGTCAGTTTCTTTGCGATATTATGCGTTTCTTACAGTTTTGTACATTTTGTTCAAAAAATATTGATTAAAAATAGGCTCAGAGTTTAATAGCAATCATTGCTTCTGTAGCCAAGGATGTATTCCAAGATTAAATATCAGCCTTCCAAGATTAAATATTATAATTTAATTCTAGCAAACAATTAGGTATTAGAACCCACTTCCATATCTGTTGTGTAATAAGCTCAGATCCCAGCCCACAGTATCATTAGCTCTCCAGCTCTGTCTCCTGACTTTGTCCCAATTCTAACCCTTCTCCTATGAAATTGGTGCTTGCTTTGGCTCATGCAATATCACACATTTGTCCAATGAAAACAACATCACTTGCATCCTGAAATGCAGCTGTCTTTCTCCCCTTCTGAGTCTAGATTGCCTTCTCATAGCTCAGCCATTCTAGGCACCCCTCTATAGTATAATTTTTAAAAACAAAGAAGCCCTGGTTTAGGTGATTAAGTTTGGGGTGTTGGACTTTAGATGTGGAAGAGTTAATTTCAAACATCATTTCTTTATCCAAGTTAAAGTGGGTAAGAACTGTAGGTGCATACCAGTTCCAAAAATTAGGACTTGCCACTGGCTTTCCAAATGGACTCACTGCCCAACATCTCTGACACAGCATTTAGAAGTGGATTTTCAAAGGGTTTCAATTCCATTTCAGATTCATACAATAAGCTACCACTAGAATTGTTTGGACTGCTAATTATTTTTAAAATCTATTTTTCACATAGCTTTTTCAGAAGCATTACATTTATTTTTTTTTTCCATAGATAGTAGCATACTTGATTTGCTGTTGTTCCCAATCCAGGGAAAGTATGTTAAGGGCTGTTTTTAAACACTTCTGTTGTTTCAAGATTCATAATATGACTTCCAATCTGGTTTACTAGTTCTACTTTCCTCCAAGGAAGAAAGAGTCCCCTTTATTCTGTTATATCATTCAGGCTGTCTTGGAAATTGCACTGTCATCTGAACTTTTCACCAAGTAATGTGCAACCATTTTCTCAGGGCAAGAGATGGTAGAGATGAATGAATAATAATTCATAACAATTACAGTGGCAGGCCTCTCTTGGGATTTTTAACATCATGATTGAGGGCTAAAAGGAACTGCTTTGAAGGAAAGATTTGTGGCCAGGGTCCCTAAACCCCACAGGCATTGCTTCCAAGCAGGTAGATTTCAGCCACTTCTGAGGCACAGAGCATTTTACATTGTTATTTATGAAATATTTGCAAGCCATTTAGACCCCCTGTGTGTGCAGCTGTCTTCTGATTTAGACAACTCACTTCAACCTTCCTTGACCAAATGCACCAAACATGGAAAATGGTGGCTTTCCAACATACAGCTTTTGGACCATTTAAATATGACATTTAAATATCACTTCTGCTGGCCTTTTCAGTGAGCTTTCATTTTAAGGATGGACATTTTCATAGCATGTGCACCTTTCTGATATCATTTGTTCTTCCTAGGAAGCAGGAAACCAGCCTGCAGGGTTCTGTTGGTCAACACAGAGAGAAGAGGGGAGCTAGACAGTGGATAGCTGTTGGGGAGCGAGGGGAAGGAAAGGGGCCCTGGAAGAAGAAGCAGCACAGTTGCATGAGTTTCTCATACTGCTTCCTGGCACCTACGTTTTCCATCTTTGCTCACTGACATCTGAGCAAACTGGTGCCATGGCTGCAGAGGAAGAGAGAATGTGTGGGCAGCTGGGACAGAGCAGACAGCAGGGTCAGTAGATGGCTGTGGTGGAAATCTTGTCGCATTCTGTTCCCACCCTGTCTGATAACTGAATGCCAAGCATGTGTGTTAACATTGCTGAGTTAATTATCTCTTGGCACTATGATAGCAAGAGTTTCCAACCTCATGCTGGACTGAGTGGGTTTGCTGCAACCCTACAGTTCATATCAGACAAAAGAAAATTCAAACTTCCAGGAAAATAAAGCGTGCATACAAAACTAAATCCCAGCAAGGTTGGGCAAAGGACTGGTCTTCTGTAAAGCTAGCCACGGGTGCAGAAATGTGTACATCATTTTGATTTATTCAGCTCAAACACGAACCAACAGAAAGTGAAACATTTTAGAAGTTATACTTGAAGACTTCTTTTCCCTGGAGAATGCTAATAAATTGAATACTCAGCCTGTCCCTTTTACCCCTCCGAAGTACTCTAGTGACATGAGACAAGCATTCACTCTCATGGCAAACTGGGAGATGGGAGAAGGTCCTTGATGTTGAAATGCAGCCACAGCACAGTAATATCTTTCAAGTTCTTGGCAAAGAAGACTTTCTATCTTTTCAGAAAGCAGCATTTTTGTGTATGGTCCCTTGAGAAGGCACAAGTTAGGCTTAAATTTTGAAAATTACCTGACCTTAACACAGCCCTCTCCTGAAAGAGGAAGGAATCCAGGGAGTGAAATCCTCCCTTTCCAGCAGCGTGCTAGTTTGGCAAGTCTTTTGGAAGACTGCCTTAGGCATGGAGAACCTTCTAGTTGTAAAGAGCTTCCCACCAGATTTTATGGATTTCAGTCCAAAGCTAACAGCTTTTGAAGATCCTCCTCCTACACTCTGTTCTCCTTTGGCAGCCTCTACACTAGTCATATGGAACAAGGGATGGTATTTCAAAATGTTGTGGTTAGCTTGTACAACCCTATTGACCATCTTCTGAATGAATGTTGCAGCAATATTACATACGGCTGCTGTCTAGGGGGCTTTTAAGAATTCAGAATCATAAAGATTTTGCCTTAGGCTATAAGGTAAAGTTAGAAGAATGAGATCTTCAAACAATTTAACAAAACATTTTTTGGCAGACCAAAAAGTCTTTTGCTTGATCTGCAGCTCTGGTAAGAGAAGGCAACAAAACAGAAGGATGCTGGAGGATAAAGAATAATATAGAAACAATTATAAATGCCATTATTTGTATTAGTAGCTCAACTTTACTTCAAAAGTTATATTCAGTTCTGGACACTTGATCTCAAAAAGGATAATGCAGAATTAATTGAGGTTCAACAGAAATGAATAGGGGTACGGAAAAATGTTTGTAAAAAGGGATAATTGATGCTTACAGATTAGGTGTGTGACTGATGCACTTCAAAGTAATGCTGAAACTGCCATTGATCTTAATTGAACAACATCAATGACCAAACCGATCAAAGGTGACAATAAAAACACAGAAAAACCCCCAAAGAATATTATGAAGGGGAACCTGCAATTGCTCTGCAGAGGAGGAACTAGGAAGTCTAGACAGTAGCAAGTAAGCTTATACAGTGTGATTAAATGGATGTTTCTGCATAACATGCACAATTAGATTATGCTTCTCATGACCATCAGAAGCTTGAAGGCCAGCAGCATTAGCAGGGGCTAGAAGAATGGCCGTTTTATTAAGAAGGCAAAGATCCTGAGTTACAGTGGCACTTCTAAAGGAGCATCAAATTGTAAAAGCTTTGGGACACTTCCAAATGCTCAGACCTTGGGGCATTTAACATCTTCTACCTGACAGATGAGGATAGACATTATTAAGGTTCAAATTGTATCTGCTGCTTTATGAATTCGTACATGTAAGGTAACAGCCCCTCTCCCAGGAACAGGAGTTTGTGCTGGGTGTTCTGGATCTGCCAGGCAGCTCTTGAATTTCTACAGCCTCACAGAAGAAAACTCTCCTGGCGTCTGTTTCTCCTGAAACCATTGCCATTCAGCTGAGGACATTGCACTTGTGCATTTATTGATTTCTTATATAGTTTAAGAAACTCCTTAAGAGGCTTTGTCTATTCAGCAAGGATGGAAAGGAAGTCCTGACCAACCAGGACTGTTGTTTGGTCAGGGAAATGAAGCATTGTTTATTCTCACAGCTCTCCTTATTTTGATGGTCTACTTCTCCTCCTCATCCCTTAGCCTCTCCCACCAGCCACAACCCAATCTTACTTTTAAATTGTATTTGCTCCCCTGTCCCATTTTGTAACTTCGCAGGGTTGATCGGTGTCATTCCTTTTTGTCCAGTCACACAGTACCATTCTCAAAAGCAGGCCTGTTAAAGCCAAAAAACACAAGCTCCCATTTGTGTTTTCAATTACACATGTGCATTTAATCACCATCGGCAGTAACAGAACTGACGCCTGCCTGCACCTTTCAGACATGGGTGAGGCATTCTTTGATGTCAGCTTTACAGCCCCCTCCTCTTGACATTGCATGGGGGCTCTTACTGCCTATGGCCATGATTGGAGACAAATGTCTATTTCCTATTCAGTGATCCTAAGAAAATGTGGAGCGGCAGGTATGTTCTAGTTTGCTTATTTTCCAGGGGGGTTGTTCCTTTTTGGCTGTTCTCTTGCCCCTGTTCCTCTCTGTGGCAACCATTTTGCCTTCTGCTTGCTACCAACTTCACAAATGTGCTTTTTAGTCATAATATTTTCAAGGGATTGTTTGCTTTTTTATTGCCTTTAAAGAGCGGGATATGGAAAAAGAAGTAGGAACTCAGTCAAAACTAGAATGGACGAAAAATAGGAGAGAAGATGATGTTTTTAAAAGTGTTATCTGGATGAAAAACAATTGTAAGTCATAAAAATTATGACTCAATCTGTATAACATTCTGACCTGGGATTTTTAGCATGTCAGGTTAGGTAACCTCCAGAAGTCCCCTCTAAACTAACTTTTTAGAGGAGTCTGTGTTTCATCATGTCAGGTAGCTATTGCATGGGCATCAGGGCAGTAGGATTACTACCCAGACAAGAGGACAAGGATATCTTTTGCACACTGTCTTTTTATTTCACCCAATTTAACACATTTCAAATTTCTCTTCAACTTAACCTTACTTGTGAATTATGTGAGTCTTCCCAGGGATTACAGCAGCAGTATTGTACTACTGTTACTGAAGTGAATGAGCTCCAGTCTGGCACAGGTTCTCCCTTACCCTATTTTCAGCATTTCTGACGAATAAATAATATCAATACATTTTTAAGAGCTCAGGCTTAGTATCAAATTTGGTAAGCTATAAGCACTCAACATATTTTGATCATAATGAGAAAATTCAGTGCTGCCCCTGTCACTGCTGCGATAGATTAATTGATCTGACAGATGTAGAAACTTATAAACTAGGAGGAATGAAAATGTTACGAACATTAGTTAGTGATGACTGTATTTCACCATAGGTGGATCTAAAAAAAACCCCCGATTCCTGAATTGCTTAAGCTGAACTGTCTTTTTTTCCCTTAAAAAAAAAAAAAGTTCTTTTCTGGCCCCATGAAATGCAGGATGATGCATTTGATTTATTGGAGCAAGGCCTTAACTTTGTGACTGCTACTTGTAATCAGANTTTTTTTTTTTTTTTTAACAATGTTCTGTGTTAGGATCAGGTGATTGATTTGATTCCAGTTTAGTTTTACTTGTCAGATTGTACAATGTAACCATAGGATGAGTGTAGGAGATGCATGACTAGCTTTGGCTGACTTAGAAGCTGATGGTGCCAAGGGAATTTTATAACTTGCTACTAGAAGAAAGTGAATTTTCAAAAATATTGCCCAAATTTTTACTCGGGTCTTAACCAAACACCTATATTTACATAGTCAGTCTTTTGCCTGTCAGTCCATTACGTGAACACGTTCATTTCATTCCCCATCTACTATAATTGTTCAGAAGGCATCCAAAAAGATACCAACTCTGTTTTGTTGTTAGATCTTGCTAAAAATACTAAGTCTTCTGACAATGAATTCCAAAGGAAAGAACTGTGTTAAAAATAAACAAAAGAAAAGCACCACACCTCCCTCCCTTTATCTATGTAAAAAGGTACTGCCTGACAATTTTATAGCATTTCTTCTAGTTTGGGGGATACGAGCAGTAAGGCCTCTTGATTTATAGATTTAGCTCAGTCTTTTATGTAACTTCCGAGTTCATCTCTAAATTAAACAGTTGCAGTCTTTTCCCTTACAATGATATATTGAGCATCTCTCGCTTTGTCGATGGTTTTCTGGTTGGTTTTTTGAAACCCTACGGCAGGATGTGCCCTGTTACTTTTCCCCTGATGTAATCTGCTTCAGTTGCAGTCAATGGAGTGAAGTGTAGGGTTTTTCTGCCACCGTTAGGGTGGGAGGCATACTGCAGCAGCTCAGCAGCAATGCTGGAGGAGCCCTTAAAGAGGCAGAAGAACAGGGACTGAAGAAGCACTTACCTACCCCTGAAGAGCTTTCAAATGTATGTCGACAAAATAAAAGACGCTAGAGCCCCTTGTTCTTGTCCTGCAGTGCAGAATCAGGGCAAAAGGGCATTATTGCAGGTAAAGTAGCAACGGGTACAGTGAGTGAAAATCTAGATACCCACCTACTGTAAGTGAAAAATTTAGTAAGAATTTAGTAAAATTTATAATTATATTTATATATTTATAATTATAAGAATTTAGTAAAAATTTAGTAAGAGGTAAGTATTTGCTCCTATCTGGAACCAGCAAGTGGCACGAGAGCAGATCATCAGCTGAGATTCCCTATAAAGAACGCACTTTGCTGTGACTAGTTAGGAATCATTGTATAGCTAAGTTAGATGTAATATAATATCTAATCACTGAACAAAAGTTGAGTGCCCCATCTTTGTAAATTATCTGCCAGGAATGTCCTACATAGCTCTCAGTCCTCTGAGTGCACAGTTTGTCCGAACACATCAGTAAAACTTGCTGCAAGTCCAGCCACTGTCTGTCTGAATGGAGTTCAATTCCCTCAGTGACTCCTTGGCTTGTCTGCCAAAACCTGTGATCTAGTAAAACCATGACATGTATTTCCAGGGTCTTCTCTTCACCAAAGACCAAACTGATCAGTCTGCCAGTTACTCTTCAGAATTAACCAATATTACCCCTTCACGCATCCCACGGTAAGGGGTGACATGCTTCCTCAAATTCATAATATAAAATGGAGTCACAAAAAGAAATAAAAAGTTTTTGGTTGAATTTCTTCAGTAAATGTGGAAGGTTATAAGAAACGGCCAACCTGAGAAAAGACTTCAGTTATGTTATGTGTATTATCTTATAGAAAATGGGTATATAGAAACATGTTTTCTGGGAAGGGGCTGTTCTTTTAGGAACCTCTATCACAGAATCACAGGATCACAGAATGGGTAGGGGTTGAAAGGGACCTTCGGAGATCATCTAGTCCAACC
>RSEF01000004.1:54780719-54798917 GCA_003993805.1 Himantopus leucocephalus | reverse complement strand
GATCTTTTAAGGTCCCTTCCAACTCTAACCATTCTATGATTCTGTTTTTCCATTACGAAAAAATGTTGGATGAACTATATGGCATCTGGAACACAGAATGGGTAGGATTCATCTCATCTAATTTTATCTCTGTTAAAGGAGTGGTAAGCATAAACTAATCATCTAGGCCCTCTTTGTAATCAGTGGAGAGAGCACTAAAACTAGAGGCTGATCATTCCCTCCCAAAAGAGACGGGATGAATCACCACCAACATGGAGTGTTGCTGTCCATTAGGAAAATCTAAAGTTAAAGTTTAGGAGATAAATCCCAGCCTATCTGGATTATCTTAAATTACATCATAATTCTTTTTTATTTTCCCTCAAAACATTCGTTGAAATGACTTTACACACTATGGTAAAAAGTTAACCTCAACTTTTTGGTGACCAGTGTTTTGTAATTTTCACAGTCTGTGCACGAGCCCTTTCCCAAAGCATGTATATTCATTTCTTCAACAGGAATTGTATCTGTTAAGCTTTGGGATGGCTGTCGGTGCTGGTGGTCCCTGTCTGTGGACTATTCTTTTTGGCAACAATCACCCAGCCACAGCTTGTTAGACAGAGCATGGCAGAGCATCCTTGCTGAATGACTTGCATGCAACATGTGTGGTATGTGCTAGAATATGCAGCCTTTGCAAGGTGGAAGCTATTCAGAGCCAAATTCCTCATCCTTGCTGCAGAATTGATAATGTCATTCAGTGACACCAGTTGGTGTTCTTGTATGGGATTACAGATTGCAAGTGGATTCCTGCAATGTGTGAAAAGAGTTCCTGTAAAAGCTCCTATTCTTTTCCCATTTTGGACAAAATCTGGTAAGCCATAGAATCATAGCATAATTTGTGTTGGAAGGGACCTTTAAAAGTCATCTAGTCCAACCTCCCCACAATGAGCAGGGACATCTTCAACTGGACCAGGTTGCTTAGTGTCCCGTCCAACCCTAACCTTAAATGTTTCCAGGGATAAGGCATCTACCACCTCTCTGGGCAACCTGTTCCAGTGTTTCAGCACCCTCATTGTAAAAAATTTCTTCCTTATATCTAGTCTGAATTTACCCTCTTTTAGTTTAAAAACATTACCCCTTATCGTATCACAAGTATGATTTCTTTTCATGAGTTCTAGGGGTGCCACCTTTCTCTTGTGTACAAAGTTGGCATTTTGTACCCCAAAAAGGTCATACAGCATGTATGTTCTACACATTTATCCCAAAGAAAGGTGCTATTCATGAATTTTAGTGAATATTATCCAGGTACCGTGATTGTGTTTGGCAGAAACACTCTAGCTAAAGCCATAACAGAAGCAAAGGTAGTTGTACCTTCTGCAGTGACTATGACTTACCCTTTTGTGGCCATTACACAGGCATCCGAAGCAAATCCAGTAACCTGTCCTTTTTATGAGATCATTTAGGAAGGTCACTTTCCTCATGGTGACCTTGATTAAATGTTAATAAATGAGCTTGCATGTGGCATCCAGAAATTTGTTGTGTAGCCTTTCTTATTTCTTTTTCTATTATTCAAATGTGAATTTGTGGAGGTTGGTGTATTTTTGGGCCTAGTTGAAAACTGGGTCTTGTGACCTGTCGTTATGTTCTTGGAATGAACGGGGTTTTTTAGGTGCTCAGGTGTATCTCCAAGAAATTTACTGATGTCTCCCTTGGATCAGTCATCGGTTGTATGACTTTCTACATCTTCACATGGTGCCAATGACCAGGCACATTCCTCAGGCTCTGCAAATGTCTTGGTAACACCATTTATTCTTTGGACTAGACTCATGTCATCAATAATACAGACAGATGGCTTAGTATGGTTTCAGCAGGAATCAGATTCTATCTTACTCTTTATCTAAAGTTGCCTTGTTTGTTTTTTTTTTTTTTCCAATAACAATCCATCTGATGTTGCCATGCACTATGAATGTGGCTGTAAGATTTGTTGGTTCTTTTCTGGACTCCAACTTTCTGGTTCAAGCAATAGTTAATATGTTTCCAAATAACTTCTCATATGCTGAAAATTACTTCATTTTTGATGTATTTACAGCCTCTTACTTTCTGTAGGTATCTGGTGAAAAAAAAAAAAAAAGAAGGTAGTTCTATTTAGTTATCTGGACATGACATTTCTGATTAAGAATCTAACTATCAGAACCATATGTGTAAACATTGTATACTTGCTTCCCTATTCTCTCTGCTCTGAAGTATAACTAGTAGTAAATAGTAGATGCAGCTGCCCACCTATTCTACAGCATTTCCAACAAAGCTGCCACATCTCCTGAGTCCTTGCAAACATCAGGCATGACTTCAAATTGTATGGCTGCATTGTATTTCTCTTGTCTCAGGCAAGTACTTCAGTGCTTAAGTTAGATAGCTACTAATAGTTCCTTGTTTGAGATGCTTCCAAGGGAGTTTGAAGACTCAAGGTGGAAATTATTTCCAAGCTGCTCTAAGAAAATTCTTCATTGTGAATGGGTTATAATGACAGTGTCCTTCAGAATGGCAATTTGATTGCAAATCTAGGATGCACTCAGAGGCATATTCTATGTATTAACGTCCTAAACTGACAGCAGATTGACCTTAGAAATTTCATGAATTATATTTTTGGGGTTTGCTTATTTTGCAGAGTGTTTGTTGGCTTTTTTTCTGCTGCTTAATGCCAGGGATGGTATGCTTATGCTTCAAACTCTCAATAGAATTGCAGGTATTGTGAACAGCACAGAAATTTGCCAGCATCGTGCCTATAGGAGCAGAAATCCCCCTGACGATACTCCACTACTGAGTTTTTACTTTTGTAAGTCTCTTGGAGAAACTCCTCCAGTGGAAAGGTTGTTGCCTACAAAAGAAGACCAACTAGCTATAGACTAAGCCTATCTGATTCAAATTTTGACTCAGATGACAGTTTACTGCCTTTTCTCACAGACGAGCGTTCATTGAGTTGAATGGAGGTACAGCAATTGTAAATGTTAAAGGATTGAAATAATCTAGTACTCTTGATTTCATTCCTTTATATATCACCCTTTCTCATCTGGATATGTGACTCGGTCTGCACTAATCCCTTTTTGGATTACTGGACTTGCAATTGCATTCTGTAAGGGAATCCTTCGGAAGCATAGTTGGGATAAATCACCCCAAGCACTTTATGGTCCCATGTGTTTTAATTGATACTGCCTTGTTTCTGTCAAGATCCAGTAATGAGCCACACATACAGTCTTATGTTTGTAGGCAGAAAAAAAATATTTAGATGAAACATAGTGTTTTGGATATCGAAAGGCCTTACAGTGAATGTGTGCATTGTATTGTGAGTGAACACTTACCTTCAGTGAAGTAAGAATTTGCTGACAATTCAACTGACTGAGGGATATCAGCCTCGCCAAAGAAAACACAGTTAATAGCCCAGGACTAAGGTGTTGAAGCTACCTACTGGGTCAGTTCAATGTATTTAATCTTGGTTAAGCCAGTGGGTAGCTGAGGGCAGAAGCAGCAGCTTTGATTTAATGCCTCTTCCCCCTCAGTGAGGATCTAAATGGAGTGTAAGAGCTAGTGTACTCTTAATAGTCTTATTTTCTAAGCACAACTAAAGGATGCAGAACTGCCTGAGACTAGATCCTAAAATGCCCAGAAGATGGGATCAGTGCTTTACAACCTGCCACATGCAGTTAAGCAGAACTTGTTATGGGCTGACTTGCCATTTTAGAAATCCATTTGCTCAGAACACAGGGTTAAACAGGTCACTCTTCAATGCACTCACAATATCTGCATTAATAATAATGGGAATCACCCACATGCACAGGAGATGGACAGACTTCTCTATGTATTCAAAGAAACAACTTGGTGGTTTGTTATTCTGTTCCACTGCAACAGGAGGTTTCTACTCAGTAAATGCCCACCTCAGAGGTAGAAAGCAAAAAGGGAGGGGGAATTGATCAGACCATAAACCCAAAAGTGAATAATTAAGTGTACATAGTGGATAGGATGAAAGAGGAATTGTTCATAGAAGACATTCATATTTATGACTCCTGTTAAGCACAAATTATTTTGATTAGTGTCTTGGTCATAAAGAGAGTGTGAAGATCCTTCAGAGAATAAAAGGATGTCTCCCAAAGGGAAGAGTTATGTTAAAATTGCTATTCTTCCAAGATACCACAGATGCTTGGTCTTTCTTGACTGATGTCTAAGAAACTTGCAATTTTCCCAGCCTCTTGCCCTCTCCTACCTGGCAGATTGTGGTTCTGAAGGTAAAGAATCAAAATAACACAGGAAAGTTCTAATGCCAACAAGGATGAATGACCAACTAGGGGGATGGGTTCAGGGGGAAGGGGAGTTGCCCAAGGGTTAAGGTTAAGGTTATCTAAGAGTAATTAGCACAGTAAAAATCACACCCATGGGAGGAGACCTTACATGCTGATGTCAGACTGCCTTTGTATAATGAACTAGCCACCAATCGGAGCGCACGCAGAAGGGCATGAGTTATATAATTGAAAAGTGATCAATGAACAAGTTTTGTGTAACTTTTTCTTTGTTGTAAACTGTATAAAAACCTGCAACCCCTCTGAAGGGGTGTGCTAGCTTTGTGAATTATTGACTGGCACCCCTTTCTGTACAGAACTGCATTAAAGGTTTGAAGGTGGATCTCAACTCCGTGCTCATTGGCTTCTGCACACTGGGCACCAACCTAAAACCCTGATTAGGGGACCGCAAGATCTTGAGTCCTGTAGCAGATGGTACAGATATTTCTGGAACAAGTGCATGCCTCTACTATACTCCATGTGCAGAAGCAGTAACTGGGTTACATTGCAGAACTGGTCAGAATTATTACAATTTTTTTCACTGAAAATTTTAAAAGGACATAACAAAACCATTGCTTCCAGCAATGTTCTGGCTTGTGGATCAAAAATAAAGTAATCTTTCAAGGCTGAAACCACTTCCTTTTTCAGTGTTTTACCAAGCCCATTCAATGAAACAAACCTAACTTTCAGCCCCCACATTTATCAAGAATTATTGGCTAGGGAGGAAAGGGCCAAATAAAACCAGAACACAGTTGTTTTTAGCTGTGGGAAAGTAACGGAAGATCGGCAGTTTACAGTCCTCCTGGGCCCTAAACACGCTCAAGTGACTCACACGTGGGGTGCTGGAAAACACATATATCACTAATTGTTGTTTAGTTTTACGTGCTCGACAAGTTTAGTTGTTTAGTCTTACGTGCTCGGCGAGAACTGAGAACCGCACTCAGTCACTCGCCCAGACGAACAGCTCCGGTGCAGGCAGGTCCGCAGCGGAGCCGGGCGATAACAGTGAAAAGGGGTTTCTCCCGAGCCTTTCTGCAGCGGGGAAAAGCCAGAGCAGCACAGGGACCCGCCGGGAGCCGGCAGGGCAGCTGATGAGGCGGGGGCGGGGCCAGCAGCAACAGCGGCCACCCCCACTCCCATAAGAGGCAGCCCGAGGGAGGGCGACGCGGCAGTTTGCGTGGAAGGGTGCACCAGACAGGCATGTGAAAGTCTGCCAGCGCAAGAGGGGAGCTCAGCTGGTGAGAGGGAGATTAGCCATGGTCTCCACTCGGCAGAAAGCTACGTCCTCTGCACTTGCCAGAGCAGATGTAGACACACAGGCAGAGCTTCCACGGAAACATGCAGCCCCCAGGTCTCAGGCTGCGAGGAGTGCCACAACCTTACACAGCTAATGGGTGGTAGTAGGGATGATGGCTGTGTGAGGTGTGATCAGGTGGATGATCTGCTCAGCTGGGTGGCAGAGCTAACAGAGAAAATAGAAAGACTAAACAGCATCAGAGAGAAAGTGTGAGAAAGAAATAGACTGGTGGAATCATGCTCTGACCTCTCTTAGAGAGAAGCAAGGACAGATGCCAGAAAAAGCGCAAGATCAAGGGGATCCTGTGTCCTTCCCCTGCCAGGCTGAAGGCAGTGGCCAAATGGAGAGCTGTGAATGGAGGCAAGTCCATGCTAGGGGCAGCAGGCAAACCCCCCTCCTTGCCCACCTCACCTACCCAGGTTCCGCTGTACAATTGGTATGAGGCTGTGGATGAGGTAGCCCAGCCCATGGATGATGTGGAAGATGGTCTGATTACACCAGAGAAGTTGACAGCATCAGAAAAGCCTACTCCCCGTTAATGATCACCTCCACAAAGAAGAGAAGACGGGTTGTAGTTGTGGGTGACTCCCTGCTGAGGGGAACAGAGGGTCCAATATGCTGGGCAGACCCTCTTCTTAGGGAAGTATGCTGCCTCTCTGGGGCCCAGGTTAGGGACATCACTAGGAAACTTCCTAGCCTGGTACAGCCCTCAGACTGTTACGCACTGCTGCTCTACTATGTGGGCGGTGATGAAGTGTCAACACGTATCCCCAGGGTGATTAAAAGAGATTTCAGGGCCTTGGGACGGCTAATAAGGGAATCTGGGGTGCAGGTTATCTTTTCTTCCAGTTATAGGCAGTGACATTGGAAGAAGCAGATGTGCTCAGTCTGTTAATGCATGGCTCCATGGCTGGTATCACCGCAACAATTTTGGTTTTTTTGACAATGGGGTGGCCTACATGGCACCGGGCTTGCTGGTGTTGGATGGGGTTCATCTTTTTCAAATGGGGAAGAGGGCCTTTGCTCATGAGCTAGCAGGGCTCATTGACCGAGCTTTAAACTAGACTTGATGGGGGAGCGGGATATTATCAGGCTTGCTCATGACAAGCCAAGGGACAACACTCCAAGGTATGAGGGGTGGGTTGCTAGCGAGGGCCCTCAACTTGTTGCTCTGAGATGTGCTGTGTACACTGCAGCACACTCAAAGTGTTATGGAGACAAGCCAGGGGCTCCTGAGGCAAATAGGACCCAACGGGAAACATGGATCAAACACCTCAAAGGAAGACCACCTGGAGAGCAACACAGAGATGTGCAGCCACTGCAGCCAGGAAGTCACCTTCAGCAGGACTCAGCTTAAGTGCCTCTGTGCAAACCATGGGGAACAAACAAGAGGAGTTAAGAGACGTGCGCACGCCTCCAGGGCTATGATCTCATTGGCATCACAGAGATGTGGTTGGATGATTCCCACGACTGGAATGTTGGGATGGAGGGATACAGGCTTTTTAGGAAAGACAGGCAGGGGAGACAAGGAGGGGGTGTTGCCCTCTGTGTCAATGATCATCTGAAGTGCATGGAGCTCCACCTGGGGATGGATGAAGAGCCAGCTGAGAGCTTATGGGTCAGGATTAAAGGAAATGCAGGGGCAGGTGATGTTACAGTTGAGGCCACCTGACGAGGATGATGGAGTGGATGAGGCCCTCTATAGACAGGTAGGAGCGGCATCACGTTCACACGCCCTGGTCCTCACGGGGGACTTCAACCATCCTCATATCTGTTGGAGGGACAACACAGCAGCGCAGAAGCAATCCAGGAAGTTTTTGGAATGCGTCGACGACAACTTCCTTCTCCAAGTGGTAGAGGAGCCAGCGAGGAGAGGAGCTATGCTGGACCTTGTCCTTACCAACAAAGAGGGGCTAATGGGAAATGTAAAGCTTAAGGGTAACCTTGGCTGCAGTGATCATGAAATGGTAGAATTCAGGATCCTTAGGGCAGCAAGGAGGGTGCACAGCAAGCTCACTACCCAGGACTTCAGGAGAGCAGACTTTGGCCTCTTGAGAGATCTGCTTGGTAGGGTTCCATGGGATAAAGCACTGGAGGGGAGAGGGGCCCAAGGAAGCTGGTTAGTATTCAAGGATTGCCTCCTCCAAGCTCAGGAGCAATGTATCACAACAAAGAAGTCAGGCAAAAAAACCAGGAGACCTGCATGCGCTCGCAGCCCAGGAAGCCAACTGTATCTTTGGGCTGCCTCAAAAGAAGTGTGGCCAGCAGGTCAAGGGAGGTGATTCTGCCCCTCTACTCTGCTTTTGTGAGACCCCACCTGGAGTACTGCATCCAGCTCTGGAGTCCTCAGCACAAGAAGGACATGGACCCGTTGGAGCGGATCCAGAGGAGGGCCACAAAGATGATCAGAGATAAGGTGTGTATTTCTGTGTTTTGAACCATATAAATATTCCAAAGAGTTTGTAGGCCAGTGTGCTAGCTTTGTGGATTACGACCTAGCACCCAACTCTGCGCCAAAATGATTTAAATAAATACCTCTTCTCTGTGTGTACGTTGGTGTCTTGCACAACAGGTAAATGACCTTGCTTTGGGACAACAGTTTGGGCAGGTGGACTGGGTTTTCTGTAACTTGGACTATTACCTCTCCATATCCTGGGTATTTGGATGATTTGGAGAGTGAGACACCTGAGAGACCTCATTAGATGACACCAAACCAAAAAATTCCTAGAGGGAAGTTCTTCATTTCTACACCATGTTCCTCAGGAGGATGTGACGGGCTGCGGAGTAAGGTGAGGGAGAGAATGGCAGACCCACCTGAAAACTGCCAGGGCACAAACTTCCCAGGGGTGTTGAACTGCTGGGCTGCTGACTGCTTTGGGATGATTTTTTTTTTTTTCTGTCTCCCTGTTGCAGGTGTGGCCTATTTCATAAGTAATTAATAATAATTTAGACACCAAGAGGCACACTGATTCTAGTGCCTGGTGTATTCATATGGGGTGAAGGACAGTGTCACCTCTTTCGTCTGCCTGATTCATTTACAGGGTTCTCAATGGGGGTTTCCTACATTCCTAGGTACTCAATGGTTTCTCTGCTCCTTTTGCTCGATAGCCTTGAGAAAACTTAACTGTAAATCTGGAAGTCTTACATGCCAAACAAATATTCATGTTCATGAAGTCTCTGGAGAATGCGATGGTAAGTATTATTATTGGGAGTCCAGTATATAATATATATATAGAAGTACAAGCTTTCTTGTACTGTGCCTGAACTTAGAGATTTAAAGAGGATATTTAACTTTGTTTTTTGTCTGTTCACACATAACTTGAAAGGCAAGCATCACAAATAAAAAGTGGTTGTATCAAATTAAATTGGATGTTCAAACTTAATAGAAAGACATTTTCTCAAGAAATAAGTTCTGGTCTAGTAGAAAGAGTACACAAAATGGATAAACACGAACAACAGTGATCCAAAACCTCCAAAACAAAAACGAAAACAGGTGCACATAAATGTTTTATGGAAGGGTCTGGGTTTATGTGTTTTCAAAGATGATCTGTTCCTCAGAATAGTACAGTGGTGTTTGTTAAAATGCTTATGGAGTGGGAATCTGAGCAGTTCCCCAAAATCCTGCTGCAAAGGAGGACATCTTTATCTATACTGTATGCGTCACTCATAAGGGACAGTGGTGATGGTCTACCATTTTGTGATGTTTATGAATATTTTATTAATATTTTATTTGCAGTTAATGGATGTTACACCAAATTTTTATTATGTGTTAATAAGCCTTTGCTAATTTTTTAATTCCAGTGGCTGCAAACTAATAAATTGTTTCTAATAAAACCTTTCAAAAATATTCTTTTTTATCTTTCATAGGCTTCAAATATATTTTTACGCACATTAAGGGAAAAGGACTCTGCAAAATTCCTGGATTTTGCCAGTAGAACATTTTCAAATTGTTCTTCATCTTTTATAGCTGTCCTTTTAGGGGTGAAGTATTACTTTTTGCCTATAAAATTCCCAAAAGAATTGTTTCACTGGCCTAAATCAGTGGTCATGCAGCCCAGAGATGTTATGTAAAGTGGACACTTAAGCCTGGCTACTACTGGTGTGTGCGCAAATATGTTCACTCTCACAGGCAAGGTCTTCCTTTGACTTCTGGAGACATTTCAGCTTTTTGACTTGACTCGCCACCTTGTATTCTCCTGGTCTGCTTCTCACTGCTGTACCAGATGCTCCACTGGTGATGGCTGCACACCCCCATATATTTGCAGAATTTATATTGTAGACACTGGAAGTTGAAAGAAAAGGAGGAATGATCACACTGTCTGAATTTAGTGATCCCATTTAGAAAGCTCATAAATGCTTTCTGGAAGCCTCCTTGCAATACCGTAGGAATACCTACCAGGAAATTCAGATGTGGGAAGTGGCCCATGATAGGTGCCTTTGTAGCCTAAAACACATGATAAATATTCTGCTGATCTACGAGAATTCACTTTGGGAGCAGAAACTTTTACTTCCTTCGCAAGAACAAATCTAGGAGAAAATGTCTGCAGTGTGCTGTGAATGGCTGACAAAGAGGGAAAAATAGAGGGCTGCTAGCTAATTCATCCAAATAAACTGTTACGATATTGCACTGAGGCATGAGGAAGGTAGAGCTCAGGGTAGAGTTGGCTTTAATTTTTCTCATGCCTTGAGCTAGCCTATAAAAAATTCTGTGAGGCATTAGAAAAAAAGATGTAAGACCAATACACTGCCAAAAGATACTACTGTCCTTCCTGGTGAAATTTGTTTCAAAATAATTCTGGTTTAAAGTATTGCTGCTTTTATATTTAATACCACTTGAAAAATCTATTTTTTCTTCATGCCAGACAAACTAGACTTTTTCTCCTCCTACTGAATTTGAATATCACTAGGTAAAATGGGTAGTGATTACTCACATGTAGGATCAAACCAGAAAGTCTATGCCAGCAATGGTATTAACCTTAGTTTATCAGCACTGGTAGAAATCTATGGGTGATGCAAAAGTCTATCCAAGAATGAAATTATATCCATGAATTTCATTGTGATTACTTGTACCTGTTCACTTTCTACTCCTTCTCTCTCAATTTCCAATGCTACATGTTCCAAACACAGCCAGGCTGAAGATAACCTAAACTGAGAATCCTGTAATTCATCCATCTTTCCAGTTTACTGGAGGCTTACTCTCTCCATGGCAAAGTCCACTTCCATGCTATTGTACAGAATTCAACAAGCCTGAAGAGATTTCTAAAATACTTGCTTTGATTTTAAAAAGTCTGTGAGACTTTTAATGCCTGAAGGGGGTAGGTTAAGTGTTTAGAAGAATAGCAGAGAGTCCAGGGTGTTGCATGTTCGCCTCCCAGTGGAGACAGAATAATTGCTTTTCCTATTTGTACTCTAATGTGCTTCATTTAAAGTCATACTACTAATTCAGGAAGGAGAAGGGTTCAATAACATGCAGGTTAATCTTTTCCTCCAGGAGTTTTAGCTCTGTGCTAACAGCAGCTTCTCAAGAATAACTCAACCTTGAGTATTAACTAATCAGAGCTCTGAGAAAAATCCACTGATAATGTTGTCCCTCTCTTCTAAAAATTTTGTCTGAGCTCAAAAATGCAGCGTAGCAAGCCTGCTGAAAAATCAAAACTTGACAGCATGCTAGGAATAAGAATCAAGAAATGTTTTTCTGATACTTTCAGCTGATAGCTCCTATAACAACCACAACTAAAAATCTCCCATCCAGATAAAGGCATGTAATTATACACAGTGAACGCTAGCTGGCCAGAATACGTGTTTGTTTCAAGTGTGTTGGACAAAGGTACCTCAAATGTGTATGCAAATGCACAAACCTGTGCACACACAGTTAATGTTTTTTCGTTTCTTTCCTGGAACAAAGCTTTCTCAGCACATTGAGTTCCTTGTGTCAAAGTGAATTTTCAAGTACTACTGATTTAGATAGCACTGACCTTATCAAATAGTGTTGTTTGATCCTGTCCATTCTGAAATCTTTAACATCTACCACCAAAGTCAGCTTTCTTCTTTCCCGTGTGCAGCCTTCATCCCTTTTCACCGTTGTAATGAACTTCTGTGAATGCATTCCAGCACCTCAGTATCACGTAAAATAACCCCCCGCAAAATGTCCAAATAAGAGCAGCAAAGCTCGTGAAGGATCTAGAGAACAAGTCTTATGAGAAGCAGCTGGGGGAACTGGGGTTATTTAGTCTGGAAAAAAGGAGACTTGGGGGAGACCTTATTGCTCTCTACAGTTACCTGAAAGGAGGATGTAGCAAGGTGGATGTCGGTTTCTTCTCCCCAGTAACAAGTGATAGAACAAGAGGAAATGGCCTCAGGTTGCACCAGGAGAGGTTTACATTGGATATTAGGAAAAATTTCTTCACCAAAAGAGTCATCAAGCATTGGAGCAGGCTGTCCAGCAAAGTGGTTGAGTTACTGTCCCTGGAGGTATTTAAAAGACATGTAGATGTAGTGCTGAGGGACATGGTTTAGTGGTAACTTGGCAGTGCTAGTTTAACAGTTGGACTTGATAATCTTAAAGGTCTCTTCCAACCAGAATGATTCTATGATTAGATATATATTTATATATTCTTACATATTTATATGTAGTTAAAATTCTGTTCCAAAAGATTTATTTGATCTGTAGACTGCATTCTGCATTTCAGAAATGAACCCTGCACAATGATAAATAGTATTTAAGATTCAGGCAGAACCTTACAGGTGAAAGAATAAATGTTCATACTGAAACATATGGGAGAACAGGATATTCTTGAGTGTGTAGCAACAACAGTTTGGATTTGTAGTACTTTAATACTCATGCTGGGAGCCAAATTTTGTGGTCTGGGATCTCTGTTATGGATTTATTTTCCTTGATTTTGAGCTGTGGAAGGGAGCCTGGGAATTAGAAAAAACAAAGAAAAAATGAAAGGAAGATCTAACTTAAAGAAAAAATAGTATTCTGCATGATGGGCTGCTTTGTTGTAGTTCTGGAATTGTTCTGCCGAAAGGACTGGAAATTTCAAGGGATCTTCCACTGCAGGCAAACACAACCCAAATTCTCAAAAAAGGCTTCAGTTGGCATCGACATAAGGATTTGGCCCAATATAAAAGCTGAATTGTCAGCTAGTACAGACCAAGAGCAGCCAACTTCTGTACCACTCCTTAATGCCCTTTACCTTAAGGAGAGTGTGGGGTAAATATGACCAGATCATGATGATGCTTTGATTTCTCCTGTGAACTGTATGGTCTGCTCAGGATGCTGCTTATCCACCTTGTGAAGATTAGTCTATGAATCTCTGCTAAGCTCTGAAAGCAGGCAACAGGCCTTAAATCTAAGGAGAACTACACCTGTCTTCTCCCTCCCCTCCAACACACACAGGCTATGAGAGGACAGTTGACAATCTAGTTTCACCATACTTAATTGTTTCTCTCTGCAGGGAAAGTCAGGCAAGTTTCTGTAGCTGTAAGTCACAGTTGACACCAACCATCTGGCTCCTCAGTCCTTTCTCGTTCAGTGGCACATGCCTTCCATTAATTGTTCCAAGGCCATTTATATTTTTCATTAGCCTCTGCTCTTAAGCAGATGGTTTGAAAAAAATCTGTTCAAAAAAATATATATTTAGAAATTTTCAGGCAAGCAAGGGCTGTGAGAATGGCTGAAACTACCAAAGGGAACAGTTGACTTCATTCTGATATAGGCATTAATATTTCTGTTCCTTTGGATTGGACAGTTTTTTCTCAATCTCTTTGGGTCCCTTGTGTCTGTGCTATATCTCCCTGCAAGAAGCCCTGTACTTGTGTGATAGTCTGAATTCTATCCTCTTTTTTGAATATTATCAGAACTAAATTTATTCCTTACTCAGTACCTGAAGTTGCTTAATTTTGGCAGAAACCTCAGTCACTCTGCTTTAAGCTCCCATTCCCCGTTCCAAATATATATATGTAAGTAGAGGTGATAGGAAGCATTCACCTTTAAAAGCATCATTGTTGTTTTCAGAGAGCAGACAACAGGAAAATATTTTCACTTGTCTTTTTCCTTTCCTGCTACAATCATCACTGGTTTTACCAGCTTTATAAACCACTAGTGCTTTTGCCACAATGTTCCTTCATAAACCAAAATGCAGATCAACTGGAAACAGGATATGGTTAAACTGAAGGTAACAAATTTCTTGATGCAGTAGCAGATTGTTAATCAGGCAATATCACTGCAGGAGTGAATTATGTGCCACTGGTATTAGCACCTGTAGCTTTGTACACAAACTTTGAATAAGAAATGCCAAGCATTGTGCCTTTATGTTTATCTTCTGACTGTAAGCACAAGACAGGCACTTGCAGGTACAAGTTCTGATATGAACCTGTGATTCAATACTCAGATAAAAAGATTCAAGTGCAAATTTTGCAAGTATAGGTGTGAATAATTTTAAAATTTTGTTGTTTTTTTTTTTTAAAAAACAAAAATTGGACTGTGTGACTGGTACTTATATTGGGGGAAGGAAGAGGGAAGATCATTATGAACATGCCTGCTACAGTAGTCCATGATTCAAAGACAACTGAACTTGTGCTCAATATACTCATACTGGCTCTGGAAGTTGAGTACTTATATAGCTATGGCTCTCCACCTGAGTAGAAATATGGTCTTACTAATACATGAGAGTGGCTCAAAGAAGAAGGTCCATCTAGCCCAGTAACCTTGTTTCCATCCTATGTGCTGCTGATCATCAGGAGATATTTACGTAAGAATATGAAAAAGAAGAGGAAAGGAGAAATTCTTGCTAGGATCTGGTGAAAAGCTACACTACTGCTGCTGTTTAATCCACTCTCCATTTGTACCACTGCACTGTCCTGTGTTGCATGAATATGGTTATTATAACTTATTTATGCTTACTACGTATTTGCCATTTCTTTGTCTTCCAAGTTTTACTTGTATTGTGTTTAGCTCAATGCAGACACGTTTGCCATCAGGATATGATGAAAATATAATTGTCTTCTGGAAGAGCTCTGTATTCTATTTCTTCAGCTAGGTTTGTTGTTGCTTCTCTCTCCTCTGTTGCTAGTCCAGCTGGGATCCAGGAATACACATCAGGTTCTTTTCAGTAGAGAAGTCAGTAGTTCCCAGAGTCTTCCTTTTTACCCTTTTTAAAAATGGGTGTGATGTTTCCGTTTTGTCCAGTCACTGGGGACATTGCCTGACTGCCATGACTTTTTAAATATCAGGGTTTGGCAACTATATCAGCCGATTCCCTCAGGACCCTGGCACTCAGGATTCCATGAACATAATGTATGTTCAAGTTCCTCAGGTGGTCTTGATCCTGATCTTCTATGATGGGAGAGGATGGGATCAACCTCTCATCCTCACAGCCAGGGTGAAAGGGAAAAACTATCTTACTTGAACATTCTGCCAATCACTGCAAGGTCCTTCTCTGCTCATAACATGCAGATGTGGAACATCCCTTCTGAATCATAATCCTGAGAGATGTTTTCTGTCTCTCTTACAAAATTATACTGTAAAAACTGCAGTGTGTGATGATATGAAGACACCATCATGATGGCATCAATAAGGACCTGAGGAGGCAAGGTTGTGGGTTGGGATGAGAAAGGTGAAATTATTTTCAATGGGACACAGAAGGCTTCGCTAAACAGCACTAACTGAGAAGTGCTTGTTTAATATTTGGGCTTGAAGGAGGGATATGGTCTATGATGTTACATAATCAATGATACATCACTGCTGTTCTGTGATTCTGTATTACCTAACTGGGTAAATGATAATAATCTATGCAGAAATGTAACATCTTCCTTATTTTTTGTTGGGAACATTACTTTTGACAGGGTTAGGAATTTTTTATAGATAGGATAGAATTGGGGTGACTGCATTTTGGCACTGTGCTGTGAGGATGAAGGGCCTTGTGCAGCCCAAGGCTCTGTGTACAATTGTGTGTGTGTAGGGTGGATCCTATGAGCCAGGCTTACTATGTGTGGGGGAGACAAGTATTATGTCCCAGGCTACATCTGGCATCAAACTTACGTTGCTAGTCATAGCACTCTTCAAATTGCATACCAAAGGCTTGAACCCCAGAAGAGGATGCCTTGTAATGGTAATGCCAAAGTGTAGCATTTTAGGAGTCACAGAAGGAATTTGTTTATTTAAATGTATTGAGAGAGTTTTATTACACTCAGAGACTGCTACTTACAGATACCTAGGATGGAAAAAATGGACACTGTTTTGAGAAAAATACCGAAGGCTCCCTGCATGGTCTTTGGTCTACAGAATCCGTATAGCCTGTAACGGGCTTTAGATAAAGCCTTTTCCCCCCATGATGTTGTACCTGTTTCTTTCAGCTGCTGTCTTCTCATTAAAGAAACTATAGAGGTGCTGGAGATGACAAGTAATTGTTCTGCTGAACACACCTTGAAGGCAGAGAGACAATGAGATGTACAGATGTGGTTTACAGTTTGTTTCAAGGTCCTTTTTATGCCTACTGAGAGGACCAGTTTTGTTAAAGCTATTGTTGCTCCACGTATTCAAAACTGGGCTGGAAAACAGGATCAATTTGGAGTTCTGAGCTTAAAGAAAAAGAAGTATCAAAAAAAACCTGTATTAAAAAAATAATAATACAGGCTTTTCTCTCTTTTTGGACCCCTGGATATCAGAAACTCTTGTGAGGCATTGCTTAATACCTCTTCTGCTCAAATACAGTGGACTATTAAGTTTGTAGAGTTCTCTGTTTTCAAGGAAGTCACCAAGTTGGACTAGATACCACCTTTTGGTGTGTTACAAGTTGGCAGAGCCAGGCCTATCTTACTGCTGCTTCCTTAACTCTGTTCTTGTTTATCTCTCCGCTCACATTCTAGTACCTGCTGGATGATGAAGTAAAAACATTACCATATAAAACTTCATCAGCACCAAAACTCCCTATGTTCTCCATGTATGTACGTACCCACCCACAAGCAATTTTTTTTTTGTGGATGTGGTCTCATCTTCATGTGTCATTGCAGGAGGATATAAAGCTACATTGGCACTTGGCATCAAAATCTTTGAAAACAGTCACCCAAACAGGTGAGTGCCCACCCTTGCTCTGATCTATTTTAACCACTGTATTCATTGTCTGTATCCACTTACTTGGAGCCTTACTTGCACTTACTTGGAGCCTTGTAGTCTCTATGACAACAACAGAAATAATGTGTGACATAGTTTGTGTTGCTGGGCACTCTGCCACTGATCTGCCTAGCCTACCTAGGCAGTGATGAACCTGCCTTATAATGAATGTAGTTTTTCCTTCAGGAAGGATGATGATGTCTGTGGTAGGCGACCTGTATTTGTGCACTGACTGAGGTGAATCTCATTTTATAACATTCTGAGGGATGAGGAATGACTCATCTTAAAAAGAAGTGATTCATACTGCTTTAGAAGCAACTTCTACTCAGCTTCCCATGCATTTTCAGAAAACTGATATCCTCCCCATCTTGAAGATATGTGAAAGTATGCATGCATGCTGATATCATAGCTCCTTCGTGAGCCAGAGCATCCTGTTTGAAGGCTCTCCATCTTTGTTCTCCTAATGGCAAGGGGCATCAGATACTTCCAGGAAGGGTTGTCATATGGAAAACATTATCAGTAAGTCTTCCATTCTTCTTGGTAGCAGCAAGGTCCCAGTTTAAATGCTGCTCTAGTTTTGGGCTTTGCTCTTCAAAAAAGGCACAGGATGTGACAGAGGATGGCTGGAGATCTTCAAAAACATCCCAGGAGCCTGAAAGAACTGAGGTGATAAAGTCTAAATTCTGTAGAATAAAAGAATCATGACAGTTGTCTTCAAAATATGTAAAAGAACAAGAGAATAGACTGTTCTTTGTTCATTAGGGATGGGACAAGGATTTGCAGGCTGCAATTACAGTAATGGAAATTTCACTTGAATATTAGAAAAAACTTTCATTCCAGGAACAGACACAAGCAATAAGCTACAGGATGTGGGATGGGAGAGAGAGATGGTTTTTAAGTTGATAATAGAAAACATCTGTCGGGAGGGATGGCTCTAGAGATACCAGGGAGTTCTTCATGGTTCAGCCTTATTTTTGTGGACTCCTTTGTCCAATTTTTGATGCAGTCAATAAGGTGATAAATGTACTTACCTCTGAGGTCTCCTGTCAAAAACCTGATGTTTTGACATTCTTTGGTTTCCCAGAACCTCCATGACAGCTGGTCTTCTGTAAACATGCTAGATGTTATTCAGACAAGACAGATGTGGAGCAAATACTATACTGTTGTTCACCATTTTTCAGCCAAAGATCCCAAAGCAGTTCATTCTTAAACAGCAGAAAGGGAAAGCAAAGAACATGGAGATGGAATGAATTGCCCAGCGTGATCCACACAGCTATAAATGGAGGCAGGAACTGATTTTAGTCTGCTAAGATGTAGCCTTGCCCATTAGTCCTTCATGTAGTGTAGTGTGAGGATAGGGCTGCAGTACAAAAGAGGGAGCAAGGCAAATTGACCATGTACATATAGCTATTCCCAGGGGAAATATTACCAGTGTGTATAAATACTGGGGGGGGGGGGGGGGGGGGGGGGGGGGGGGGGGG
>RSEF01000004.1:54752963-54776185 GCA_003993805.1 Himantopus leucocephalus | reverse complement strand
TTTAAAGGTCCCTTCCAACCCAAACTATGCTATGATTCTATGACTCTGTTTAGAATGTTTTTGATCACTGCCCCTCAGTGTATCCTATCTTGGCTGGAGGAACAATGAGTATACCCACTTCCCTGGGCAAGTGTGCCCTCACTTGCAGTGGACTTCTGTACATTTCTGTGGCCATTGGACTTAGACAGCTGTTGAGAGCTACTAGCTACACTGGCCAGGGGCACTTCATGAACCAATGCTGACTTGCTCAATAGAGGACACAAAGAAATCCATATTTTATTTCTCAGCTGATGATCATAATGCTGCTTTGTCAAATGAGTAACTGAATCCACATTTATCAACAGGTAATTTAATTCCATTGTACACATTATCATCCGAAATGCCAGAGCTGTGTTATGTTGTTTGAAAGATGGAAGCACCTGGGTGGATATAGACCTAATTTAGAGCCCCACTGAACACACACATGTGAATTTGTCTTGGATGACTTGTATGTCAAAAAGCATTCAGCTTTTACATGAAGTAATAGAAAGCATCTTCCCCACACCCTGATTTCCCATTGTAAATAACTAATAATTTCAGTCAACTCTGATCAATTGTAAATGAGAGAATAATACTTGGCTCATGTACATTCCTCTTCTGTTTTTGTGTTTACTTTCTCCTCATTCCCTTGGGTTTGGGTTGTTTTTTTTTTTCTTCCTTGCACGTCATCTGTTATCTTTTTGAATAAGCAACAGTCTGTCCTTCCTTCTCTTCTCCCACCCACCCCCCTCCTTTTTTTAACTTCCTGTTTTTCATTAATCTTCCCTCCCATCTCATCTCCTCTAACTCCACAATCTCATTTCAGTAATTGCTACTATGCTGCTTTCACTCTCTGTCCATGTATCACAATGGAATCAATTCATCAGGTTTCTTGATGACTCTTCCGTCTCTACAAAAACTTTGGCTTGAAAGTGATACTATGCTGTATCAGCTTTAGTTGTCATGTCCTGGCACTGTGACAACTGGTGGCACATTGGTCTTATTCAGTGTCATGGTTTAACCCCCGCTGGCAACTAAGGACCACACAGCCACTCACTCACTCCCCCTCTGGTGGGATGGGGGAGAGAATTAGAAGAGTAAATGTGAGAAAAACTCATGGGTTGAGGTAAAGACAGCTCAATAGGTAAAGCAAAAGGCACGCACACAAGCAAAGAAAAACAAGGAATTCATTCAGCGCTTCCCATCAGCAGGCTGGTTTTTAGTAATTTCCAGGGAAGCAATGCTCCATCATGCATAATGGTTACTTGGGAAGGCAAAACTCCGTAACACCAAATGCATCCCCCCCCTTCCTTCTTCTTCACTAAGCTTTGTATGCTGAGCATGACGTCATATGCTGTAGAATATTCCTTTGGTCAGTTGTGGTCAGCTGTCCCAGCTATGTCCCCTCCCAACTTCTCATGCACCCCCAGCCTACTCACTGGTGGGATGATGTGAGAAGCAGAAAAGGCCTTGACTCTGTGTAAACACTGCTCAGCAATAACAAAATCATCTCTGTATTATCAACTCTGTTTTCAGCACAAATCCAAAACATAGCCTCATACTAGCTACTATGAAGAAAATTAACTCTATCCCAGCCAAAACCAGCACATTCAGAATGCCTGTGCAAAGAAAGTAATATTAATTGCAAATACTGGGTGTAGGTATCAGGAAAATTCTCTGTACTAGTTTTTGCAAAAAACTTGAGCACAACTTTATCCACATCAAATGTTCTGAAAACAATAGATTAAGTACTTCAAATAGTGAGAATATGTAAATTTTGGAGACATTTTACAAAAGATGATTGCCATGCTTCCTGTCAGCTTTTTGGATAGTAGCACCCAGAGACTCTATTGTCTCTTTATTAAGATTTTCAGAGAGAGGTGGGGCTTTTTTTGGTGTCAGTAGGGTGGTTTTAATCCTGTCACCAGAATACAAAACAAACTCTACTGATAAAATATATTCAACTAATCACATGAATCCAGGATCCAGGGTAAGAAGACAAGGATGAACATCTTGATAAAATGAGGAGATACCATGGCTGTTAATTTTCCCCAAGAATCAGTTCTGAAATTGTGAGAGGTAAATAGTTAAATAACAAAGAAAACTACAAATCAGCATGTTAAAGGATTCCACATATTTGTCAGTAGAGCTTAACAGCATTAACCTTTATTTCAGCAGAGGCCTGTGTCATACAGCAGTTTAATCACATCTGTCATACTGAAAAACTCATCCTTCTCCTGTGTTCCACATGTAATTTCTGTGTTCCACAAGTGATTTCACAGATCACCCAAACTTCTCATAAATACCAAGATCCCGCTATTCCTTTCAGCTGAAATCCATCAGATGAAAAACAAGAAAGCACATATTTATTAGTTCCCATTAACACTAACCTCTGCAATCAAGGCTATCTGGACTGCTTTGTCTTCCTGTCTCTGGCAGAATTTGGACTAGCAGAGCTGTCTCTATGCTTTGCTAAGTTTAATGTACATCAGATGGGTTTAGGATTAGGTCTTTGAAGAGGTGGGCTGTGTGCATGTGAGGTCTGCATTTCCTGTAGATATTTCCTTCTTAGCTTGTGTGCAACTTCCCAGCAAAGTTTTTGATTTTCTCTGGTGTGCTCTTTTCTTTCCTCTGGTGGTGGTCCAGAGGCTCTTTTTGTCCATTTTTTTTTCTTGTTGTCTTCTGCTTTGACCTTACCCACTCAGTTGTGAGCAAGGGACCCATGTCTGACAGTACTGGCACAGGCACTATTTTTTCTTCATAATGCATAGAATTTAATTAACCTTTATGGCAGATCAAACCTGGATATGTTAGCAGAGGGTCATGATCAAAAGGCATGTGAAGAAGTTTATGACTGACAGGCCAGTCTTCCATTTAGTCTTACATGTCTGATTGCCCTCATGATACTGTATTTAGAGCCCAGATTAAGTGCTGAATATCTCATTAGGAACTGGAAGCTGGGAATGTTCTGAAAGAACATAGAAATTTAGGAGATAATGACATCCATCTACTCCATTTTCCCTCACTTTACACCAACAACAGATTCTCCCATAGTATTCTTGCATTAAGTCAAACTTCTAGGTCTGGAAAAGTCTAGTATCTACTGTTGATAAGTTCTACTAACTGTGTGTTGTTATCGTTGCACAATGTGATAGAAGTGAGTCTCTGAAAGGTACTTGAGGTAAAATCTGAGCTAATTTGATTATAATAATAGTAGTACCTGATTATTGTCATATAACTTTTCTTCATCTGTGCAAAAAGCCCTATCCCATCGTTTGGTGAGAAAAAAAATATATTTGATTGCCTTATATCTTCTCAAACAGAGTCATTCTCACTCTCTCCCCCAGGGACAGGGAACAGTCTCCGTAGAGCAAAGTGCTTAGGGGACCGACATCATAAATAAAAATAATGTATTTATTCTGTACAGGAATTTAGGGAACTGATGTGTTTGGGAGGTCTCAGGACACAGGAATGTCCTTTCAAACTAGCTTAATTTGAAACCTAGGAAAGAGTATTCCCTGTAGCTATTTTGAGGGAGGTGCTCTTTTAACTCTCCAAAACTATACAGTGTAGCTATATGGAAAGAAATATATACAGAAAAATGAAAATATGGAAAGCAGTGATAAGAACAGCTCTACTAGTTCAGCTCATAGATCCCATCTATTCCCATTTCCTGTCTCCAGCAAAGTATGTATGATACTTCCCTGCTCTTGGACCACTTGCAGAGCAGGGCATTTCCTGACATAGTCTGTCTGTTTGTCTGTTTAGAAATGCCTTCATGGTTCTTTCTTCCAAACCTTTCATCCTGTCTCCCCTTGAAATCATGCAAACCTCTTTCATCCACAACATCCTTTAGAAGGGTATTGAACAGGTAGTTCTACTACCTGTTGGCTGAAGAACCACCTGCTTTAATTTGTGCTACAGGTGGCTTTTGCTGTCCTTGTTTGATAACTCGTGATGCTTGTACTGGAAGAGAGTGAATAGTCAATCCCTCTCTATCCTCTCCGTGTTATTCATGGGTTTGTAAGCATTAACATATCTCCCTTCAGTTGTCTCTTGCCCAGAACGGAGAAATTTAGTCTACTCAGTGAGTCATTCCTTACTTGGGAACTGCTCCTGAGTTTAAATATCCCTTGCTGCCTTTCTCAAACTTTATACCATTTCCAAGATGCATGCAGTATTAAAAGGGTGTGAGAACCATGGATACGTATGGTGGTATAATTATCTTTCCTGTTTTACTGCTTAAAAAATCCTAAAAACTGATTTACTTTTTGGACTGTAGTTGAGCTTGTCTGCTATTTTCATAGAAGAATGAAGTATCAGACTGATATTTTCATGGCATTATCTACTTTCTACAAGCCAAACATCTTGTTTCTGGCTGGTGTCAGTGTAGAGCCATCACTTTCTGTGTGAAAGCTAGGATTCTACAGCAAATTTTCTATTCTTTTCATTTCACAGAGCTGATCTGTAGACTGGCTGATCTAGCTCATTTAGGTGGAATTTTCAGGTTTTTGTTTGTTTGTTTTGAAAGCATCAAGTTTAGAGCAATAACACTAAAACTTAATACGAATTAAAAGAGATCTTGCCAACCAGTTGTAGATCTCAAAGTTTTTTGGTCTTTTAGTTCAGCTACCAATAGAAATATGTTCAATTAATTGTAAGCACATTCAAAACACATTGTATACTTTAGCATTATGTTTCTTTTGTAGCCACTCCTGAATCACTGTAAGCAGTGACATGATATAGGGTTTGTGTGCATAAATAATGTGTTTTCCTTTTCTATTTAAATAATTCCTGAGCGTGCATCTGTGCAGACTCATACACTGAAAAGTATAACCAAGTGCTTTGTCACAAATGGGAAATAAATTTTAGTTAAGAAATAGAGGGAGTAACTGAATGTCGGAAGTGGGGAAAATATAATTTTAATGCAATTACCATAGTGAACTCCTCAGAGTATCTGCTGAATGGGCCCAAAGCTCATATTTGGACATACTCTTCTTGACCAACATCAGCAGAAAAACTAAGAAAAGGAGGATTGTCAAGAGCTATGGAAAACTATGCAGGAGACACATTTGAGAAAAAACAAAAGTATCTTTTGATGGCGTTTGGCCCAGTAAACACTAGATTGTCAAGAGGATTCTCATGATTTAAATATTTCTGAAAATCAGCAGTATTTTCACTTCAAAACAAGCTCCCATTTGCTAAGCAAATAGCATCAAATGTCCGGCATTGTGTCTATTGTTACCCAGACAGATGTATGTTGGAATTGAACCTCCATCTTTAGAAGAAGTCTCAGAGATGTGTAACGCTGGCAATGAAAAATGGGATTATAAATGCACCAGCAGAAGAGAGTGTGTTTTAGATGCTGCTGCATAACAAATCTCAGTTTTCATGTGAAGATAATTGTTTGGCTCTCGAAGTAGCATGGTTTTTCATTAGACAAATACAAATATCCAGCTCTCATCTGAAAGTAACAATGATGGACACAAAATGGGTCGGTGGATACACTTAGAGCACTATATAACTCACTCTCAAAGTATTTAACATCTGTATACTTTGGACCTGTTTGGAGTTGCCAAGCAGTCCTTAGTTGATTTCCAGTTCCATCTTTCAGCTTCTTTCTTCAGATTTCCAAAGTGGATGATGTTAATTAATCATAGAATCATTGAATGGTTAGAGTTGGAAGGAACCTTAAAGATCATCTAGTTCCAAGCCCCCTGCCATGGGCAGGAAAACCTTCTGCCAGATCAGGTTGCTCAAAGCCCCCATCCAATCGGGCCTTGAACACTTCCAGGGATGGGGCCTCCACAACTTCTCTGGGCAACCTGTTCCAGTGTCTCACCACCCTCACAATAAAGAATTTCTTCCTAATATCTAATCTAAATCCACCCTCTTCCAGTTTAAAACTGTTACCCCTTGTCCTATCACTCTACTCCCTGATAAAGAGTCCTTCCTCATCTTTCCTGTAGCCCCCTTTAAGTACTGAAAGGCTGCTATAAGGTTTCCCAGGAGTCTTCTCTTCTCTAGGCTGAACAACACAAACTCTCTCAGCCTCTTTTCACAGGAGAGGTGCTCCAGCCCTCTGGTCATTTCTGTGGCCCTCCTCAGGACTCGCTCCAACAGGTCCATGTCTTTCCTGTGCTGAGGGCTCCAGAGCTGGATGCAATATTTCAGGTGTGGTCTCACAAGAATAGAGTACAGGGGCAGAATCACCTCCCTTGACCTGCTGGCCGCTCTTATTTGACGCAGCCCAGGATGCGGTTGCCTTTCTGGGCTGTGAGCACACTTTGCTGGCTCATGTTGACCTCTAGTAACTAAACCAGAGACTAAAACATCCATGAACATTACTAGCCTGACAATATCTCTCAGTGGCAACTGACTCTGGACCAAATTTGCATCAATATTCTAGCAGCAGAGAGTTTTGTATTTTATTAATATTTTCCTCTGTCTCCAATTATCTTTCCAATCAACCTTTCTCTACAACATAAATTTTTGCCATGTCTGTTCTGCAGACAGAAATACAGAAAAGAGGTTGTACTTTGTCTGTTGTAATTGGTTACTACAAGAATTTACACCGATCTGTGTCATAACCTCCTACCGGTTCCCAAGTGCTTGTAAAATTTCCAGTCATACTATTCAACCACTTTAAATAACTTTAATTTCAGCCTGCAGATGGAAAGGTGGCATGTCTGTAATACAAGTTCCAGATTTTTAATGAAAATGCTTTTTGACATCAAGACAATGTATGATTTTGGATAAGTAGCTGACGTATAAAAACCAGAAATGTTAGGGTAGGGTCAGAAATGTACAGGGCATCTATGGGTTTTGTCAATTTTCCTAACTTAGAATTCAGTCAGATTATTTAGGTACTAACTCCCTTGAGAATGAAACAGCTTTAGACTTTGATTTGGCCTTAGGTTGAAAGATGCAATCACAATTAGTTGCCATGAACAAACTCATTATACGGTGGAAGAAATTTAAAGAACTAAAGCCCCAAAACTAAAATGTGGGTATGGAAGTGAAGTTTGTTTCTTCTTAGTTTTAGTAAGTAGAAATGCTGCTTTTAGATTAAAGAGTTAAATTTCTTCATAGTAGCTTGCGTGTTTGGGATTGCTATGTTTGGGATTTGTGCTGAAAACAGTTTTGGTAATACAGAGATATTTTAGTTATTGCTGAGCAGTGCTTACACAGAGTCAAGGCCTTTTCTGCTTATCATTGTGACCTGACAGCGAGTAGGCTGGGGGTGCACGAGGAGTTGGGAGGGGACACAGCTGAGACAGCTGACCACAACTGACCAAAGGGATACCCCATACCATGTGATGTCGTGTTCAACAAGAAAAGCTTGGGGGAAGAAGGAGGAAGGGGGGACATTTGGTATTTGTCTTCCCAAGTATCTGTTACATGTGATGGAGTCCTGCTGTCCTAGGGATGGTTAAGCATCTGCCTGCCAATGGGAATTACTGAAGGAATTCCTTATTTTGCTTTGCTTGCATGCGTGGCTTTTCCTTTACCTATTAAACTGTCTTTATCTCAACCCACAAGTTTTCTCAATTTTGCCCTTATGATCCTCTCCCCCATCCCGTGTCAGGGAGCATGAAAAAGCAGCTATGTGGTGATTAGTTGCCAGATGACACCTTCTTATTCCTTAGTTTTTTTTGATGGGGAAAGGAGTTAGAGCTTTCTATAGGTTTAAATTCCTATTAGGAGTATTTATTAATCTGTTTATATTTAGCTGTGGTTCAGCGAAGTACAATGTGGTTATTAGCCAGTGGTAGGAATTTTCTGCACCTTTTCTGCACTTCAGCAGTGGACTGAATTTGACACAAATGCATGAACTTGACCCTTAACGCATGACTTCCTCCCTAAGAGAACATCAGTTTATCAGTGATATTGCAGATTGGACTAAACACTAGCAAGATATGGCAGGTTTTCTAATGTCTAGGTGGTTTAGATTGAACTGCATGACACATCAATCATCTCTGGCAAATATTAACTTCTGCTAATAAATATTGTTCTCCTCTAATTCCATCTTAAAATTTCCATTTGACTCAGAGGACAGATGCAAGGCCTGTCAGCGCTTGCAGGAGCCTGGGGAATGTTAAGATCACACACAGAGAGAGAACTGTCATAAATTATGGTAGAAGCATTTGCTGTATTTGAAATGACTTGTGCTCCGATTCCTGCTTGGGACCTGGAAGATCATCCTTGTGACCCTTTTGAACAGAAGAAACATTGTATAACACCAAGTGGCTGTTTGTAGTCTGCCAATTTTATTAACTTTATCCTCTCTGTCTCCTGCAATCTCCAAATCAACATGGCCTGTACAGGGTACTGCTAGAATTTCTATTTGAAATCAGAGTTTGGAAGAGGGTTGTCAAGAGGTGAAACAGAGAGAAAGGTAGAAACGAGTAACCTAAAGCAATTCACATTGTTAAGGTGGTTTGACTTTTGGTCACAGTAGGTTTATATCTGTTCTGTTGGCAAAGGGAAGGAATCGATTCCATGAAACATTTTTGATTTGAGGGGAGAGATCACTGCTTATTTTATTTTGATGGAACGATGGTGTTAAGGCAGTCACAGGGCTGTGACTTGCGACTGAAGACTTGGGCTTGGCCCTACCCTCAACCTCCTAACTTGCCCTAAATAAGTTATGCTTCTAAAGTTCAGTTTATCCCTGCGTAGAAAGAATTTCTTAGCTTCAAATGCCTTTTAAGGCTTGGTGTCTTCAGATGAGAAACGCTATGGGATCCTCTGTAACAGCAACTGTAAATTCAAGCATCCCTCCTGCTGCTCTTTACACTTTTGAAGTACAAAAAAATTCTGATGTCCTCTGCTGTCCTGGTAGGCATGAACTTGCTCAGCAACTTTGAGAGTGATTTCCTCTCATTCCACACAGCAACAGTGCCCTCCTCAGAGACTCATCCTGAGATAAATCCCATCATTTAGTCATGAGGAAAAATAGTTTTCTCTCTCCCTTACATTAGGGGTCCTACAACTATATATATGGTCTGAGAGGCCACACAGTAAAATTTAAATGGTTGGGAAGCAAGAGCATATGGTTTTGCACAGGAAGTGAATTTGCTAAGGCTTCTCTCTTCCAGCACATCTGGCACAGGGGTCCAAGGAAGCAGGCTGGGCTGACTCCAGAGCTGATGATGGACTGACTTAGGCCCTTGGCTTTCATGATCTGTCAGCCTCTAGGACAACATTTGCTCAGCAGTGGTATAGTCTAGCATATAGATGTGGACCGGTCTGGAGTCACTGGATGCAGTGTGGGTGCTAGTGGGATGTTTTTTCTGCCCCAAACTGTCATGGGGATGAGGAGACGTGAAACTCCAGGAAGAGATGCTCTGAGCTACAGAGGCAGATGAGATGGGTATGAAGGATGGAAGTTTCCTCTGTCCAAGCCTCTTGGGCATAGCCTTAGCAAACTGAATCACCTTTAGTGGCATTGTGTGGAATGGTAATACATGAGCACGCATCAAGAAATGCTGATCAGCTACTTCTAGTCTCATAGCTCAGTATAATACTGCAGAAAAAACAAGGAATATGCTTATATGTGTTACTAGCTTTCTGTCATGGTGTTACATTATGATTACCTGAAACGTGATAGTTTCCCAAATACAAAGCGCTGACATCCAGTAAAACAATTAAATTGCAACTTGTGAATGCAGTTGTGCTGGTAATTGCTGACATATCTACTCAAATTTGCCTAATTATGCAATGACTTACTAGAAATTCCTTACTAATGTAATTAAATTATCTGTGCTATTTTGAACAAGGTGAGCTTTATAACCTAGGGATATCCACTTGCAGAAAATTATTTTGATGTTGTTTCTCTCATCTCAGGCTATTTCTTCCCAACATGAGTGATATTACTGAGGTGGAATCTGCCACACATCTTGTATCTGATTTTGATCTTTTTACAATCAATTCCTCTGTAGTTTACTTAGCAGAAACTACAGGTCCTTCCCTGTGTATTAAACAGGCTCTGATTCAAGAATGGGGTTAGCCTCGCAGTTAGCCATGTTCCGCATTATGTCTTTCCCAAGACCTTCTAATGCCCTGAGGAATTTCCGTCTGTCAAATGCTGTTCAGTGTGTATTTAACTTATTCTCTTGGTTTAATTCACAGGAGCTCCAAACCTGTGATAATCCAGCCTACAAAGGCTGGCTCTTTATTTCAAACTGCAGAGTTCTGCTGGAGGTGTACACCTTTAAACCTTTGCAAGAAAGAAGTACGTGGTCAGAAAGGGCTACAGGGCTTTGCTGAATAACGAGGATTTCCTGAACCTGTGCCACAGTGGTTTGAATACATGAGACTCTAAAGCAGTTCCTTTGATAGCTTAATCAGCAAGACTCACATTTTGTGCCTTGGGAAGCTGAGAAGCAGCAACCATGACTCCAAATTTTATAACAGATAATGCTGAGACACATTACTCAGGGAATCCTGGAAGGGAAATGGAGCCAGTATTGGCATCAATATTTACTTATCGATAGACAGCTCATACTCAACCTTTAGTGGTATTGTCACTGTAGCTGGGTTATAGGAGAGGTAATACCCTTGACTAGGCACAGGTTCAGGTACACTAGCTTTTCTGCAGATCCCTGTGTCTGGAGATGGTTTTGAAGGCAAAACAATGGAAAACGTAAAACTGACACAAGTTATGCTGACACAGTGTCATCTTGGAAACTCTATATGATTTAATTAACAGAATAGCAGTCTAATCTTCTTTTATTAAGCAAATGTAGTCCTCCAAAAGCTAGTGTGACCTTAAAAAATAGCAACTTCCATTTGGAAGAGTTTAACAACCTTTTTGGAAGAGTTTAAATAATTCTTACTCTAACGGAGGTGCCTTTGTCCTTGTGTTTCCTCTGATAGTCACACAACACTAACGTGCTGGGCAAAAAAAGCTGCTACAGACTATTCTATTTCCTTTTCTATTTCTACTTCTTTTCAATTTCCAGTGAAGTCTCCTTCTGTGTAAATTACTTTCAAAACTGTTTACCTGGTCTGTACAGTTATCCTCATCCCTTGCTGAGCAGGCCACTGAGGTGCTTGAAGCCAGAGCGCAGTCCGCACTGTCAGTAAAGACAGAGATAAATAGGAAAAAGGACAAACTGTAACCAGTGACTAATGCTTCTGTCCACCTCCCCCTGCATTTTATCCATTAGCGACAGCCTCTGTTTTCTCCTAATTTCTTTTCTACGTGCAATTCTCTCAGTTGTGCATCTGACTGATTCACTCTTGCTGAGGTAGCAGTTCACAAAAGCTTACGCTGCAGTTTGTTTCTTTCATGTACTCTTTCTGTCCCCTGCTCTGCCTTTCTGAATGCCTTTGGAAGACTTCTGCTACCATTACAGAATATCTATTTTTTCCTTTATTGTTAGTGGAGCCATGTACTGTGTTAGGTGAATGATTTACTTCTGTTTTATACTGACCATCTCTTGCCTTTTGCTTTCTGAGATTGGCAGTAAGAGGGTTTAACTCATAGCTAACCAGCAGTGAGATAAAAGACAAGATACTCCGGAGAATCAGAGGTCAAAGCTGCTTGTCAAATCTGACAGACAGCAATGGATTATGTAGGTTGGCTGTGAAAGAATTAAATAAAAGTTTCTAGTCAGAAGCACATTTGCTGAATGTGCAGCCCAAAGACTATATTTATTAAGTTTTAGGATTCTAGCCCCTTTAACAGGCTCTAAACCACCACTGCATGGCACACATTGAGAAGGGACTGCAGAGAAAAGCTATCACCCAAATCCTCTGCCCGGCTGGAATCAAGATCTCAAGGAGACTTGAATTAATGCATTTGACACCTGTATGGTTTAACTTAAATAGATAAGAGACCAAGAGCTTTGGACATTTAAAGGAACAAGGACAACTATTTCCCTTCGCTTACATTAAAAAGAAACAGGGACACTTTTTTTTTGTTTCCTTCCAAGAAGGATATAACATTTCAGGAAATTCAGTCATAAAAGACTGAAATGAATTCACAGAAGAGCTATGTCTGGAATTTGTAAAGTACAAAGGAAAAGGCAATTAGCTACCCAAATCCCATTGAAAGTCAATAGCCTTAAGCCACTTTGAAAATCCCAGCACATAAAACTGAAAACTGACTAAACGCAAATTCTGCAGTAAGTGTGAGTGAAGTAGGGAGCCAAGAAAGAACAAAGAACAGAAGATATCTATTAGACAGAAATAGGTGTGCAAGCATGAAGTACATGCTTTAGATACATTTATGATGTAAGTTGCACATAGATTCAGGTTGTTCTTCACTATCTCATAAAATATGTATTGCTCCCATTGCAAATGAATTTATCATCTTTTATTCTTTCTTCTGAGTTGTCTGTAAGTCTACTCCAATCACTAGGAGTCTGTGCCTGTGGGCAGCTTGCTAACTACTGCACTGATTGTTAGTGGAGATACAAGGCATAAAGCTGCTTTTGTAAGAGGCTAAGGAAGCAAGCAGGAGTGCCTTTAACCTCACTGTCCTGAAAGGGCTAGGGGGCTCGACTTTATCAAAGCTGTTTCTTCCCAGCGGTATGCATGTTCTAACATCTGAGCTGGTTTTGGGGTTTTCTTTTGGTTTGTTTTTTTTTTTTTTTAAATGGGCTCCATCCTTCTCTGCTGTGCTTTAAAAGGTGGCAGTGTCTGTCCCTACTTTTTCTTGTCCACAGGTGACACCCTTTCACCCTTTGTTCAAAATTGTGGATTCTGCTGTGGGAGATGGCAGCTGATAAGGGTTTTGAAGAATGCAGGTTTTGACAGGAGAGCCTAAATCCTCCATAATCCCTACTTGAGGCACATTTGACTTTCAGTGGAGCTGAGTGCACAGGCTTTATTGCTGAATGATGTACAACCCTCTATTAATTAAATAAGGAAATGTTGTCCGCTATCACTTGTCAACGCATCGTATTATTGCAAGGGGGGTAGAATGTCACTTTCATGCAGATGATCTGGAAATGCAAGATGTTGTTTCAGCAGTTATCAAAATCTTTTCTCCTGAATTTTAATTTCACTAATATTTGTTACTGAGTAATTGCAAAAAAGGTTTTGGTGTGATTTGTCTGCTGTTTCCTTAGAAGTAGGACACAATCATTTCCTAATAGGATGCCTTTCCACTAAATAACACTCCAGTCATAAATCAGTAGAACAGCAGTGCAAGAATTGCTTGAATTAAGATACAGGCATAAAACCAAATCCCAGTATAAAAGTGAGTGGTCATTTCAGACTTTTAGATGATACATTCACCTGGTATTTCAGGCCGTGGCATGTTTATTATGGGGCACACCAAGAAAGGTGAACCTAAATCCTTTTGCACTGACTAGGTGATTTAACTCCTGCCTTCCCTCTTTAGCTTTTTCCTTACATGGTTATTCAGTGAAGACACTTCGCATTTCAACTAATTTGCTTTTTATAAGGTAGATATGATTTTTAATTAAACAGAATGTAATGAGATCTGGTTTATCATTTATCGTTATTAGTTCAATATTATATTTGATGAGTTTTAAAATGCTGTCAGAAAACAGAATGCACATCTAATGAATGGTAGAGATGCCCATTTTGGATGCTATTATACTTCACATGTTACATCCAGGAACCACTTCACTAACATTAGCACTTGTACTTTATCCATGCATGGCATCTCAGCACTACACCAATGGCTGTTTTCCTCCTGTATCTTAATGAAGGGCCTGATCCAAGACCTGCTGAAGTCAACAGAAAACTTCCTGGGCTTTGGATTAGGCCCACAACTCACTGCCGGCAAGATAACAAGTATTCCTAAATTACTGAACCATCATTTTGACAATTATGAAAACGTTTTTGTTATTTTCAATGCAAGTGATTTTCACTAATTATGACAATATTCAGCTCTTAGCTGGGAAATTGTTCTTGCGAAGGAAAAATGCTAGAACACATCTGATAAGCAACAAACAAACATCCCAATATACAACCAGCTTAGTTTTCATAGGTCTGTTGGGGAGCTTTGTCACTTGTTGCCCAAGCAAATTTTAAGCAGGCTGAGTAACGATGGAGGCACACAGAAAAATATATACAGAGCTGTCTACTTTGGCTTCCTTGTCCAGTGAGTTGGCTGAGGTGTGCTACTTCAGTTTAATTGAACTTCCAGAGGTTTCTAGGTGGATCACCTCAGGGTCAGAGACTCCCAGACTCCAATGTCTGTGGCTACAGAGCCTACTCCCAGGGACCATAAGCAAGGTCATCTTTTAGATGCAGGTCACTTGACTTTACACTTCTAACAAGATGAAGAGGGGGGCGGGGGAGGTGAGGGGATGGTGTGTCATTGTCTCCTTTTCTCAAAGCAAGCACTGCAGAAGTGTTTAAAGATGCGGTGAAAATACTTAGCAGTGGTAAACACCTGCAGGACAATGCTTACCCCACCACAAAAGAACCCACTGAGCTGTGCAATGTAATCATGCCCTGAATATGAGTAGTGGATCATGAAAAGAGCTCCTCTGGTTTGGAACTAAAGCATGATTGTCAACTGCTTGATATCACTGTTGTCATGTTTGTCTTGATTGCAAATGATAACGCCATGTTTAGCACAGATCTCTTGTATTTTCATATTGATAATTTTACAATGGGTATGTTGCAATACCTGTTCAGTCTCTTCTCCTTTGTCACTGGAAGCAATTTTCCAATTTTCTGAAGCTACCAAAAAAATAATTTATCATTTGTTGCAGTAGAAGAACACAGAAATATGAGTCTGTGTCCTGACAGAAAACAAACTTTTCATTTCACCACACACTAGTGCTCTTAATTCATATTACCATCCTATGGCATTCTGAAGGACTAGCAGTCCTTTCCTCAAGTTTGAGTAGATACTTAAAGACCAAGGTATCACAGTGTAGAAGGTGGCTTCAAAGTAAAAGTAGTTTTGAAACTCTGGGCACTCATCCCATGGATACTGACCAAGATTTCTTTTTGGATATGTTCTAAAACTTTCTAATTCATCAAGTAGTAACATTTTGTAGATTTCACTGGTTTCCACTGTGGAATTATGAAGGATTTCCGTTTTATTCTTTTTTGACACTTGAGATAGATTCATGCTATACATGCAGTAATAATAGCAGTAATGATAAAAATCATTAACAGTAATAAATCAATTTTTAAATTTGTATTGTAATAATGCACGGGATCCTGTTGTGGTAAAAACTGGTCTACTACCATTAAGAAGATTGGTTGTTGCCCTGAGGCCTTTACTCTCCAGATAATCTAGTTAATGTCAGAACCTCAGTGACTCTGGGAAATCTACTAGGGCAAAGACATTAAGGTTTGTTTGTTTCTCTAAATCATATCTTAACAAAATTTCTGAATTTATGAAAATGAATTCAGAATCAGATATGTTGGTACTTCTTTCAAAGTACTAACCTGACTAGAACCATTTTTCCTGAAGTATTCAGCAATATGTTCTTCTGGTCTTCTTCAGGACTATCAGATCCTAAGATATGAACAGTATAGTTTTTGCAAACGTGAAAATGAACATTTTAAAAAAATTTTTGGGTTTGATTTTCTTGCTTTGGGGAAGAGATTTCTTCCCTTAGTTTCCTATAACTATGTTTCGTGACATCAAAGGTCATGTTAGAGAAACAGTGTCTTGAAATAGATGGGTAATAATGGTTCAAAAATTTTAGAGAAAAAATGAATGCTGGCAATGCATGTAAGATGTGAAGAACCTTGTCTTGACAAGAGTCAAGGTGAGAAGGAATAGAAGAATGAGCTTTTCAAATATTTTTTAAACTTAACTTGCCCAAATTACAGGTGATGGGAGAGAAAAATCACTGAAACATTTTCTTTTAAAAAATCTACAGACATTGGATGAAGAAAATTGTTTCTTGGAGTGGATTTATGTTTTCAAATTTTTTTATTTTTAGCGGAAACAGTCAATACTTGTTGCCCTGATGAAATCTTTTGTGATGAGGAACAGTTTTGTTTGCTGGGATGCCTTGCAGCAGGGCTGTCTCTGCAAAATCTAACATAGAGATCTCTGGAGTGAGAGAGTCAGACAAGGCTGCTTTGGAGCTACGGGTTGTGGAGCATGTGGAGCTTGCTAGGGAGCAAGCCAGCTAACCTCCTGTTGAGCTGCTCATTCACAACGAATATCACCCAGCCTTCCCAGCTGCATGCTCTGTCTCACACATGACACCACCCCATATTGCAGAGAGGCCCAGGAGTGTGATAATAACTTCGTAACATTGGCTGCTACAGCTCAGCTGGTACTGCTGCTCTGCTCCGTATCATAGCTCCCATCCACACAGTGCCATGGAAAAAACTCTTACATAATAATCCCCAGCAAGTTCAACTTGAATTAATCAAAATAAGATCTACCTGGGTCACTTTCATACAAGCTAATATTTTTCACCCACCACTTATTTTCTGAATTCCCCCATGGAGCAGGCAGAATGGCATGACGGTTTGATGGAGGTCAGGGCAAAGCTGAAGCAGTGGCCATGAGTGTGTTAAGACATAGCATTACATTAGAATTTGAGCATCTCTCAAAACTTGCAGCCTGGAGTGACCCATTTCACTAGTCCCTTGTTTTGGCTAGCTCTACAGTAGCCAGGCTTATCAAATATTTCTACTGTCTGGCCACATGAAGTTATGCACATAACAGAGAAGTAAACAGGACAGTGCTTGCTCAGAATTACAATAACAACTGTATTTATGATGTACCCAATTGTGATGGTAGTTGTCCTGGGAGATTCTGCTATTACCATCCTGTCAGTCAAAGCAAAACACCTTGGATCAGGCTTCACAGACTGAAAGAGAATTGTGGCCTCATCTCTCCCAACTGGCAAACATAAAACTGAGCAGCCTTGGCGTGTTACATATGGGGAAGATCAAACCATGATAAAAGAGGAGGGTTTCCAGCTTGGCAACCCCTGGAGGCATGCATCTGTTCTCATCCTGAGCCATCCAGGACTATCTCAGACTCTGAATCCTTCTTTTCCTCTGGCACCACAGGAGAAGCTCATTATGCAGCACTATCCCTTTCCTCCACATCTCCCCCAAGGTATGGAATGAAATGGCCAAGTTACTTTCATAGCAGAGATAATTATCTGCATGTCATCCAGCAATGAGGCCATAGCAGAATTAAAAATGGAGCAGATTTGGTCTACTGAGGAGAAAAGGGAAAGGGATGAGATGTAACAGCTCAGTTTTGTGTGATACCCTGCTGCTGTTCCTGCATCTCAATTCAATTCAAAGCTTAGTATCCCAACATAAGCAGCTCTATGGCTTTTGCTGCAAACCGAGCCCTTATGGGTGTACTCAGTAGCCTGGAAATAAGGTGTTTGAGGCCTTTCTTTCCTCGCTGTCTCTAATATCTCTAGCAGGTAATGTAGATCCAGGAAGACACAATCAATGTACATATTCTCAGTGATATTGCTGTCCTGCCAGCTGACCTGGGTCAAATACACTACAATGTTACTGTAAGCCCCTACAGCTGATATAGGGCATGGCATAAGGGTTGTTATGTAATTTCACAAGTGCTAACCCTTGTTTACACAATCTCCATTTCACTCAAGGCTACAACAAAGGCATAACTTGAATGTGCATTTTAGACACAGGTTCATAACTCACATTACCGTGTTTTCCTATTCAGTGTCAAGCACTCGGGCAAGATGGAAGATGCAGATTGTACCTCTTGTGCTCTGCCTTCTTTGTGCATCACCCTTCAGTGGGAAAGTCTTCCAGTTGCACGAGCCACTGACATTCAGGCACAAGTACATTACATCTGGGGGATAATTTTAAGCCTGCTATCAAGACCAGACGTATTCTCTGAGAACATACTATCTGAGAACTGTGATTCTCCAGGCACAGGTGGCAGGTGGTATTTGGAACATATCGGAAATATATTTTGCATTTGGTAACTTGGCTTAGCACCAGTCATGCCCAGAGAGGCTTCCATGTACAGGCTGGAAGTACATCAAGTGGACAGGGCTTCTTGTTCCTGTCAACCACACTGTAGACACACGCTATAGACAGTCTCCGTGGCAACAGCCGTGTGCCAAGAAGATGCCCAGAATTCTCTCTTCCCTGAACCTTCCTGTCATTCATTCTTGCTGTCCTCTCAAGCCTATCCACAGGGTCTTGCTTTGTAAGCAGAAAAGTTAGTGGCTTGTACCATTTTTATGCCTGTTATTTACTTTAAACTACCTTCTTTTGCAGAGCAGTTGGAAAAATACCAGTTCAGAAAGCTGTCTTTGGAGTTATAAATCATTCCTTTGAGAGTATAACGAAAGCTGTGATCGTCAAAGTTGGAATAAAAGTATAGTAGCAAATAAAATTTAATTTTCAAAGTATATTTGATAATTAAATTTTGTTTTGGCTCTGCTGCACGCCAGAAAGCATGAAGGAGTATTTATTATGCTCCCAGCAGAACTTGCCTGTGGACTACTGTTCTGCACTGCTGGGAGTGAGGGTGACACAAAAAGAGACAAACAGTGCAATCCCAAACATGGATACAGGCTGGGCAATGGGTGGATTGAGAGCAGCCCTGCAGTGAAAGACTCAGGGGTATTGGTGGATGAAAAAATGGATATGAGCTGGCAATGCGCACTCACAGCTCAGAAATCAACTGCATCATGTGGCCAACAGATCAAGAGAGGTGATTCTTCCCCTCTACTCCACTCTTGTGAGACCCCACCCGGAGTACTGTGTTCATCTCTGGAGCCCCCAGCATAAGAAGGATGTGGACCTGTTGAAGTGAGTCCAGAGGAGGGCTACAAAGATGGTCAGGGGACTGCATCACCTGCCCTGTGAGGACAGGCTGAGAGCGTTGTGGTTGTTCAGCCTGGAGAAGAAAAGGCTCCGGGGAGACCTTATAGCAGCCTTCCAGTAGTTAAAGGAAGCCTACAGGAAAGATGTGGAGGTGCACTTTATCAGGGAGTGTAGTGATAGGACAAGGGGGAATGGCTTTAAACTGGAAGAGGGTAGATTTAGATTAGATATAAGGTGCCCAGAGAAGCTGTGGAAGCTCCATCCCTGGATGTGTTCAAGGCCAGGCTGGATGGGACTTAAAGCAATGCGGTCTAGTGCGAAGTGTCCCTGCCCGTGGCAGGGGGGTTGGAACTAGATGATCTTTAAGGTCCCTTCCAACCCAAACCATTCTATGATGGTTCTATGATGACGATGATTATTCCTGGATCTCAGTAAGAAAAGCCTGACAACAATTGGCTTAATAAAATAACTGTTTTAATAAGATAGAATAAAAAAGTAGTATAGAAAGTGAGAAAACCTTACATTCTTTCAGGTGCTGGGAACTCCACTTCTGTGCAGTGTTGCGCAGCCCCTGAATGGATTTTCCCACAGAGCAAAGTGCAAAGCAGATCCTTTTTTTGATCTTTCGGGCTATTGTATATAACTTCTTACAAGAAAACATCTTTATTCCTAAAGCATGTTCACATGTGAACTTCTTGCTGCACTATGTAATAAAGTTTCAGTTTCAACCACTTATTCTAACAAGTGCATAACTCCCTCAGAGAACCAGTTAATCAGTAAGACAGCACTGAAGCAGTTTTCCTGATGGAGGAGACTTAACACTTTAGTATTGAGATAGAGCGCTAAGCTTCTGCTCAGCTGCAGTAATTCTTGGTACCACCTGACCGCTTCCCAGTGCAGGTTCACATACTTGGTTGAACAAAGAATGTCATTGGATCTACACTCCTCAAACTGTAATCCAACAAGGTAGCCCAGCATCAGACGTGCACATAACTACATGCTTAAAGTTAAGTACTCACCTTAAAGCTGATCTGTACTGATATATGTGCATATATTACCCTGAATCAAGACACAAAGGACAAATCCAGCTCTCAGTGGTGATGCTGGAAAATTTCCAATGACCACAGTAGGCAATGTGCAATAAGAGCTGTTAGTAAGCCCTCAAAACAAATAAGTAATAAGATGATAGAAAAATTTGAAACAACTTAGTGGGAAGAAAAAGGATAAACACTAAGTCCCCCTGCAGTAATAACTATTTACTGAATTTTTAACACTTTATTGGAGTCACAATAAGTAAAATATTTAAATAATATAAAATGTATAATAGCAAGATTTTTGTTCTCTCTGCAGCCCTTATTTCTGCTCCCTTTTCCTATCTATTTTTTCACAAGCAAGACTCACAGTTTGTCTTTCAAATCCTCCTTATTTTGGGGAAAAAAGAGACAAAGACAGTTCAGATGGTTCAGGATCAAAGTTACTAGAGTGCAATCTTTCTTTTGGGGTTGGGGGAACCACACACACAAATAACAGGAGGAGAGAAAGAATTCTGTTCTTCACATGCAAGCCTTACCTGCAAAATCACACTGAGCTCTCTGACAGGCATAGAACTACAAAACCTGGAGGCTAGAGGTTTTAATAAGATATTAAATAAACAAACAAATGGCTTAATCTGGACACTTCTTCTAATTTATCTTTCTGTAAATCTGCTTTCAGAATTTGTAATCACAGCTGCAAAGACAGAAGAGAAAATGCTCCAGTGCTAAAGAAAATGCACATCTCATCTATGCATGTCACAGAGCATGCTGTGATAATTTTAAATCATAACACACCATAGGATGCAGAGTGTCATGGAATAAAAATACAAATCTGATAAGATACATGCAACAGCTTTGTCTACATAATATCCAGTCTGAGAAATTAGTGGTCATTCAGCAAGCCAGTTCTGTTCCAGCAGTGGGAGTTTTCAATTATTGGAGCTAGATCAGATCCAGGGATAATTTAGTATCAGCACATTTCTGATTGAAGGCTTCTCCCACAAAGCATCTGACAAGGCTAAGAGGTTCTTTTCTTATGCTGTTTCCTCACAATTGATTTCTTTCCCTGCTTTGCATTTTTCCCATAATTAATATTTTATCTTTGCTAATTTAATGCCATTCTTCTGCTTATGTATAATCTCTTTGCTTTTAGCAGAAAAAAAAAAAATAAAAATCCTCCCTGGTGCAAGTTACATACAAGAAGGTTGATATTGAAAAGGAGGATGGCAGAAAGAGAGAATTTTTTCTTATAATTCCTGTTTCTTCTCAAGCCACTCACATTTCAATAAGATCTGTTCCCAGTATTACCAATCTTCCTAACTCTGTAACTGCAGTTAAAATCATCATATGACCAAGAGTTCAAAGACAAAACCCAAGTATCTTAGGCAGCAAAGGAAAGGGGTTCACAGCTATGACCATTTAATGTTTCTTATGTTTCCACTGCTTTGCCAGAGTGTGGAGTTGCAATTGCACAGCCTTGCTGGCAGCACAGACTGATTGGTACTGATGTGCTCCTTAAGAGGTGATGCAGGAGAACTGAGCCTCCATAGCCATAGTGTGGTCCCTGCTAATTGCTCAAAGGAATGTGATCCTTTTGAAATACTTGTGTTGTTGCTCCCAGTCTCTTTGACAAGAAGACAACATCCTGCACAAATTTCCCAAGTACATTTACTCAGGAAACTAACGACACGAGCAAAGACATTGAAAAACGAAGCAAGGGAACATAGCAACCATCAAGCTTGGTAGTTGCCTATTTTCATGCTGTAGGCTTAGGGCAACATTTAGCAAGGGGCTTGCGCATAAGATATGTACAAATGTAGATTTGCCCTTCACTCTGAGTTGCTTCCCATTATCCTACATAGTCAGTGCAAGGACATACTAGATGATAGTGGCAGGGGGCCACTAGTCTTTCTTCACTGCAGCATGGTTGCCCAGCTTTGACCACACTTGGTTTTCCAGCTACTTTCCTGGCAGTGCAGCCCAGTCTGCTGTGGGGCTCTGCAGTGAGCATAACTACAAGCAGTCTTCAAATGCAGAAGCATTTTACTATGCTGCCAACCTCTAGCAGTGGATGTAGCTCTGCCACATAGAGATAATGGAAGTTAATGGTACATTGCAGATATTTTTTAATGTAAATGTATGTATATGTATGTATGTATATGTGTATCTACACATTCTCTAGCAGTTTTATAGCTGCCCTTTTTCCCCAGAAGTTACCATGAGGAACAGGGCGTCAGGGCTGGGAACTTAACCTTGGGAACACCTGCAAGAAAGGAGGTGAATGCTAAAGGGATGAATGTGATGAAGAATGCACAGAGGGAGGTAAAATACTTAGGCAAGCAAATGATTGAATCAGTGACTGGAACAACCAGGTCTCTGCAGGAGATTAATATGAATGAGATGCTATGCTTCATTGACTAAGTTCACCGAATTTCTTTAAACATCAGTATTGTTTTTATGTTGCACTTGCCTAACTTAGCTGCAACTTGCTATTTAATCTATAAAGCCATTATTAGCTGAATGGTGATTGGAAAGCAGCAGGAAGATACTCTGATTACGCCTTTATTGTTGTCCTGCACTTGATCTTCTCAGAGAGGATGTATGGTCCTACTGTCCCCTGTTGCTCTCAGCATCTCATATCTGAGCCATAACTGAGAGTGTTGCATCTGTTTTAGAACAGAACTAAATGTGTTTCCAGTGATTTCCAGAATAAGATGTAAGCCTGCAAAGCTTTGTTTACCTTCTCTTCCTTCTTGGTCCCAGGCATCAAAAGGTGATATCTGGTTAACGGCTAATTAAAGGCTTCCATTGAGCAAGCCAGAGCTTTGTAAATCCACATCTTCCTCTGCATACGATTTGGAAACAGCTGAAAGTTTTGAGTTTGCATTTTGCCAAGTTGGAGGCTGCATTCACACTACTGGAAACTTTGAAGTAAACAGAGAAAAAGCAAACCAGCAGGTTCTTAAACCAAGGGATATGAAGTGGAAAAAATCTATGACTCTCCCTTCAGGTAGAGACCTGAAGATATAGCCTTGAAAATGAGGTGTCATGCTGACTTATTAGATCCCTGATCATTTAAAATGTAAATCCTAAGAAGGAAAAAAGAGCTACAGCAAATAGGATGAGTGGGTTGGCTTTTAATAAATGAACATGGCATCTGCCTCTTTTATCTCCCAATGAATTGAGCATTGCTATCTTTGTAATTAGCACTGACAAACAGCACACTCCCGGGAAACAGGACAGCAAGATACAGTGGATTAATTTTGCATACCTTGCTGAGCTAGCATGGGGCTAAAACTTGGGGCATATTGGCTTTCTGGCAGCGCCGTTGTGAACTGATTGCAGTTCTTGCCCAGGAAAGTACACAGGTATGGATAGCAGAGTCATGGAATCATAGAATCATTTAGGTTGGAAAAGACCTTTAAG
>RSEF01000004.1:54720713-54752863 GCA_003993805.1 Himantopus leucocephalus | reverse complement strand
GGTCCCTTCCAACCTAAACCATTCTATGATTCTATGATTCTAGGAAACTTCTAAAGCAACATTTTTCAGATCACTTTCTTCACAAGAGAAATGGAATTTTCATCCTAATTTGGGATGAAATTTAGAGATGAATTCTGAGAGATTAATTCTTAATTGCAAAAGATTCACAAATTGACTCATCATAATCTTCGAACTTTCTAAATTTCCCTTACCCCATTCATGTTTTTTAATTTAAATTTTGTACTGTGCAAAGTAATGTCCATTGAAGAATAAGAAAAATAGTAACATTAAAACCTTACCCTGTAATTATGGTGATTGGAAGAAGTGTTAAATCTCCTGAGATGTTTAGAGGAGCCTCATTCTTAAGGTTTTGAAAAATTACTGAATTATACATGTCTACTTTTTCATATAGTCTTGGTTTCCTCAGGTAAAGATAGCCACAGTTTTACTTATGGTGATTGGAAGAAGTGTTAAATCTCCTGAGATGTTTAGAGGAGCCTCATTCTTAAGGTTTTGAAAAATTACTGAATTATACATGTCTACTTTTTCATATAGTCTTGGTTTCCTCAGGTAAAGATAGCCACAGTTTTACTCCTTGTTGTGCTACTTGATCTAGCCTTGAGAACAGTTCTGAAAAAGATAATGACCATGAAGATTTTCCTTTTATTTCACAGAGTCCTTTTACGGTAAGGTGCTCTGTATGTACATGGTCTTTGTTTCTATATGGGTAATCCTTAAAATGAGAACTGTCAGCAAAAGTTAAACTTGTGCAGGTCCCACAGCAGTCTGGCAGGGAAGTATTCAAAAGCCCACCACTAGGGTGTATCCCAGATGATCTGTTGCTCTCTTCAGAGTTTAATTCTAATTAAATGCAATATAGTTTTGTCCCTTAAACAGTCTGTTCCTGGGCTGGGTCTATCTGCTCCAACACTGCAAACTGCCTTCAGCTTGCTGCAACCTCACGTCATTTATATAATTCTGTCACCCCCAAATTTTGCTCTGAGCCAGGTTTTTCTTCTGCTTCTATTTTCTGAAGACTTCACAAGGTGCTTGTTCTCAGAGAGCAAGGAAATAGAGGTTTGAGAAAAAAATCAAAAAGGAAACGACTGTTTCCAGCATGACCTCTCTGATAGGGTGTCTGTCTTTCCCGGCAGCCAGGTTCTCCCACAAGCAGAAATGTCTCCAAAGTGTTCTGACTGACATAAGAGGAAAAGCAGCCCCAGGTTCTTGGTGGTTGGTTTGTTTTTTTCCCCAGCTATGTAACAGCTCCATTGTCTTGACCACATCCCTAAGCACTGACCCAGGCTCCCACTGATGTTTTCAGATGCAGACTGCATCTATTCCCTGTTATTATTAGGGTTAGAAACACACATTTACTTACAGAATGCAGACAGGATAGCTATTGATGTGTATGTCAGTGGCTATTTTCATCTGCAGGATACTAAAAGTATTCCCAATCTGCCCAAGCAGAAAGACTTGCCTAGTTTTCCCCTCTGATCACCAGAATAAAGAACATGATGGAAAAGCCCTGGAAACACATTCTTAACTGTTTTCCTATGGATGCCTCTAGCAAGTGATGGAAGTTGTATAACTCTTGTCCCTGATTGCAGTAACACAAACCCCAGTGTTTCAGGCAAAATACTATGAAATTACAGCACAAACAGAGAAATGTTCAAAGCAGACTGTTGGGGACATAAAAGACTAGACAGATGATTAAACCAATGACCAAAGAAGTCAGCTTTCTCTCCAACATATTTCAAGTTTGCTTGTAAGCTCAATTACAGTAAGGAGTAACAAATAGAAGGTAAGGAAATGTTTTCATCTTTAGAGAGAATAATTCAGTCACCACAGACTTCATCTCCACTAATTCTAAATGTCTCATACATCTGCTCTCTTCTGCTTCTGTCCTTTGGTGCAATGCAGCTCTCCTGGGCCTTGCCTTGAGGAATTAAATCGAAGACACACACCCCAAGCTCTGCCCACCTTCCCATCACCCAATTTACTATATGGATGGACATTGGTGGTGGTGTGCTCTCAGCAAGTGCATCCTTGCTTTCTCTGACTGTTTGAGCTTAATAAAGAGTGTAAAAGTCCTTCAAGGCAACACTCTGTTTTTTTAGAAGAAAGCTAGTTGGCCCAACAGTGGCCTGCGGCCCCAAGGTTACCAACTGGACAACTCTGGACAAGTCATCTCATTTTCACTTTGCTTTAGTTTCCCCATTTTGAAATGGGTTTGAAACAGCACACCTTTTTTACAAAATATTTTAAGTGTGTGAAGTGACAAAGGTGGTAGTGTGTGAACATACATTATACAAAAAGAGGTTGTGCACTTAATCCCTATTACAACCTTGGGACCCAAAAGCTATATGTACCACTAAGTATTGACCTGCATCTGTACAATTCCTTGCTTTACTCTGGAGTTAATTCTTTGTACTTTTCGCATGGATTTTTCTTCCTATTCAAAGGTGTTTCCATGGACATTTCTCATGCACCTGTTTGAACAATAAAATCTTTATTAAATAAAGCCACGTAATACTTATGGGTAATAACAAGTTAATTTGACTTATAACAAATGCAAAATAGAGCCAGTTTGCCCTAACTGAACTTTTTTACAAATTGCAATTATCTGTTACTTACTTGGTAAAGAAACACCATCATCTTTGAACACAATCAAAACAAACAAACAAAAAATTCTGACCTGCATAAGCAGCACAAAGGGACATAGGAGAAATACGGTGGTTTCTCACAAGGCCATGGTAGCAGTGGCCAATGGGGGGGATATGAAGTTTTCAAAATTGCCATATCAAAAGAGCATCCTGCTGCAAGTGTTTCCTCATCAAGGTTAGTTATTTCAAGGGGCAGTGCACGCAGGGGGAAATTTCTACACCCCACCCCCTACTCCTCCCCAAATCCCTGATAAATTGATTTAAGCTCTTTATGAGGGGTGGACTGTCCCTGGAGGACTTCACCCATGGTAGTAGCTATAGCTCAAGATGGTGCTGAGGGGCTCAGAGAATCCTCCCTGTGCAAGCATTTGGGATCCCTTTGTCCAGCATAGGAGAAAGTTTACTTCTGTTTTCTCCTGAACAACTGATGCAGCTGAGGTCCAGCTTTGCTCTGGCACTGCTGAAGAATGGAACTGGTCCAGAGAAGGAGTGCCACCTCCATCTCTCCTCTTCCCCATGCCAAAACAGAGACACAATGTTGTGATGGGTTGACCACAGGACAGGGTGATGACTCAGAAATTATCATCATGCGCAAGAGACTTGACTTGGGGAAATTTATATAATTTGTTTGCAATCAAATCAGAGTACGATAATGAGACATAAGAACAAAGCTAAAAACACTTTCCCTCCACCCCTCCCTTCTTCCCAGGCTCATCTTCACTCCCAATTTCTCTACCTTCTCCCCCCCAAGCAGCGCAGGGGGATGGGGAATGGGGGTTGCAGAGAGTTCACTTCTTCCTCCTCACACTCTCCTGCAGCCCTAGTGTGGGGTCCGTCCCACAGGAGACAGTCCTTTGTGAAATTCTCCAATGTAGGTCATTCCCATGGGCTGCAGTTCTTCATGAGCTGCCGCAGCATGGGTCCTTTCCACGGAGTACAGTCCTTCAGGAATGGACTGCTCCAGTGTGGATCCCCTGTGGGGTCACAGGTCCTGCCAGAAAACCTGCTCCAGCATGGGCTCTCCATGGTGTCACAGCTTCCTTCAGGGAATGTCCATCTGCTCTGGCATGGGTTTCGCCATGGAGCACAGGGTGGATATCTGCTCCACCATGGTCCTCCATGGACTGCAAGGGGGACAACCTGCATCACTATGGTCTTTGCCATGGGTTCCATGGGTTGCTCCAATGCCTGGAGCACCTCCTCCTCCTCCATCTTCACAGACCTTGGTGTCTGCATATTTATTTCTCTCTCTTCTCTCTCCCAGCTGCTATTGCACAGCTGTTTTTACCCTTTCTTATATATGTTATCACAGAGACGCTAGCACCGTCACTGATGAGCTTAGCTTTGGCCAGTGACAGGTTTGTCTTCAGGCCAGATGGAACTGGCTCTGTGCAACATGGAAGCAGTTCCCAGTGTCTTCTCACAGAAGCCACCCCTGCAGCTCCTGTCCTACCCCAAACCTTGCCACATAAACCCAATACATGTTCCCAGAACCTGTAGAAACAAGTTAAGATGTGGAGATGAAAGTCCAGTGAGCCTGGATTGGGCCAAGCCACATGCAGGGTGCAACACAAGATGAATGTCACAGACACAGCAATTGTGGCAGTGTTTAAATTAATTGGGTTTTGGTGCATTGAGGGTCAGGACTGGGCCAGAATAAGTTCAGCTGAGGAAGCAGAGAGGAAAGGCATCCAAGCTAGTCTGCTCTGAATGGCCTTGGGTCAGGAAACAATTGAGCTGCCTTCTCAAAACGCAGCCCTAAAACGTAGTTCCCTCAGTGAGGCAGGGACCACCTGCTGCTGAAAAACCTGTACAACACCAGCACAGCTTCCAACACTTTGATACTGCAGTTCACATCAACGTCTGTACAAGGGGATGTCAGACCATTGCATGTGACCTCCAAATAGATGCCTATCTCTCTGCTAGTAGGACATATGGTTGTGAAAGAAGGCAGACGTTCTGCATGTGGCTATGCGGCTGGGCAGGCAGATGGATGCAGTAGCTAGCCACATAATCCCTAGATGTGTGGTGGTGTCAGCACAAATGTACATTCCCAGTACTGCTCCTGTGGGAGTTGCAACTAAGGGTGATAACTTTTTCGAAATCTGAGGGAATTTTGACTGAGGAAGTATTAAAACCTGAGCATCAAATATTTATTTTCTACACCGTGTTATTTTCTGTACATAATATTAATTCACAGTCTCATGGAAGTTCTGTGTACCTATGCAATGGGTTGGATTCTCTCCCCTCCTAGTGTGTTACTGAAGACTCTTTAAAATCCCTTGACATTATTTCAGCCTTAATAGATACCTCATGAGTTACTTCAGTTTTCTAATGCTCTATCAGCCTGAAGAGAATTTTCTTTCACTATCTGGGCTTCTTCCCTTCAGATCCCTACCAAAGCAATCCTGTACTCAATACACCATTAAGACATGTTGCATGTGTAAAAAAAAACCCAAACACCTCCTATCCCAAAACCTACCGCCATTTCTAATGAGTGTCTTAATAATCTTACTCTGTTACATTTTTATGGAAGGTTGTAGAATGTGTATTGTTACCAAGAATATAAGAGTTGATATCTGTTTGTGTTTGGAGAAGCATTTTTCTGGGCATATGCCAAGCTGTCTTCAATTTCTATAAAAGCAGTGAAAATTGCTGCCATCATGATTGCCTGATTGTGCTCCATTAAAACGGAATTAATATAAACCATCTAGAGAAGCATTTCAAAGCAGTACATTTTTATACAATAATCTGATTTGAAGCTATGACTAGATGAGGAAAAACTATATGAAGATTAACATGGCACCCTGTGTTAATACAGCGATAAACACTCTTATGCTCTGACTGGGAACAGTCAACTAAATGCTTTTGTCTCAATGCATTCCTACAGATCTGAGGGAAGCCAAGAAAGCAATGAGGGGTGAGCTCAGGGGAACACACTGTCCTGTGACGGAAGTCAGCAAAAGTTAATCTGTTATCACAGATTGGATCCACATCTAGCACAGGTGATAATTTCTTCTGAAACAGTATTGAATATTTTTTTAAAGGTGAAGTCACGAGATGTTTCAAGGAACCATGTTTTTACAAGCTTTTGGTCTTTTCGGTCATGTGTCTCATGCTAGTTTTGTATTTCACAGCATGTTAGAGTGAAAAATATCATTTTCCATGTCTCCTTTAGCTCATTCCTGTACCACATCTGGGGTCTATAAAGGCAATCTGATAAAGAGTCTACAAACCTCAGGCTCAGCATTACAACTAATAACATGCAGGAAGCCAGCCCACAACATCGCCTAACTGCCTGAAACAGCACACAGCAAACTTTCTGCAACATAACAAAGACGCCCAAGAATCATGCCCTGGGGGAAAAAAAAATAATTGGGAGGTAGTAGCAGTGCCAAGATTTTAAAAAACATAAACAATATTTCTATAATTAACTCATTTGCTTGCCTCACATACTCATCTGCTCCCTAAAGTCCCTACATCCCTCATCTAGTGATCAGCAACAGACTCCAAACCTCTGCATAGCTGTCATCTGATCTACGTGGTACCTGATCCTCTTGGGTTCTCCCTGTATGCAGGAGTGAAACCTCCCACAGGGTGATGCTGCACTAGACCCAATGATCTGGACCAGCCCCTGAGCCACACAGGAAGTCTGGAGACTGTGAAACTAAAGGGAGGAGGATCCTTCCTGTTCTGCATTTGATCCAGAGACTTTCATTCAAACAGCAAACACTGTTCCTGGAACAAGGACCAAAGCTAGGCTTCATCCCTCCCAGGTTAACACCTCACCTTGTGTGTTCCTATTTGTTCGATCTTTGCTTCTCTGGTCCCCAAAATGTTAGCAGTGCAGGACGAATATTCATCAAAGATTAAAATTGCATCAGGGCCATTGTGGTTGGTATCTGTTTTGAAGGCAAAGAAGAACCTTGCTCTAAAAGCTGACCGTGACTGTCAAAAACAAAAGTGACCCCATGTTACTCATGGTTTTAAATTACCAAATGGTTAATTTACTATTGTTTTGTTGTGTGCGGGTAGCTCTGCTACTGTCTGAGTGGCTCTTTTAGAGCTGAAGGAGAGATTTTCAAAAGAATACACTTCCATGTGCTCAGAAAACAGCCAGATATTAAAAAGGTTTTGGCAGATATGCTTGGCAGAAACTGCTTTGGAAAAAAATGACCTATGATATTTTTAAAGTACTTTTGAACATACTACTCAGATGATAGAGTGAGATGCTTTTGTATATTTATATCATCATAGAAATAAACCTACAAAAATGTTATTTTGGGCCAGTCTCAGAGTTAGTCGCGCTTGACTCCTTCCTTCCTTGGAAGACACCTGCCTCCTGGTTCCCCCATACAAGACCTTCCACTAGGCTTTTTTTCTCCTCCTTTGTCAGACACAGTTGTTTTAAATAGAGAAATAAACACATCACCCTTAAAAGTGTCAAAATAAACATTGGTTTAAAAATTGTTACTACTTTATTTTTTACAGGAACTTTTCAGTATTGCCAAATAGATTTTTTTTTTCAAATGAAAATAAGCTAAAAACTGAGCCCAGATCTAGTGTTTAGGTGCTCTGCTGGATTGGAGTCAAGAAGGTATAAGGCTGAAGGTCACACACAAAGGTGCAACACTGGAGCTGAGTAAGGAACCAGGTGCATCCTGGTTGTCTGATTGCATGGGCTTCCCTAAAACACTTCCTTTTGTCAAGTGCCTTTGCAGAGAGGTAGGTGGTCAGGCTACATTTCGCTTGTACTGAAAGCCTGGACACAGCAATCATCAAGATGGGGAGAAGGGAAAGCCAGAAGACAGCAAGGTTGCCCGCAGCAAGGAAATGGCAGCAAGAACTAGCACTTATACTCCTTTGTCAGTTTTTACCATGACGTTTTCACAGAAATTCCTAATTCAGAGCTTAATTGCTGTTAAAGCAGTTGTATTATGGATATACGTGACAGGACCCGTATTGAGCACATAGCAGTGGCTCCCTAGGATGCAACAAGTGATAGCTTGTGCTCGAGGGGCCATGTGATGCTCAATAAAGGAAAGTTTCAGGCTGGCTGGACACCATGTTTCTGGTTAGCTATAGCCACACATATTCACATATAGAAATTTGGACATCTATATTCACCAATGTGGCCAATTAAGCAAGAAGCTGAACTCTCTTGATGATGTTATCAATAAAGAGAAGCCAGATGGTGTTCCGTATTTTGATACATCCAGGAGGCTTGGAGCTTTGGAGACTGGACTGGATATAGTACAAAACCAAAATCACCTCAAGCTTATGGTCTTGACTACACTTTTGCTTGAAATTTTGGGGGATACATAATAGTTATCTATCCCACCCTTCAAAATACAGAAAGAAAAAAGGGTTTGTAAGGAGCTCTGAGGTGTTATAGTACATTCTGGAAAGACTGGCCTCTGGTGAGGTGTGTGTGTCCTGATCCACTATTCCAGCTCTTCTTACCGTAGTGCTCTGTTCAGAATTAGAACAGCCAGTTATTGTTTTTATTAGCTGCTCCTCAACTATCAATGCAGTATCATTTCTGTGGTTCTAACCTGAACCAAGCCTTTACTACCTGGAAGGTATCTAACATCCCTATAGTGCCACTCTATATCACTTTCTGAAGGCCTCATAGCTTTAAAGCAGAACAATGTCCCACTGTAGAGTCCTGTTGGTCAGTACTTCTAGTGAAAGACTTACGTACTGTGAAGCAGGCATAAAACAATTATTTAAACACAATTCATACTATTTTATGTTCATGACAGAGGTAAAACAAAGTTGAATTTAGATAGAAAAGCCTCTGTTTTAGTTACTTTAAAAAGTAGAGCTTCGAGGAACTGATCACCTTACTGAAATCAATGGCGTAGAGTTTATTCTGCACACAGAAACCTATGGCATTTCTCGAGAAGCTAGTACAGACACACTAGCTTGGGAAAGACTGCTTGATTTAAAAAGACATGAGACAGCTTTTCCTATTAGAACAGCACTTACATACTGCCTAGATGTGAGTGTCCAATCCCCCCTGAGGTCAAGGCTGCAGTCCCTAAGGCACTCAAAAAACACATAAAGAAAGAAAATCCTTGCCCTCAATAGGTCCTGTTCAAAGCTAAGAGGTGAAATGAATTGCCTAAAGTTTGACAGCTGCCAAGCACAGGACCCAATCCTCACAAATGTATGTGGCTGCACTGCCAGGTATTACACTTAAAACAAAACAAAAAAAAGTGTGAAAGAATTTGTGCCAGCTGATGCTCCCTTACAACCACTTATCTGAGCCAAAATATATAAAAGACCTTTTTTCATGTAACTACCTCTTCCTTTGTAATTTTACTATGCTAGCATCTATATTCAGAAAGCCCTGGGACATGAAGTGTGTGTGCTTTTTTAACTGGGGAGAGCTTCCTGAATTGGTGCTTAAAATAGGCAACATGGGGATAGCATTAGGGGAAACGTGGTCTTTATTGGAGTCTCCCAGACTTGCCATGGCAATGAAGTGGGTGACTATCATTATCGGTGCTGGCTTACCACTGTGACAGCAATAAGAATAGATGGCACTGCTCTAAAGGAAGAGAAACTGCAGATGCTTCTGAACATACAGAGGGCTGCAAAGATGGCATGTACCAACTTCTCCATACAAATAGCTGTCCTCCCATTTCCTCAGGATCTGTCACCACTGGAGTCAAAGGGAGCTAAAGCTTAGGTGTTAGTACACACAAAACATGGACCCAATCTGCCTCTGACAGAGACTGTGGTGGAAACCAGAGTAAGACAACCTTGTAGGGCTCATGTTCAACTGATGGGAATTACTAATTGTTTCTGGTGTACATAAAGGGTACAGTTACAGTGAAAAGAAGTTGTTGGCTAGCAAGGCAAATATACCTTGTGCCTATGTTGCTTTTGTATGCAGTCTTAAATCTGTTCAAGCTCAGGATGCTCTTGTGGCAGATGATGCTGGGATCCATCTAGGGCTTCAGGCTGTCTTATTGTTCCTGTTGGGAAAGTCATTTTCTCTGGACTAAGCACAGAGCTCCAGCATGAACCAAAAAGAAGATAAGAGTGTTCTTGAATACATATATGGCTTCCGCTCCAGTAACACCAACTCCATTTTTAGACAAGATGTTTAAGTTGGTAGAATGCTTAACCTGAAGCCTGAACTGTCTCCTAAGACTGTGCAGTGCAGGGGTTAGGGCTCCAGAGGAGTCAGTTCCGATCCAGGCTCTGAGCCTGACTTTAAGCATATCTTCTGCTCCCTGCTACCTGGCTTGTCCACTTAAATCACCAGACTTTCAGGTTCAGTACTCCCTCTGCATGGTTCAGATCATGACTACTTCATGTAGGCATACGGATTTGGCAAGAATCTGACCATTCTCATAGTCAATAGGATCTCCATAGACTTCAGCACAGTCCTTCTCACCATTGCTGGATGGCAGGTATAAGTGTTAGGGCCAGGGAATAACAGGGCAAGTGAGCAGGAGGAAGGACTGCTGTAGAGAAGAAAAAAAAAGGAAGAAAGTTTGCTCACCGACAAATAAGGGCAGGGAGATATCTGGGAGTTGAATTTTTTGTCTCCTCTCTGGATAATGCTACCATTCTCTCCTGGAGTGCACACTGATTTTTGTTGTCAAACAGCCCTTAGCAAGTGTTATCCTGGAGTTGGTAAAATCTATTAGGAGCTGTGCACCTGTTCTCCCATTTTTATCTCCAAAATCTACTGACAATTTCATTCTGGTGCCAGAGTACATCAAACCCCATCCATAGAATGCATCAGCTCAAACTGGCAGGGAGTGAGAGACTGGCATAAGGCCAATTACATTCCTTTACATTCCACTTATAATTAATTATGTCCTAGCCTGCCAGATGTGATGTGGAGTACAGTTTAGAAGGGTAGCATCAGCTTTTCTCTTGGCATATTTACATTAAAATTAAGGACTTTCCTTTTTTGAACTGGAAAGAAGATGATTGTTTGGATGCCAAATGATGTAAAGAGTTTTTTTCAAAATGTGATATTCCCAAATGTGTAGTCAAAGAGTGAGAGCAGTCACCACAGTAACACAGTTCAGATTTTGTTTCCCCAACTGGATGATGAAATAATGATTAATTATTCTCAATTTGGGATGGTTACCAAGCCAAATGCATTTATTTAAAAACCTGCTTTTCGTGGACATCTGTATAGATTTTGTCTGTAACTGAAGTAGATCAAAAGACATGTGAATAAGGTCAAACCAAAATTTTATTCTCAATATTTCAAAATATCCCCAATTATTTTTCTGCATCAATCCACCTGTAGCCGTTGATTGCAAAATAAAAGCTTCAAGTGGGATTCTCAAAATAATTCCTACCATTACTCAGCCTTTTAAAACTAGTTGTAAAACTTTTTTCAATCAGATTTAGGCCATTCCTAAAAGCATTTCAGAATGATCTGGGGAGACACCTCTGTAGACAGAGATGGAAGTTTGCTCTAGACTCATGCTGAAGGCCACTTTTAGTTGTACGTGATCACAATTCATCTTAAAGAACCAAAGTCAGCAAGCTGTGAATTTACTACTACACTGTAAGTTATGCTTTATCAGTACATGAGCCTAAGAGCAACCTAGGCTCCAGCAGACTTAGGCGTAGAGGATTTGAGATGCTTACACTATCTGGCTGGATCTATATCCTAAATACCATAATATATGAGACAACAACTGAAATAAAAATTTCTGAAACATCTGATATCCTGGTAAAGGCTCCACATCCATCACAGAGGCACAAAACCATCCACAAATGTGACTTTTTAACAGAGAATGCAGAACTGGTGCCCAAGTGCCAGAATTTTCCAAAGGATTTGGCTTACCATGTAGGTCCTAAACTTTTTGTCCCTCAAACAAGATGAAGTTGGACTTAGACCTACTTCAAGGAAGATAAGAAATGGTAGAGAAGTAGGTGTTATATTTGCAGGCTCAGATTTTCCACAGAGACATTCCCTAGGGGCATGATGTGTTTGATAAAAAAAAAAATCCAATGATTTTTAGGAAGAATTTTCAGCAAGCTCAACATAGCTGTCTTGGGGTAGCAAATTATGGGATAGATGCTTCCACATTAATTATTTTTCCTAAGGAAAGCCAGTATGATTGGAAAGGTTGATGACTTTTTAAAAAGCAGTTTCTTCACTCAGGTCCCTGCATGGGTAATGACTCCCAAATATATTTAAAGGCATTCAAAATGCCTCCAAATGCATAGTGGCCTCTTGGCCTTAATTCCAGAAACAGACATCTAAGTACGTCAGAATATCCCACCTGACACATACTGCACACTTTCAGGAGCCCAAAGTCTTCATGAAGTTCACTATAATAATTTCAGATATCTTATGTTCCCCTCAATAACGAAGTCTATGTCCACCAATGTGTCACCTTCACAGCAACTCATCCTCAATTACAGTGTCCTCTGCTGCTTTATCTTACATTCCTGCACTTAGTTCTCCCTTACTTACTTGCTTCACATTAATATCACAATCACAGAATAACTTAGGTTAGAAGGGTCCTCTGGAGGCCTTGAGTTCAAACTTGCTCAATACAGGGCTCCATTAAATGAGATCTTACAGGGTCTTGTCCAGCTGAGTTTCAAAACTCTCCAAGAATGGGACTCCACAGTCTGCTCCAGTGCTCAGCTGCTCTCACTGCAAGAACTTTATATCTAGTAATAATCAGCCTGTGCTGCAATGTGTAAGCATTGCTTCTTGTCATAATGCTGCACACCTCAAGAAGAGTTTGGCTCCATCTTCTCTGTAAAGTGAAAACTGAGTGTTCATCTGATCAGAATAGCTACCCATTCCCTCCCACGTGTCTTCACTGTGGTGCTTTCATAGACATTTTGAAAATTAAGATGATTAAGTGTTAATTTTAACATTCAATGTAGAAGTGACAGCAGAAAAAACACTTCTTCCTTAGGAGCAAATCTAAACACAGGGCTTTTTTACCACATGTATCACAAGGAGAGATTTTTATTTCTTCATAGAACTATTTGAAGGTTTCCATTCCACAGTAAACATATGCTTAAACATAAATATACGCATAAAAATAAGCATAGCCCATAAGTCAGTTTTCAATATATCCTATTAAATCTAATCACATACTTAATTTTTATCTGACCAGGAGCAGCCTCCTAAATTTTGATTTTTTTGCTGCTAATTACAAAAACTTGCAACTCAGTTCCTAAATACCAAAAGGAAATCTTTCAGAAGTGACCTGATTTTGCTAAGGGTGGAATGTCCTGCACCGCTCACAGCCCTTCTGCCTTTCTGAAAAACATATCTTGTGTCATGAATGTGTATGAACAAGAAAGCACAGCTAAGGCTCATGGCCTTATGCTCCATATCTTCATGCCTTTTTTCCCCAAATGTTTAAAACCATGTCGCCTCAGTACGCTCTTAATGTTGGCAAAGGACAACTGTGTGATTTTGAGAATGAAGTTTTCATCAAATCTCCTCAGGAAAATTTTTCATTTGAAATGTGCTTATGATGAGAAAATTGGGTTTTTTTACTATTTGGGTGTTCCAGGTAGCTGTTTCTATGCTGAATGTAGAGTGGAATCAGGCATGGCATCTGTGAATGACAAGCTATAGATGTGCAGCACAAGTTGTATCACGGCAAAGGTGGGTGAGCTTGGGATCAGCCTATCCCTTTCAAAATCCAACTGGCAAAGAACTGGACTTCACATTCTGAGGGGACTCCTACTTTATCCCACCTTGCTCACAGAGTGGCTAACTGGAAAGGTATTATAAAAAGCCTACTGTATAAAGAGCTTTTCACACTTGCAATCATCAAACTATTTTTGCAACTACTATAGGAGAGTGAATTAAAAGGTATCACAGAACCAGCTATTTCAATTTCAATGTAGAGAAAATACTCTTCGCAGACATTAAAGTGGCTATCAATGTGAATAACATGGGACACATATATATTAAATCAGGCTAACTGTAGTCACACATACACTATTTCATATATGAGTCCCTGTCTAGGGTTTTTTATACTGGTGCTTACATATTAGAAATTACCTAATTCAGGGCCCTCAAGTTATCTAATTCAGGACTCTGAATTTTAGGAAAATGAAATTCCAGCTCTTCAAGGAGTTAGTCAATAGAACTCCCTGAGAAACTGCCCTCAAGGACAAGGGAGCAGAACAGAGCTGGCAGATCTTTAAGGATGCTTTCCTGAGAGTGCAAGAGCTCTCAATCCCCAGGTGTAAAAAATCAGAAAAGAAGGGCAAGATACCAACATGGCTGAGTTGAGACCTGTTGGTCAAACTAAAGGGCAAGGAAGAGATGCATAGGGAGTGGAAGCAGGGACAGCTATCCTGGGAAGAGTGTAGGGACACTGTGTGGTTGTGTAGGGATGGGGTCAGGAAGGCCAAGGCACAACTGGAGCTGAACTTGGTGAGGGACACAAAGAATAAGAAGGACTTCTACAGGTGTGTTAATCAGAAAAGGAAGGTCAAAGAAAGAGTACCTCCCCAATGAGCAACACTGGCAAACTGGTAACAACAGATAAGGAGAAGGCAGAGGTACTCAACAACATTTTTGACTCAGTCTTCGCTGGTGATCTCTTCCCATACCTCTTGAGTGGATGGACTACAAGGCAGGGCCTGGGGGAGCAAAGTCGCTCCTACTGTAAGAGAAGATCAGGTTCGTGACTACCTGAGGAACTTGAACAAATATAAGTCTATGGGACCTGAAAAGATGCATCTGAGTCCTGAGGGAATTAGCTGATGTAGTTGCCAAGACACTCCCCATTATATTTGAAAAGTCCATGGCAGTTATGTGAAGACCCCAGTGACTGGAAAAAGGGAAATGCACCCATTTTTAAAAGGCTAGATAGGAGGACCCTGGCAACTACTGAGCTGTCAGCCTCACCTCTATGCCTGGGAAGACCATGGAACAGATCGTCCTAGAAGCTATGCTAAGGCACATATAGGACACAGAGGTGATTTGAGACAGACAGCATTGCTTCACCAAGGGCAAGTCCTGCCTGACCAAACTAGTGGCCTTCTGTGATGGACTGACTACATCAGTGGACAAGGGAAGAGCTACAAATGTCATCTCTCTGGACTTCTGTAAGGCCTTTGACACTGTCCCCCACAACATCCTTCTCTCTAAATATTGGAGAGAGATGGATTTGATGAGTTGACTGTTTGGTGGTTGAGGAATTGGTTGAATGGTTGCATCCAGAGGGTAGTGGTCAATGGCTCAATGTCCAGATGGAGATGGGTGACAAGTGGTGTCCCTCAGGGGTCTGTATTGGGACCAGTGGTGTTCAATATCTTCATAGATGACATTAGACAGTGGGATTGGGTGCACCCCCAGCAAGTTTGCAAATGACACCAAGCCGAGTGGTGCAGTTTGCATGCTTGAGTGACAGGATGCCACCCAGAGGGACCTGGACAGGCTTGAGAAGTGGGCTCATGTGAACCTCATGAGGGTCAACAAGGCCAAGTGCAGGGTCTTGCATGTGGGTTGGGGCAACCCTCGGTATGAATACAGGCTAAGGGATGAAGGGATTGAGAACAGCCAGCGGGGAAGGACTTGGGCGTACTGGGGGATGAAAAGCTGGACATGAGCCGACAATGTGCACTCACAGCCCAGAAGGCCGACTGTATCCTGGGCTGCATCAAAAGAAGCGTGCCAGCAGGTCGAGGGAGGTGATTCTGTCCCTCTATTTGGCTCTGGTGAGACCCCACCTGGAGTACTGTGTCCAGCTCTGGAGCCCTCAGTACAGGAAAGACATGGACCTGTTGGAGTGGGTTCAGAGGAGGGCCACGAAGATGATTAGAAGGCTGGAGCACCTCTCCTATGAGGACAGGCTGAGAGAGTTGTTGTTGTTCAGCCTGGAGAAGAGAAGGCTCCAGGGAGACCTTACAGCGGCCTTCCAGTATCTGAAGGGGGCCTACAGGAAAGATGGGGACAAACTTTTTACCAGGGCCTGTTGCAATAGGACAAGGGGTAATGGTTTTCAGCTAAAAGAGAGTAGATTCAGATATAAGGAAGAAATTTTTTACAATAAAGCTGGTGAAACACTGGAAGGGGTTGCCCAGGGAGGTGGTAGATACACCATCCCTGGAAACCTTCAAGGTCAGGTTGGCTGGGGCTCTGAGCAACCTGATCTAGTTGAAGGTGTTCCTGCTCATTGCAGGGTAGGTTGGACTAGATGACCTTTAAAGGTCCCTTCCAACCCAAACTTTTGAATGATTCTATGATTCTACGATTCTGTCTTAGGAGAGGAGCAATATGTTACACATAGCCTACTTTCCATTGAATGGGTGGCTGGACATACAGACAAGAAAGGATATTCAGTGTGCTTCGGCCAAACCCGCAGTCTGGACAACCAGGGGACCAAGAACTCACATATACTTCTTGCAAAGCACCCAAGGGAGTTAGTGCTTTTCTGCACTTTCTGAAGCTGGTTTTCTGAAGTATAGCTGTCTCGTAGCTCTAAGGGCTAAATTACTTAGGTGCACAGACATCATCATGATTCAAAAGAGCTTTCAAAAAGACAGAGTAGATATTGGTAGATATGTTTTCTGGACAGCAGTTGCAAGAGAGAGTTGAGAAAAGAGTCCTACTCTATTGGACTTCTAAATGCATTCTTAAATATCTTTTAGTGCAATAACAATATGCATAGTCTTAGGACAGTGCTTCTTGCTACATCTGCAGTGGCATCGGTCATTGTGAGAAATGCTTGGAGCTTCTCAGAGTGGGTGTGAGGTGGATGCTCAAAATTTATAGGTTTACACGTGGAACGGTGTTTAGAGAATCATTTCCTTAGACCAAGAAGGGTCTGCATAAATTTCAAACTCTGATTTCTGAAGAGGAAAGAGAAGTAACATTAGAGTTGACTTAGTCCCTCACCTCGGTTGAAAAAAAAAAAAAAGAGGTGACATGGTGACATCATTAAGCACCAAATAATAGTTCAGGACTGTAAGAAGCTTTTAGTATATGAGACAAGAACTGAAACCAAATGATATTTTGTACCATTTATGACAAACAGGCCACAGAGAGAAGTAATTTCAGGAAAATAAGTAGAAGGTGAGAATATGTTCAATTGATGAAGTAAAAGTAAGGTGCAATATTAAAGAACAGCTACTTTTGGATGTGTGCAGTAGGAATTTTAAGTGATTACTTGGGACTGAAAGAGATATGCAGGCAGAAGAATTTCCTTGTTTTTTGTCCATTTAATCTGTTTCTTGCTTGTATTCTCAACTTGGGCTGCGGTGCTTTGGCTATTAGTTCTCATTGTTTTTTCCCTAACTAAAATCATAAAACTCCTTAGAAAAAAAAAAAAGAAAACAACCAACCAACAAATCAAACCCATTGTTAGTGATCTGTTGACTCATCTGTCTGGAATTATTTTTTTTCAATATAACATGATATTTTAATTGAGGTCAGAAAGAGAAACGAGACTATCATAATACAAAAGATAAAGGAGAATAAGATTACACTTCTGTCATGCTTTTACATGGATATCAAATGCAGGCCATGTCAATACTGCTTTTGGGGCTTTTGTTTTGGTACATATTTATTGTTCAGCACCTCTATTTGATCCACAGTTCTGAGCAGCATGGAGCCAAGGACAGCATAACATTGAAACAGCTGACTCAGCTGCTATCTGACATCATGAATAGAAAGCTACTTCTTCCCCTTTCCCCCCAAATGCAAACAGACAGACTGGCTTTAAGGCTGGCTTCAAATTTTGCTGTTGTCATAAATAAATCAGTCCCTAGACCTCATCCTCACCTGGAATGAACTGGGCTAACTAGACTGAAGGACGCTTGATTTGCAGACAACTGGAAGTCTGGCCTTTTCTGCTTAGAAGTAAGGAAAGATAAGTCCTCTTCCCAAAAGGGAAACTCAGTAAATTAAGATGTAACCATGAGGCTGACTAAAATATTATGTTTTGAAAACGACAAGAATTTTGCAGCCCCAACCCACTAAAATTGTTTCCCTTTGTTTTAAACAGGGTTGGATCATATTCAAAGTTTTAAGTAAAAAAAATTTTCAGTACTGAGCTCTAATGTCACCCAGGCCCCTTTGGCGAGTGCTTGTCTCTTCTTTTGGCGTCTGTATCTTGTTCTGGAACTAAAAACTAATAGATACAGCCACACTTGTAGGCCAGTCCCCTTTAACTCTCAGTTTTCCTGAGTAGCAGCTCCAATAAAAGCGGGCAAATCCCCTGCCCTGCACAGGCACTCTTATTTTCCCCCAGTGTTTTTTGGGTTGAATTGGGGAACTTCATACTGACATCACATTTGTGCAGGATCTCTGCACTAGGAATAGTCCTAGGAACTGCACCAGTTGCTCCTCTACCTACTAAATGCCAGTGGCAACAATATGTCTTCAAGCACACTAAATTAAGAGAAAATTAAGAAACAGGAGGAGGGGTCAGGTAGAAAAATTCTGCTCTAGAAACATGGGTGCACATGTAGATAGAGCAGCCTTTTCAAAATGTTAGCATAATGCACTGATTTGTTAGTGCCTTCTCTGAAGTGCTGTGATCAAGGCATCAATTCATGTAATGACTCACAACATACAACACCATTACCTGATCTTTGAAAAATACATCGTCCCCTGAGAATCCCGTATTTTGTGGTGTCAATTATTGTTAATGATGATCTTGAATGCAAGTGCAGATGACTCTCCCTTAACACAATTTCTTTCTGTGTATCCCTTTTTAAGAAGCTGCCAGAAGCATTTGGTTTGGAATTGATACATATCCCAATAGTGATCAAACAAAGCTTTGATTTCCCTTTGTTCCCTCCTTCTCTCTACCACTGACTCAGTTACATTTCACAAATCAGGAATGATGAAAAATGCAGGCTGGGAACTAATACTAAAAATGCAACTTGGAAGAAATACAATTTGTACCATTAGCCTTTGTCTTTCAAGCAGCTAAAAGGATCACTAATATTTCATAAATGAAAGGGAAAATTTAAGATGCAACTATTACAGTTGGGCTATATTATAAATAAAGGTTACTAAGGAGATTTCAAGAGGGCTTTATTTGGGAGCACAAGACCCTTTGAGAGGAAGTGAGATGCGTGCTCCCAAATCCCCCAATGATATCTTTTGAAAAATATTCCCTTAAGTCATTAGATCACTTTAAAAAGCATGGCAGAAACATACAGGGCAATAACTTGTTCTCATGGTTTGAGCTGCATTGGCCACTCAGGCAGAACAATAGATGCTCTCCCCTACATCTCTCTAAAGAGAGGCAGGAGAGAGAGAGACAGACTTATGAGTTTAGAAGGCACTACGCTACTTTAATGGAAAATTAATAATAAAGTAAAAAGGAAATAATGAAATATATACAAAACAGTATCAAGCTCCCAGGATGACAATCATGTCACTGACTGGCACTGGGGAAGTTCCAGATGGGACTCAGTGACAGGTGGGAACTGGATTCTGGATCTGGATTCTGGATATGAATCAAAGGCAAGATGAACAGAGTCCTCCTCAGATGCCAGCCATTGAAGGAGGGCTGACCCTTTAATCTCTCAGCTTTCATACTGAGCACGAGGCAGATGGGATGGAATACTCCGTTGGTCTGTTTTGGGTCACCTGTCCTGTCTGCTGCTCCACGCAGGTGTGACCCTTTACGCTTTTCCACTTCTGACCTCCAACAGGGCAAATAACAAAGTTGGTTGGCCTTGGGTGTTATAGCAATAAGTATAAGCAAGAGCCTCTCTGCATACCATTCCTTGGCATCAGCTATAAACATAGGTCTTATCACTCTGAGAGTGAACAGTTTTCTGCACAATATGCTGTTAATTTCAGTAGTTAGAAGAGACCTAGCTGAAAAGTAAAGTTACTGAACAAAATTGGTCCTGTTTTACCTCAAACATTTGTAAAGCCATAAATCTGACCTGATTCCTAAGTGACCAGAGCTTGCAGATTGTGGTCATTTTATTTCATCACAATGCAACACACTACACACTGGTCTGCCTCCTCCCTTATATAACTACTTTTCCAGGACATTTTTTTTCTTAACTGGCATGCTTTCTGAAGACCTTTATGTTTCTGTGTAGATTTCTAGGCAGTTGCTCCTCTTGCTTCCTTATCTTCCATCTCAGCTCCTGCCACTGCTTCTCAACTTGCTCTCCTCCCTCCACAGCTGCCTCAGTGCACTCCTCACCTTCCTCTTTACTCCTGCCTCTTGTTCCAGCTGTACCAGAATGGCACCCAGAGGCCCAGTAAAATTAATCAGTTTGGGACCTGCTCTGACGTCTTTTCCCTGGTGCTGGAGTGCTTCAAACAGTGAGTCACTGTTTCAGCTAAAACCCAGCACCACCAGAAAACAGCATTCCTACAGATTTTAGCTTTTGTGATGCATTATTATTGATTTCTTTATTGCTTCATGTTGATTCACCTCAACTGAAATGTGTATGTTTGATATAAAGTAATTCACTGTTGTCTCCATTTTAGATCCCTAATTTGAGAAAACGGCTTGAAGTAATGAGAGTCCCTTTTGAAAGCTGAGGCTGCTTTCAGTCAAAGAAAGCTTGGAGAGGATTTCTTTGGCACATGGCTGCCACTGTCAGTTCATCAGAAGGAAAACTGTCTTCCCCCAGATGATAGCATAGGCATAGCACAGTCCACATGTACAGGAGCAGAATCAATGCCTTCCCCCCATGCTGTATCCAACAGAAATGTTCCCAGCCCATCCACAAGCACAGTCAGTCCTATGCCTTACCCTTTATCCCACCCTGCATCTCTAGCCTGTGATAGCTCTGACCAAAGGCCTCTGGATCCTGGGAGTTATATCCAATATCCAAAAGAGATATTCTAGGGAGGACTATCACAATAAGTCAAACATACAGCAATGTTTTTGTCATAAGCTCCCCAGCCTCCAGCTTCCTGAGCTGGACATTATTTTTGTGTCTTAGAAACCCTCATAGTGTACTTCTCTTCATTAACTTTTCCTGTCTCCACTTGAACCCCCTAAACTGTTTGCAGCCAGTGCAGCTTTGGCCAGTGTTGTAGTTTGGGCCCGACTGGCCAATGAAAACAAACGACAGGTGCTCTCACCCAGCTCTCTCTCCAAGGAGAGGAGGGGAAGAGAGAGGGAGAGACTTATGAGTTTAGAAAAAACTAAACTACTTTAATGAAAATATTAATAAATTAATAAAATAATAAAAAAGAAAATAATGACATATATACAATATATACAAAACTAGTATCGAGCTCCCAGGATGATGATCACGTCAACAAATTCAGTTCATGACTTCAATTAGTTAGAAGGGGCTTAGCTGCAAAGTAAAATTACAAAACAGAAAATGGGCTCTGTTTTACCTGAAACCAGGAAAGCCAGGAGTGCCACACACAAGAACTGCATCTACTTGCTTGTTTTCAACCTACCTCCTGCTAATTTCACCTAACAGCCTCATTCTTCTTGTAAGAGACATTCCCTCTCCATTCACACCAGGGACACATAAGGAACATCCAATAGCATAAGGACAAACATAATGACTCACAAATTAAGAAATCTGAGAATCCTTTTGAACAAGAAAACAAAGTTTTCTCACAGTTTCATGTGTACTTTAAATGAAGGGTGTTGATGATGAAAGAACAGTCTCTTGAGCTGGAGAGGAGCCATAATCCTGCAGTTCTAGGAGTTGGCTGCACTTAGCTTTAAATGAGACTCTCTGGAAGGGTCTATGGATGGAGAACATTACCAAAGCCCCTGCATACTGTTTGTGAGTTTTCATTTACATTAAATAGAGATAAGCTGGCCACCTACTGTTCATATTTGCATATCAGATGGTTTTGTCTCACATCAAGAGAAACTAAATGGTTTTAGTTTAAAACAGATGGCAAACTGTTGGCAGGAGCTTTCAGAGGCACCAACAATTGTACAGTAAAGTAGGACTCATAGGACAGATGAGAAATGAAATACCCAGTGCTAGAAAGTGACCTGAAATTAAATCCAAGGTATAGGCCATCACACAGCGGGATGTTGAAAACCTTCCTACAGATCTGCATTCTGCAACTAACTCCTGTCTCTCTCAAGGACAGAGCAAAAGCCCCAGTTTGAAAGGAGATTGCCTTTTGGAGCAATGAAAATCTGCATCCAAGTCTGGATCAGGCTATTTGCATGTCTCTCACAGATTGTTTCAGAGTTCCCATCTCTCCTGAGCCAGGTGAGAAAAACTCGGTAAGACAGAACAGCTGAAAAAAACCACCGCAAAAGCAACTCATAGTAATAAAAGACAGTCTAAGATATTCCTGAAAAACACACACATAAATATGCTATTATCTAGGTATTACCTGCATCTCACCGGCCTGAAATCCTGATTTAAACACCTGGCTGGGGAAATAATGATGTTGGGATACACAGGCAGGTCAGTAAGCACAAACATGCTGAGAGGTTACCATGACTGGCTAGATTGGAAAGACTCACATTTCACCTTGCCTCAGTGCAGAGTCCTGAGCATGGGGAACTGCTCTTCATCTGGTGCAAGAGCTGCTGCTGGGATGAAGAGTGCTTCCCCATAACAGGGACCCTGCCTACAGGCTATCCCTGCTGCAGGAGATGAGTCTGAAAGCTGCCACAGCTGCTTAGAAATGGAAACGCAGGCCAAGGGCTGTTTAATTCAGTGTCGAGAAAGTGAGTCAACCAGACATGTGGAGTGACAGCTTATGTGGCACTTAGTTGAAGCTGGCCCAACAAGCTTTTGCCACAGCACAGAACACTGTTTCTACATGTCATCTAACCCATCCCCTACCGCTATCATCACTGCCAATCAACCATCATCTGTAAATATACTTCTAGCATCCCTATTCATGCCTTCATGACACCCTGAACTTTTGATCATCCTGAACTTTGGTTCTCATCCTGCTGAGAGCTCTAAATAACTGCAAGAAGACTGTCATTTTGAGGAAATCCAAAGTAAGAGCTGGAGGTTTACTCCTTCTGTAGGCACTGACAAGTTAAAAATTGGTTTGGATCCCATGGAAGGTTTTTAATACATTCAAAAATGCATTAAATGCCCTTTCCCAGGGCTTCAAGGTTTCTCTTATTCAGGGAAGATAATTTTCTTATGTATAGATGTCTTTTAATTACCTAGCAAGAGTAGAGAAGGAGAAAGACAGTCCTTTCTGAAAAGGATAGCTGTGCATTCAGTTTTTCCCAGGATCACACAGTCCCTTTTCCTTACACTTTCTTGTAACTTTCTAGTGTGTCAAAACTCTTCTGCAGATGAGCCTAAGCTGAACCAAATGCTTTTGAAGCCTGGCATGTTTCTATTAAACTGTCTCTCCACTCAGAGCTCTTTTCACAGCCTAGCCCTCCTGGGCCGTTTATAGGGCCTCCAGGCCTTCCCAAATTCCCCAAAGAGAGTCAGCACTTGGGTTTCCATTTTCATGTGTATAATTACGTGCCACTAGTCTAACTGATTTGGCTATTGGTCTTTCTGAATTATCAGAATGAAACTCTATTACAACCCAAAAAAGTTGCACTTTATGTTGACTTTGACATCCTTTTGTATACAAGGCAAGTTGGCAAGATTTCTAGGTATACATATACTACATTGCTGAATCTTTAATTTTTAATAGAAAAAATCTTCAGTCCAAAAACTTTGCTCCCCTGTGTTCTTGCTCTCCCTATTCCTCATGCAGTCTCTGCATCTCCAGTATCCTACTGCTGGAAGTAATTTCATATAGTAAAAAACAACTTCTATTCTGTGTACAGAAATGCTGACATTGGTTAAAAACACACACATGTTCTTACAGACAATGAGAAAGCCAGCACACAACCATAAAACCTTCTGATATAGTAAAACCAACTTTAAAAAATGAGATGAAAACAATCACCTCCCCAAATGTAGTTCCTGAGATGATCTTTCGTTTTTCATCTGTCTTACCTCCTTGATCCCAAATTGACTCTAATGCACAGCAGTCAGCCCAACCCGTCTGGCACATTTTTTGGCCAGATCTAGTGTGAGCACATTCTCCTTTCTGGTTTGTATGCTTGAAGCCTGTCCTTAATCAGTGAGAGTATAGGACAGTCGTATTTACCTCCCAAAAGGCATAATCTTCTCTTCCTCTCCTGATGCAAGAAAGTAGGACACCAGAAGCCGGTGCTTACAGCTGATGTCAGAACTTCCTTTACAGTGACCAAAAGTAGCAATAAGACCACGACTTCTTGTCAGATCATCACATCCATGGAGAATTCCTGGCTGTCTACCACTCTTTACAACAGGTAAAGGTGCAGAGCCAGGACCTAGAGAGAAATCATAAGTGATTTCACAAAACTGATTTTTTTCTTTTTTTTTTTTTTTTTTTTTTTTTCTTTTTTTTTTCTTTCTTTAAATCCTGAAGGAGGAGGTAGCTCTCCCAGTGCACACACAATAAAGCATCTTGATCTGGCCTGTGCTATCAATGTGCTTCATACTTCAGCCCTCTTGGGACAGCAAAACTCAAAGCAAGTACTCTAACCTAACATCGGGATAAGGCTACACAGGGATGTGGATCCTGTATAGTTTCCAAACAAACCTCAATTAATCCTGGGATTCCTTAAAGCACTCTGAAACTTCAGTGATTTTGACCTGAGCTTCCAGGATACAAAAGAAACTAAGGACAGATCCAGTTTGCAGAGTGAATTTTGATGTGATGATGACTTCGCCCAGTTCTGCTCACCACATTCAGGATGCAACCTGGGCTGCAGACTCTCTCATTGATTGCCTGACTTCTTGTGGTTTCAGTTGGGATAGAGTTAACTTTTTTACTAGCAGCTGGTACAGTGCTATGTTTTGGATTCGGGATGAGAAATACTTTTGATAGCGCACTGGTGTTTTTAGTTGTTGCTAAGCAGTCAAGAACTTTTCTATGCTGCATACCGCCCTGCCAACGAGCAGGCTGGGAGTGCACAAAAAGTTGGGAGGAGACAGCCGGGACAGCTGACCCCAACTGACCAAACGACTATTCCATACCATGTGATGTCATGCTCAGTATATAAAGCTTGGGGAAGAAGAAGGAAGGTGGGGATATTCAGAGTTCTGGTGTTTGTCTTCCCAAGTAACTGTTACCTGTGATGGAGCCCTGCTTTCCTGGAGATAGCTGAACACCTGCCTGCCAATGGCAAGCAGTTAATGAATTCTTGTTTTGCTTTGCTTGCATGTGCAGCTTTTACTCTACCTATTAAACTGTCTTTATTGTAACCCACAAGTTTTTCCTTAATTTTACTCTTCTAATTTTCTCCCCTGTCACGAAAGGGGGGAGTAAGTGAGTGGCTGCGTGGTTCTAGCTGTTGGATGGGGTTAAACCATGACAGGGAGGAAAGCAGGCTCGGGATATACTGCAGTGAAGCAGAACAGAGGTTTTCGGGACAATGGAATACCAGGAGGATTAGTATAGGTACACTGTCCCTGCAATTAAAAGCAGCCATCCTCCTCCAGAATACATGACCACGTTGTCCTGGAATCAGCATATCCTTCAGAAAAGGCATCACCCCCTCTCTTTGCAGAAGGAGGTTGGCTGTTGTGAGCACTGGTATGAGCACATACCAAGTCCATATGGTAGGCATCTGATTCAGAGCAGAGTAAACACTGCTAAAGCCTCACAGAAAGTCAGGAAAGGGTGAGTTTTCTTTCTAAAGGTTTATGGCACTCACATCACAGCACCCCAAAGCACACTGGATGTACACAGCAAAACGTGCCTTCTTTAAATGCCATCAGGTGTTTCCTTTTTCCTTTCATTTGTTGTCTGCAGGATTCTGGTATATGGATTGCCTCTACACAAGTGAGTTTGCATTTAACAGAATGTTGGTTTTTTCCCCAAATACCTGGAGGCAACCTGACATGGACAACCCGTGGTATAAATTAACATATATTATCTCTATCCCTCTATTTGATTCAGCCAGCAGAACATCTAAGTAAAAAGGTTTCTTTGGAGTTTTGAGCCTGTCTAAATGCCTCAGGTCCTTTCAATATTTTTTTCTGCATGAAAAATGCATTCCCAAATGATAAAACATTGTGAAAAGTGAACAAACAGCAGATCCTGCTTTGTTCATTAACAAACAGTGCTGACTGGGAACACAGGCTGCATTCATCTAGCTCAGTCCCTTTTTAAGAACAGCCAACACCAGATGCTTCAGACAGAGGTGGGAAGAACCAGTGCAGGCAGAGGCAGGGAAATTTGCCTCTGCTTTGGTCCTGACCTGATCCTACAGATCCGCTATGGTGCTTCATGCTGTAGGGGCTGAAGACCTTACCCTGTCCTAGCAAGTGTGAGCAATAGGGTGGAAAGCATGGCACAAAGGTAAGTACTCCCAGGCAGGAGGACAAGGCATGCCGTGGGGGGAGGGGACCCACAACTTATGAAGCCTGCACAGTCAATCTGCCAAAGTCTCCAGAGCATGGTCTTTAGATTTCAACAACACAACCAGAACTTTGCTGGCTGCTGGATGATTCGGAGAGCTCCTTGGTTGAAGCCTTGTTGTTCCACTCCTGAGCCAGGGTGAGGTGAGCATCATCCTGTAAATTGCAGTCTTTCTGCAAGAGATCCTCTGCAAGAAAGACTGAAAAAATGGCTGGATGGGTTCATTGGTGGCAGAGCGAGCAGCAATGATCTGTAAAGAAACATTTCAGGGCTCCGTGATTAGTACTGAAGCTTACATGTTCATCATATATTAAAGGAGTAGTTCCACACAAGAATAATTATGGCATGAAGAAAATGACTAGATGGAGGAGAAGGGATCAAATGCCAGGCTATCACAAATCCTGAGATTGCTGAGAAATCAGGCTGCCTGGGATGAAATAAAAATTTAGAAAGAAAAGAAAGAAAAAGAGAAAACAAAGGATCTTGCTTTATTTCACAGCTTTAGAGGTTCAGGTTGTCAGGTTCTTCCTAATTATTATTAAATATTACAGCTTCCCAGAAGGTGGAATTGCCTCTCTATCCAATAGTTCAACCATGAGACAAAGAGGCTGTGAGCATCACATTTCTGAAACAACTCAGAGTAAAATATATTCTCTTATTCTTTTTGAATGTTTCTCAGAAAACATTCTGAGAAATTGTTGATCATAACATTGATTTTTCAGTCTGAAGAAGTTTCTCATTTCAATTCCTTTGTTAGACATTAATTTGTTGTAAAGTCAACATTGAAATGACACCACTAGAAAAATACTTTAAGACAAGCCTAAATGATTAATTTTTTCAGCCAAAAAATATCTTCTATGGAGTATTGTCAGGCCACATCTTAGCTTTGGAGTGAAGCCAAATTTCATGACCCAGTGCAAAATGCAATTCCCTTCCTCTGCCCAGAAACAATAGGCTGTATCCTGGCCATCACAAAGGAGGGTAACTGGACTGATGTCAGGGCCCTGCTCACTTTTACACTAGCTGAAGTCTGGGCTGAAAATAATTACACATCTCTGAGAATTAATCAATCTGTAGATCAAATCAACATACAGGTGGAATAAACACATTACACCTAAGGCCTACAGGGTTTTATAGCAAAAAAGAAAAGTATTACACACCCTCTCCCTTTAAGAAATGCAACTGATTTTGAAAATACTGTACTTTACCTTGATATCTTTCAGATACCTGCTTCACTGTATATGCTTTACTGCAGCAAAACAGTAAAGAAAGTTGCAATGAGGAGCAACATCAGGAGACACTCCTTCCTGTGTGTGGTTCACAATTTCCTGGAAGAGAGAACTCATCTCATGTCAGGGAAGGGTATGCAATCAGCCCCAACAACATTCAGTAAGGCAGGGCACAGAAATAGCTGGGACTAATAGCTTGTAGGCCCTGTTGTCATTTATTATCCATAAAGGAGAGGTAATAATATAAGAGGCTGCAGTGTGCAAACCACCTCTATTTTCTTGATTATAGCCTTTGTTAAAATACCCGGTTAGAGTGAGGGGCAATGGAAGTTGAGCTAGGGCTCTGAAAAGAATGTTCAACCTTCTTATATTTTGTGGAAACAAAATTTAAAGGAAAACGATAAGACACAAAAGGCTTTAATTTATCTTGAGCTCATTAACTCCAAATGAACAGCAATCACTTAAGAAGCACATTACGTATACTCTCGTAAGTGATAGTATAATGCTGGAATGTGAACTTTACACCACTGCAAAATTTAACTATCTATGCGATGTACCAAAGAGATAGTCACACTAAGCGCTCAGAACTCCAGTTTTCACTTGACCGCATAGTTAGAGAAAAGGTACACAAGACCCCTGTGGTGAAAAAGCCTGTTATTGGGCACAGTCAGCAACTGTTACTTACCTGGGAATTGGCCTTGAGCTTTCTATTGCATGCATGAGATCACCTTTCCCATTTAGCAGTTCTCCCTATAACTCACAGGACAATGCTTACAAGACCCTATGATCTGGTAACGTCAAGGAAGTGAAACAAGCAGCTGATCTAAAACAAAATAGTTTCATGGCTGACAAAAAATCTGAATGGGGTAAATCTGAGTAGAAACATTCTCCAGCTGATCTCAAAGAAGGGCTTTTTTAAAAAAAAAAGAAAAAGAAAAACAAAACAAAATCGTGATTTCTGCAGTTATTTTACATTTAAAATAATGTGTGCACCATGCAGCCAGCAGTGGATTTAGAATCACAGGATTATTCCTGGCACAAACTCCTCAGCATCAGGATAGAATCTTGCTGGGTCACACACTGCTCCTCCCCAGCTCAGGGACCTGATCTGGTGTTATACCTGTGCTTACAGCATCATAGAATCATAGAATCATAGAATGGTTAGAGTTGGAAGGGACCTTAAAGATCAGTCAAACTATTTGAATAAATACAGTCGCATTCACACTGGATTAGTGCTATTTTTGTCATGTGACTGCTGCATTTCTGGTCTGAGGAGGAGGATCGCCTGTATTTTAACCCTTAGCTAAACCTCGCACAAGCTTTTCTTTAGACATGAGGTGTTTGACGAAGTATCCTGCTCACATGCCGCAGCTGAAAATGAAAGATTATATTTGTCCACAGCCTTATGTTTTGGCAAAACAGAAAGGGATAAGATCATCAGCTACCGTGGACAAGCTGTTGAGGATCTTCTCCTGTCTACACAGAGAGCTAGGAGCCAGGCTGTCCCTTGTGGCCATTTCAGCTGCTTAACCCAGCACTGCTACATCAGTTAAATTCCTCTCATGGATGCTAAAACCACAAGAGTTGCTTTAAAAGTCTAATCATCACCATAGCAATGATATTAAAACAGTGATGATGGTGGCATGCAGGGAGGATTTTTTTTGGCAGAAAGTGTCCCTCAGAGCCAGGAAGTCACTTCTGCTCTCCAAGACTCAAAAAGTCCTGCATGTAACAGAGTACTGTTTCTTTCCCTTTGTTGAGCAGCTTGAAAGCCACAAAGAGAAGTTGCAAAAGTCTTCTCAGAGCAAATATTATAGGTTATAACATTCTCAAAGCACTTCTGATCTACAGGAGTTATGCCAGTGGCTAATGATACATTAGCTGAGTGCATTTGAGGAGATGTGTACTACATCTAAGTGGTTTGAAAGTAGGAAAAATATTTTGCAGGGCTGGATGTGCCAAGTACAGAGCAACACAAAAGAGCTGGGACCCACCCAGGAACCACAGGCCTTCTTTTAGTGGGAATGAGTAAAAAGGTTGTCATTCAATGCTGGAAACTTGGATTTTGAGGGGTTGGTTTGTCTGTTTACAGTTTGGGAAAAATATTTATTGAGGGAACACAACTGGCCCTGTCACAGTTCGGGACTGAAAAGAAGTTCTTTTTACTATAAAATGGCTCAAAAATTTTTGAACTTAGTACTGTTAATGCTTGGAAACATTTAAGCAACCTTTTAATATGACTATGAGCTGTTTCAAAGCAGCAAAAATTCTGTTTAGAAGCAAGATGGGTGAAGTATTTTGGAGATAAAAAGCATTGCAAGTCCGGAAGATTGCTATCAAGTAACTTAGGTAGCAACTGACATTGCCAGCAATCTTATTTTTCTGACATTTTCTTCATACAGTAAACATTACTGTTTAGGATCCTGTTTCCAAAGTAGAGGTGTCAATTTTGCTCCATTCACTTCGGTATTGCTGGGTGTCTCACAAGCCTGTTTTCAGGTGGAAACTCCTGTGTCATATCCTGATACTCTGGCCTTGCAATCCACACCCCTCAGCTGGCCAGATGCTATGGGAAAAAAGGGAGGCCTGAGATACCCAGCTCAAGTCCTCCAGATCAAGGACAACATGGTGGGGGGCAGCAAAGAAAACATTCCCATCCACCTAGCTAAGGTAAAGCTGCAAAGGGCAAGAGAACCAACTTGTGCCGAAAGCAGTACCCAAGGTACCCTGGGAATCGCTGGGGAGTACAGTCAGAGAGCTAAGGTTCATGATGTTCCTCACTGCATATCCTGGCTACATTACTTTATGTGCCATTAAATTCATCCAATTTCAGGCTACAGAAATATTGCGGAGGTGAAAGTAACATCCCATATATTTGTTCATGACCCATTTCAGAATCAAAATGTGTTTTAAAGACTTTATACACCCATTATGCTTTATTATGAACTGGTGGTCATACAGATAGTACTGAGTTTTACGACAACGTATCATTTGATGAAAAGACTGTTTTGTTATTATATCATCCCCTTGGATAAGAAGTACTCTACTGCACCACACAACACCACTCTATTGCAAACTCACTTTTGTACCCACAGTTAAATTGCTGGCAAAAAGATGAAGCTTTTTATTATAGTCCCCTCAATCACTGAAAAAAAGCTTAACACTATGTTCACTTAAAACCCACATTCTCCCCTTTTTCTTTTACTTTCTCTAATTACAATTTTTTTTTCATTTTAAAACAAAGAATAAGAAATAAGAATGAACAAAAAAGTGCCAAGAAGGAGTAACGGACAAATATGAAAGCAGAAAAAATTGAGAAAAAATGACATTTTGGCACAAATTCCGTTTGCTTGGTTTTCATGAGACAGTATTGAACATGGCAGTATTGCTATGAGAGAGCATGGTCAGAAAGCCTGGTCCAGAGACGAGGAGTGGCAGTATAAGCATTAGAGCTTACTTGAAATACTGGAGCAGAACTGTCCTTTCTAGGTTAGTATCAACCAGCACGAAACACAATACTCATTTCCAAAACATTTTTTTCCTCCAGAAGTATTTATGACACCATTTTCAATATTTCAACATTTCTGCCATCTCAATCTCTTATGTTTCAGATGAAAACAAGCACTGAAACACTTGTTCACAGAACAGAAATCCTGTTTTCCCAGTCAGCCCCTGCATCTGGCTTTTCTGAAGATTTCACTGTCACGTGTATTTCCTGATTCATCATTTATACCCAAGAACTCTTTCAAAGCTTCTTGTGTTTCCCTGCCTATACTAATACACAGGCAGCAATGTTGTGGCATTTCTCAGCAGTTCTACTTTTTCCATCATGTTGAGGTAAGGCAGGAAGGTTTAATCTTGACGATTGTTTATATTAATGCAGACACCGGGAGCAACATTTCCACTAACAATTTTGATTAATTTCTTCTCTTTTTTTGAGGATGAGGCAATTTTTATTGCCCAACATTCATGTTCTTGTTTTTTCTTACAAAAAATGTACCAAAGATGCTTAAGAAAAAAAATATTTCATTTGTTACATTGTTTTTTTAAGTATAATACATACATTCTACACAAGTGTATACAAAAGTAATAAATAGTTAACATACCAGCCCTACTGAACACAAATATTTTAGCATACCACTCTACAGTTACACAGAGAAATAAACACAGTGCTTTTTGAAAACTGAAAAATACCTCTAAGATCCCTTTGAAATCTTTCCTTATTTATTCATCTCAGTAAATTAACCAGATTTTTCAGAAAACTCATCACACAGCAGCCAAGGCCCAAAAACCAAAGAGCTCTTAAGCAAACAGAATAGGTGTCAGATACATTTCACATGTGCACTTCTCAACTGGAGTGTTATTTCTCTTCTATGGTGGTTGTTGCAACTAACGAATCTTTCTCTGTTCAGCCCTCTATTCAACAGGAGAAATAAGGTTATATGATCAACATGCTGATTCTTTCTGTGATTTGTTCACAGCTTCAATCAGAGAAAATAATAATGGCAAGCACATCTGTCCCGATCCGATATCGCGGAGGTTCCGTTACCATCCCAAGAGACGAGATTAAGACACTGAAATCTGTCAAATGTCGTACAACCTTCAAGTTTATTTTTCAATCAACAGAGGTAGGAGTGAGGGAAGGGGAAAAGTAGGAAAAGAGAGAGAGAGAGAGAAAGAGAAAGAGATCATCGGTCCTGGTTCCAGCGTTGGTCCAGCCAACGGGGGCCTCTGGTTCATAGAAGTGATCCTCTTTGGATCTCCAGGGAAAAGTCTTCTCTCTCTCCCCCCTTTCAGGGGACATTTATGCAAGGCTGTGAGCCCTTTTATGTTTGCAGTATCTGTATGACCCACCCTGTTTTGACGGTGCTCAGGTTTCTCTCTCCCCCAGGTGACGTGTAGCATGATTTGGGTGGA
>RSEF01000004.1:54700793-54720613 GCA_003993805.1 Himantopus leucocephalus | reverse complement strand
AAAAGTAGAATTACAACCCTGGACTTCAGGAGAGCTAACTTCAGCCTCTTCAAAGACCTACTTGGGGGAACCCCATGGGCTAAGGTTCTAGAAGGAAAGGGGGGTGCAAGATTCAAGCACCACTTCCTCCAAGCTCAAGATTGGTGCATCCCTATGAGCAAGAAATCAGGCAAAGGAGACAGGAAACCTGCATGGATGAGCAAGGAGCTTCTGGAAAAGCTCAAATGGAAGAAGGAAGTTTACAGAATATGGAAAAAGGGATTGGGCACTTGGGAGCAGTATAGGAGGGTTGTGAGAGTATGCAGGGATGCAACAAGGAAGGCTAAGGCCCACTTGGAATTAAATACAGCAAGGGATGTCAAGGACAGTAAGAAGGGCTTCATCAGGTACATCAGTATCAAAAGGAACACTATGGAATGTGAGCCTGCTGCTGAATGAGGTGGGTGCCCTAGTGATCGAGGATGCAGAGGAGGCGGAGTTACTGAATGCCTTCTTTGCTTCAGTCTTTACTGCTAAGGCCGGCCCTCGGGAATCCCAGACCCTGGAGGTAAGAGAGAAAGCCTGGAGAAAGGAAGACTTTCCCTTGATCGAGGAGGATCGGGTTAGAGATCATTTAGGCAAACCTGACACACACAAATCCCTGTTGGGATGCACACACGAGTGCTGAAGGAGCTGGCAGATGTTATAGCGAAGCCACTCTCCGTCATCAAAAAACCTTGTTTCTAAAACAAGGTCGTATCTCAATCTATGTGTCATGTTAGAAAGAAATACCTATGTGACATGTTTGGGCTACAAAAAAGTCTTAAAATCTTTATGGCTATTGAGGTAAATTCCACAGCAAACACTAACTGCTTTCGGAAGAAATAATCCTGACAAAAAGTTATTACATCTGTGTAAGGCTGGTACTGACCACTTGTTCAAGCATTTTGTGGGCCACTGATTCCTAATAATTTTATTCAATAAATGACACTCTCCATTAATTCAGTCAACTACAATTAAAGCTCAGTTTTCAGTGCTGCCCTGGACTATCTAAAATCACAAGTGGAACTTATTTCTTCTGCAGTTAAGCAGATTAAAAGAAAAAAAAGACTACTTTTGCAATTTTACTTACACAGGAGCAGACTAGCAACTCTAATTTGTCTGTGGAAAGAACAATTTGTTTAGTATTTTTTCCAACTTGAGTTTGGACTATGAATTTATTCGGCCTTTCTTCTGCCTTTCAGCAGCGAGACAGACTTTCTGAACTCATAATGTTGTATTTCTCTGCAGAAACATGAACAACTTGTGACCACTTGAATTTAATTCAGAATGTTTCTCTTGATCAAATTATACAGTAACAAAGTGTTTGACACCACCTTATCAGTGTGGTAATTTGCTTGTGGTTGAAGCTTGTTTATAGATCTACAGGCAAGAAGTACACACAGGGAATCCAGAGGCTAACCTGGAAAATGATCTTTTTTATTTCTAACCCCAAGTCCTAATAACAATAGCTACTATGATTTCTTTCCAATTGCTGTGTGAGAATTTCCTTCTAATTGTTGCATACTGTGCCTCATTTTATTTTAAGTCTGTAGAAATTATCTCAGCATCATGATTTTGCAACTGAATTACTCTATATTTGGGAGTAGGTGGACGCTGAACTATACCAAGTTTGCCTTGCGGCCCACCACTAATTAGGTTTTCTGAGCATTGGTATTTCCTTCTGACAGCGGGAGGAAAACACTTTCTTCCAAATAACTTCTAGTGTTTATAAAGAACTCACATATCATTTTTAGTTATTCAGTGACTTTTTTTGTTTCCAAGCATCATGTATATCAGAAAATTGAAATGAAATCACTCTGTTTCTTTTTAGTGGTCTAAATTCTGCATGTGGTTTTGTATCCAGGTACTGGATGCTTGCATTGAAATGTGACATTTACACTGGCATTTGTGAGTGTTGCTTTAATTAGTTCTGTTTCCATGGGACGCTAAGTATCATGAGATGTGGTTAACGGGCAAGGACAATATTCATAAAAGAAGTGAGGTCACTTCTGTAAATGTTTGCACAGCTTTTCCAATATAGGAACTGGTGCTGTCAGATAGCTTATACTAAAGATGTTTTGTCTCAAACTCTTCCAAGAAATAAGGTATAGCCCCCTTCCATTCACCTCCTCCAGGTGGTATTTCACTGGGGGTGGTGGGAGAAAACTATAGAGAACTAGATAGGTGTTTTCATCTTTGTTCTTCTATGTGCCAGAAGGAAAAGCAGGTCTGTGGTCTTGCACCAAAATAAACACCTGCCTGACAAGCATAGTCAGGATAAGGACAAAGGGTCCTGGATACTTGATGAGATACGAGGACCAGAGGAGTGCAGAGACAACTACTTCCTAGTCATGTTAAAAGGAGTTATAAAATATTAAGTGGCAGAAACGAAAATAAAAGGCTTGGTGGATGCAGCCCTCTTCCCCTCACAATGACATTCCCTGTCATCAGGCAGAGGAACTGCAGTGATTGCAAGCAGCCAAAAGGCAGGGGGTTTGATGAGTCTTTACAAACTCAGTTTAGCACAGCAGTCCTTGGAGGGAGTAGGGGGAGGTGTAGGCAGGCAATATACACCAAGAGCCACACATGCACAAACATACCAAATGTCACATGGAAGAACAAAAATACAAGCTGAACTCATCACCACCTGATCCTAGATAAACTAAACTGCCTTAATAGAGACAGCTCAAAAATAATAATGTTTCAGTGGATTTTTGTTTATTGACACCATCTGATGCCCTATGATGTTGCTATGGTAACTGGGAAAAATACCCCGCTACTGGCACTTCATGTTAAATGACTGCAGTTAATGATGAGTCTGTGTTAAAGGTTACATTCTCAGGAAAAAAAAAAAAAAAGAAAAAAGCCTTTAGAAAATTCCTGCCAACATTTTTTCCTTAGAGATGAGTCTGGTCCAGCTGGACTGCCACAGACTGCTGTGGACATCTTCTGAAAGGTGAAAAAAAAAAAGGGGTGCCACTATAAGAGCTAAAGGGCTCACTAAAAGTTGTAGCAGTCATAGTCAAAATCACTTGTACAGCTTTTATACCACTAAAACCATTTGGAAAAAATAATTATTGCTTCTCCATGTACAGAACTGAGATTTCTTTTTTCCAGTGACAGTTTGAAACCCCAAATATTTTGAAAATTGAAACAGTCATTTCAGAAAGCTGCCATGTGGCATCTGATGAACCAAGATGGATTGAGTGTCTTTTACCTTGTTGACCCTTGCAGGCAGAGTCCCTGTCATAGTGATGGGACACTTGCATTAAAGGCAGACACAGAAAAAGTGGTCTCATGGGGAAGCCTGAAACAGAAAAAAAGATGAGGAAGATAATAGAACTATAGCTCCCAGGAAACATAGCACAAGGATGCCACATTTGGGTAAAATACTTATTTTCTTGAATAGCCAAAGTAAGTATTCTGTAAAACACACACAATAACTCCCAAAACTCCTCCTCACCTCAGAAATAATTTTCTCAAGTACAAATAATTTGTCATTAGCTTAAAAAAAAAAATCAATATTTCAGGTGAAAACTGGTTTGCAAAATGTGGAAAGTTTTCAGCCAAACTTACTCTGGTGCCTTGACCAAATTAAAGAAGGATGCAGACTTGCTATCTGCTGTTTGTCCCCTTCATACATGCGCCTTCTGGTCTCATAAAGCATTTCCCACTGACCTGAATTACCCTTCCTGTATACTGGATCTTCCAAGGATGCTGAGGCAAAAGGGCAGCTGGACATCATAAGAACCTACACTGGAGAAAAGTCTATATAAACATTAAAAAAAATATGTAAAGGTATGCAACTCCAGCCTGAGCTGTTGAGAGTAGTTTAAATAATCCATGAGGAAATTGTTTTATCTTGAGACATTTGCACTGATTTCAGTCTCTTTTTGCTGACATTTCCTATTGTCATTCAAGGACATTTTCACCACAGATGTGCAGTCAGTAAGATAACAGTGCAGTAAATCTTGGAGAGGGGGTGTGGAGCAGGGCAGCGTGGGAAAATTGATCCCACAAATGCTCTGAACAAGAAGACACATGAGATGGGAAGGGACCACGGATCTAGATTTTCAAAACGTGGGTGCGGCTGTCTGTGTAAGGGCTCTTAGGTGGGGAGTCTGAAGTGGAAACACAAAGTCAGGCACATGTCAAACCCTGGCTGAGACCCCTCCTAAGCCTGCCTAATGCCTACTACAGACATGATCTTCAACCATTTGCAGTTCACAGGCTTTTTCCAGTGAATGTGCAAATCATGGCAGAGCATAATGTCTGCCAATAGTGGGCTTGCTTTACTCAGTTACCTTTTAGATACCCATGCACAGCAATGCCTAGGCCCTCAGCACATTGTAGATCAAAACTGATACAGTTTGCTGCTACAATACAGCAAACTCTCTCCGTTCACATTCAGCACTTATGTCTTCTTCTACATTGCATGATTTGAAGCACTGACAGAAGCTTTTCTGTTCTAACAGTGCTCCTTCCTGATATACACGCTTAAGATGCTACCTTGTCTCACTATTATTTTTTTTTTTTAAATCCCCATCTCAAATGAGTTTAAATGTCATAGTTGCTTTTGCTGTTCATCTCTAGTGCAACCAGTGGACTAAGTAAAACCTAAGTGGTGTGTACACCTGAAGTCACCATTCAGCACACTTCAAGCCTGTTTGTAACTTCCCCTGCAGGACATCACATCTCTGAAGAAAACACACACAATTCAGTACAGCTGAAAACTACAGTTGTGCTACCATGCATCCTACGCCATCTTATACATAGTAATACCACACGAGATGATCAAGACCACCTTCACCTCCCCAGCATCACTTGTAGAATGAACTGTCATTTCCCTCTCCCTGTCCTGGCTCTGCAGGTGGGGAGTACATTAGTAAGCAATGCAGAGAGTTACCCAAAGCCAAACACAGGAAGAAAAACCAATCTTTCCAGTCTCCCAGGGCACTCTGTATATATTCATGGGCCAGATGGTAAATGCCTTTAACTATGGCTCCCAACGGAGCCCCGTTTCCAGCAGCACTTGATACCTGTTACGGTCCCTGAAGAAGAAACCCATTTTTCATCTGCTTTGTATGCAGGCACCAGGTTATTTTATCACTGTGCACTTAAACATTTGCCTCTAAGATGCTGACACCCAGCTTTAATCAAATGTTAGATTCATTGTCAAAGTTTTCAGACACATAAGCTGCAGTTTATCACTTCCTCTGAAACAGGGGCCTGTATTATTGTATTAGGAGTACTAAGACAACATAATTTTGTAGAAGGGTTTCCTTTAAATTATGTGACAAACATCTACCATTGTATGCTAGAAAAAAAAATAATTTAGTTTTAGGCTTTGATTTTGTTGTGCCAGGCTACAGTCATCTGGGAGAGGCATGAGTTTGCAGATAAGACCTTTATTCCTGATTCAAAAGTATAAGAATTTTCCTTCTTAACTAAAAGGAAAACAGGAAAATCAGTCAAAATACCTGTTTTCATTAGCAATGCTGAATAAAACGTTTCTGCACTATCAAGCCAATTTATAAAATTGCTGCTGTGCTTGGAAGAACCACCACCAAATGTATCTGCAGGCCCTTTGTGAGCTTGGTTGGACATTTCAGTAGAAAGCCCTGGATCTGGACCATAGGGAAAGCAATGACTGTATTAGCAGTCAGCAGTCAGCTGTAAAATACACTCTGAAAAGACCCAGAGTTCAGTCTGAAATGTTTGGCAGTAACAATATCCAGCAGACTAGTAGTCATTTGTTCCAGATGATCTACTCTTCTGGTTATAGAAGAGGTTCATTTTGAACTATTTTAATTTAAGGGGTCTCCTCTTAATGAAAATGAAAAGCCTGAGGTGAGAGCCACAGAGTTTATGACTTAATTCCAGTTTTTATGGTGTCACAGCCGTTTCAGCATCACAACTGTGTTAATACTTTATATTTATTGAAGACTTATCATGGAGAACCCTTCTAGGCTGCAAGTGGCTGCCACACATAGACTCTTTGCCATGTCTTGTATTCACAGAAATGAAAATGTCACTTCAACATCCTCAGAGAATAGCCAGAGCTCTAGCGCACAAGACTTTGGATTTGTCTAAACAGATAGAAGATAAAGAACGTACTCAAAAGCACTGATGAAGGCCTAACACTGCCTGCATGGAAATTAAGTAACTACTTGTTAAAATTACCAAGTTAGTTGTACTCTAGAATACAATACTTAGAACAACGCAGTACTTGTCCCACATGCCAGAAGGGCAATTATTAATTTGCCACTGGCTTCAAATAGTGTAAGCAGAATGACTTCAAGTGCCTCTAAATTCTTAACATTTTGCCATTTCATTTTCCTTAATTTAGAAGTGTTTATCAGATTCCAAGGAACTAACTTTGAGCCCAGCGCATAGAGTCCATTTTGCCAGTTAATATAACAGCCTCGTGTTGTTACCATCTAATTAAAAAATGGTAAGTGGGTTAGAACAGTGCCCAATATACAGAAACATGTGATAAGCTTTCACAGCATCATCTTTATTAATCAGACACAAACACACATACCTCAATTTTCATCCTTATTTGCTTTACATGTAGTGAAAATGTACACTTGTTACTGTGCAAATCCTGCCATACTGTAACCCAAGTTCTGTAAATGAACAGCACAACTGCTTACAATGCAAACAACAGCGTACACAGGCAAATGTTATAAACATGGAAGTGCCAAAGTTGCGAAGTTTTGGGTTTACCAGCTGATCAACCCTGAAAAAAGGGGAGTTAATTTGTAAGTAGTCTTTTTGAAAACATCTTTCATTGCACTTTTTCAACGAATATGGTGTATTTGTGCACAACCTCTTATTTGAAGATGCTTAGTAGAGACACTACTCTTATTTCTCTTAGATACCTTAATGAATTCCTTTAAAGAGCTAGAAGATAAACAAAAATCCCAAAGAAGCTCTTTGTTTATTTTAACAGACTCCTTTTAAGTAATGAAAGCAGCAAACATCATCTGAAATAACAAACTGTACTGAAGGATAGTGTAAATTTGGACATGAATGATTCCATGATTGTGTAAAAAGTTGATATGTAGACAATCTATTTCCTTTAAAATCGTTGCACAATTCCAAGCTATATTTGCATCATTTGACAGCTAGGGGAGAAAATGAACTGTGTTCTTATTTATTCTCCAGAAGTCCCAATGTTATTAACCTTCTTGAAGCTATGAACATTCAAGCTCTGTTTCAAATAAATGCATGTGTGACATGTTTTCTTAGTGAAAACATTGATTCAACTGAGCAAATTGGTTCAAAGAAACAACATTTTTAGTGTAGACTCTGTGTTACTGCTGCAAAGTGAAATGAGCTGGAATAGAAGCACCTGCTCCACATCTGTAACGCCAGGTATCTATAAAATCCTAGTGAGTTTTGCTGAATCATTAAGCTATGATACCATTTCAAAAGCTATTATCACCCACAGAAGACTGTAATTATGGTAGTGTCGTCACAGTGCCGGTCAATCAATAATCTGAAGGTGCAATATCACTTCTGGAGATGGCGTGCAACAGTGGAGCAAAACAATGAGAAAGCTGTTAACGGCAGCAAAGCCAAGGTAGAAATGTAGCTACTCTGTCTTAGGCCTCACTATGGATTCACATTAAGATTTCACTGTGAGGAAATGAGCAATATTGCCTTCTACACAGCCTGGACATGCCAGTTTTTAAGCCAGAAAGAGTCATGACTATAAAAAGCATGAACCTGAAAGAGACTTTCTTTTGAAGGGCAAGATCTTTCTACTGACAACCCCATCTCAAAGGATTTTTTTCAAAGGTATAAAAAGCTCTCCCTAGAATAGCCTTATCTCTTTGTCCCAAGCACTTGCATTTTGTGGCCTTTCCTGAAACTTGCCACTGAGATAGCAGGAGCCTCCTCCTAATTTCTGCACTCCAAAAATTCATGGTAACTCTCTTGTTTTTGTAACAGCTTGGCCCTTTGGCTTCAGTGGCTTTTCTCATGTTCTGGTGCTGCTCCATCTGAGATTTTTACAAAGTTAGATGCTGTTTCCCTAGTCTTTGTTTTGCCAAACCAAATTGGTGAGGCTCTTGTCGATTCCCCTCATGGAGTCCTCCACCCCCTCACCTCCACACATCCCCCCCTTCCCCGTCATCTACACAGTCCCACTTTCATCAGGTCCTCTCCAAGTTTGTCTTTGACCAGAACTCTTCACGGAGCACTAGATGTTCTTGCTCCACCTCGCACAAATGTCAATGACACTTATCAGTCTACCAGAAATATTCTAATGGGCAGGTTGTAACACCTGAGCTGCCATTTTCATGGTTGTACAATGTTGGTAGCCAATCATCACCCTGAAAATCAACAAAGGCTGTCTCCTCAGTAAACTCCATGCAACAATCTTGCAGTAAATGCTCTGTGAGGCTAGTGTATCTCTTTTAGGAAGACATCCTGATTAGTGTAAATGACTTGGTGACAAAGAGCCCACCTACCACCATCAGAACCAAGTCCTGCCAACGACAAGGTTCCTTTAGGACATGAGAACATGTACTTATTCCTTACCCTAGACCTTCTTCTGACTGCCTATAAAGACCTTTAAGAACTGACTCTGAAACTCAAGGAGGCCAAAAAGTTTCAAAGAGTCTGATTGGACTAGAACAGTGTTTCTTTCCAAAACTTTATTTTCTTTCTACATGCTGCAGGAAAAGAGGAGGATTTTGGTGATATCAGACCCTTTCTTTTTATGCAAGACCTGCTGGTGTCCTCCTCCTCCAAAAATTCTACGGTAAAGAATTATTTTAGTGCGTGGATCACAAAAAACAAGCATCTCATCGATTAATACAAGAAAAGGGGATGTGACTCCTTTTCCTCACTTAGCCAATATGGAGGGATCCACAATTGCATTTACAGTCTGGGCAATGACAGGAACAGGACATTAAAGTTTTCCATTTTTCTTTCCCTCTTCCAGCCACAAAGTGAGCGTCAAATGAAGAATAAAACCTGGTAGTTAAATGAATTCAAGGGAACCCACTAAAATCTTGAAGGACCTCTAGGAATTCAGCTCAAAATGTTCCAGAAAGCAATGTAGCATCTCCATGTATTAGAGGGAGTAAGTTAGTACTGAATTATTTAAAAATTTAGTTAGCTTCCCTTGCTTCATCAACAAATGTTATTAAATTTTAATGAGTAAAAATGGTGCAATAAAACTAATGAAGTTGGTTTTACTAGGAAAATTCAATAAAGAACAGTACCTTTTATTTTAAAGGAGATATGTGTTCAGTACAGTTTGTTTTGTAATATAATAAAAGGAAGATTATTGGTTTTCATAGTTTTGCCATAAACTTCCAGTTTGCAGTGAGGTCTACGAGTAGAATGACAATATCCTTACGCAGCCATCATATAAACACATCACACAAGCAACCTTTCCAAGCAGAATCTCAGTGAAAAGAAAATCAGTGTGAAAAACATCAAGCACCTTTTCACAAGTGTTTATGGGCCAAGTGTACTGTGTAGTGCCATCCCTTAGACAAAAACAAAATCCAATGACAAAATAACTGGCAAGACATTAAGCCATCTGTGATGCAGAAATGCACCAGATCTTAATATCTCCCTCTAAATTATGACAGCCTTGGAACCAGAGTGTGTGATAATCTGTAGCACAAACTTGTAACTATGGGACTTGACAACAAATGGCACCATTGCCTTATAGGCCCTCCTGGTATCCCCTTGATTACTATTGCATAAAGGAAGCAGAAATGTAAACTTTCTGGCAGCCCTCCTAGACTGGTCCTTTTTTTCTTAGAAGGATCATGTAGAATAATGGCATTACACATCCCAGGAGCATTTGTGTGCAGGTATGTTTATTCCTCCTTTGGGCATAAATATATGAAGTTCTTCCAAAGCTGTTCACATTGGCTATTTCAGGCCACCAGCATAGTGTTGCCAACTACTGTTTCCTGTGCTGGCCTTCTTGTGCAGTCTTTGGCTTGCCTTGGCCAGTCTCAGAGGCTGGACTCATGTTCAGACTTGACTTCCCTTTTGCAATGGATGCCAGTGAATGCTTTGACACCTGCTACAGAACAGCTGACAAGAGCTTTTATTTGGAAGAGAGCTGATAGCAAGGGGGCATTGTATCTCCTGAAAGCGACCATCATCTTGTACAAGAACGTGGGAGCTTTGAAGAGATGGGTGCTCACAACACAATGTTAGCTTCTTGAGGACAGCCCAGGGTCACAGTAGGAAAGGAATTGTGTTGAGGGACCTGCTGAGGCCCGTGGGGGCAGCTTTTCTGGGCAAGGGCACACAGTACTATAGAACCCTCATCTGGAACAGCTGCCAAAGCCCCAACAGAAACACTGTTGTGCTCTTTTGGCAGAAGACACTGCAGCAGCCTGATCACACAAGCTGCTGCTGTGTGTCAGGGCACTCACATTCAGCAAGACCAGTCATCTTATGGGGTGAGAACAAGAACATTTATCAGTATTACCAAAATCATTCAGGCACTTCAACTTCACCAAGATTTCTAAGGGGGATGGGCCCTTGTCCCGTTTTGGAAATCCTTTTTTGTACCTTAAAATTCTCTAGAAATCCAGCCCCACACTTTAACTGCAAAATTTTGATCATTACAACCAGCATTCTCTGCTTGGGACAGGCCAGGTATGTTTTTCAAAGAACATAGGCTGAGTTCAAATTTTTAGAACTAATCCTTGAAAGCATGCAAGAATCATGCTGCCTTGAGATCATGGAACAAGCTAACATCATTGTTCAGTACAAAGCTGTATTTCCTGCCTTGGGAAAATAAGTGCTTATGCACAGGGGCTGCACAAAACTTGGTTGTGCTCTGGTTGGTGTTAGGAAGCAGATGCCTTTTAAGTTATGAATGTGATATGAAATGTCAAAAGCCATGATGAAAATATTTCCTCTTTGGACAGCAGTGTTTAAGTTAAATGCTTAAAGAGTTAGAGCTTAAAGGGTTCAGTGCACAACTTCATGGTGTGCATAGACATGTATGCTGAGAGCCAGCAAGGCTTCTGTATCATTTATCTTCTTTTTCCCTGCCAGAGGGTTATACTCTGCATCTGAAGGTCAAGGTGTTCAAACCATACATTGCTACAGAAAAAACTGAACCAGTCCTTGGGTTTTGTGGACGTTTTTATTTGTCTTGGTCAGTGAGTGAGTTCTGAAACTATATATATAGGAACAAGCATAGTGTGTGTATCTATGGATGCGTATATTCATAGAAAATTACATGAAGATGTACTACATATTAAAACAAAGGTATGCCACAAACCTCTGTTTTTTAACGTAGTAACTCTGGAGAGAGATATACCAAATTCTGCTGTGGAGCTACAGTTGCCATTCCGGTAAAACCAGCAGAATAAGAGAAGTACACCACAGATCACAGTTTGACTCTGAGGGCAAATATGTAACGCAAATCCCTTGTGTTCTGTGTTTCTCCTTTGTCCAAATCTTTAGAGTTAACTATTTTTCTGAACACAGAGTGTTCTCACAAAACACAAGAAAAAGTGGTTTTTTCAGTATGAATAAGCAAAATTGTATAGCAAACGTGAAGGTAGACAGTGGGTTTTCCTTTAATTAGAAATACCTGCTCAAACTTTTTAGATTGTAGACGCAATTGTCTAAAGCTGAAGACACTGATACTTTTTGAAGGGAGAATATACATCAGCTTAGAAGTGCTACTATCTAGTAATACGTTTACTACTACAAATAAAGCTCCAGAGCCAAATCTCACTTGCAGGTAAGTATTGTGTCAAGTTAGGTCACAAACTATCCTAACTGAATACTGTAAAGGCTCTGTGAAGTCTAACACTGCATAAAACAAACCAACCAACCCCATATACACACCCCTTGGGAACACTGGCTGTTGTGTCTTTGTCAGAGATCTCACAAACTATTTAAGGAAATACTACAGCTACACAGTACTTATTTCTACCTAGCACAACACAAATAAAGCACAGAATTCCACTCAAGGTGGGACGAGGGTCTCTCTCTGTTTGAAATGAGAGTAACTCCTACAGAGGGTAATTTAGATGATCTCTGGGTCAGGCTCCTGCTATGAATTGATGGCTCCAAAAAAAGCCTGTGTGTCCTGACAAGACAGAAGGCTTTGGAAGAGCAGATCCCCAGTTTCCACTTATATCACAATTATCTGTTACCCCACAATGCCTACCCTTAGTGTTCTAAATTCACATCCACAACCCACCAGTGACTTCCATGCCAGACAAGCCTTTTGCAAACTGAGCCCAGGATGCAAAATGAGCTTCAATTTTGCAAACTGAGCCCCAGGATGTGGAGGTAACCATATATTGATCTACCATTTGCAATGAGGGAGCCTGTTTTTCACTTTCTTTAGGGAAATGCTGAGCTGTCCAAGCTCCCACGTAAGACCCAGTTCCCAGGGGGGAATAACTGGTGTTCCCACACAGGCCTCTGGGACAGAAAATGCACCACAACCCTCATACTAAAGCCAGGATTCCCAGCTGAGAACAGGCTCAGTGGAGCCCCAAACTATGCTGTATTGCCAGTGCCTAGCCAGAAGCCCAGCCTGGAGATGAATTTCAAGCCATCTTGTTAAAGATGAGGATCTGAGTGATAAAATTGAGTTTTCTGTCCATCCTAGTGGAAAAAGGTGATTTTTTACTGGATTTGGCTGGTAGCCAAAAAGGGTAATGTACCAGTGTCCTCAGGGTAAGGACCCTCATTCCCTTTAACTGGGGTGATCAGCTACCCAAAGTACTGGTTGGTAAACCCAGCCAGAACCTTCTTTCTTGTTCACCCTGCCTAGCAACTTGCTTTGACAGCAACTACTTTGGGCAAATCTACTGCAATATTACACTGAGCAGTGGGGGATATTTAGTGCGGAGATGCAGGAGAATCATTCTTTGCCCATCAAGGGTTTCCAGTATTTAAGAAGGCATTAAGAAGGAATTTCCTTCCCTCTGGCTGGGAAGGAAAAAATCTTCTTCATAGCAGCCCATATGGTGCTGTGTCAAAACATTGTGACTAAAGCAGTATTAGTAACACACCAGTGTTTTGGCTATTGCTGAACAGTGCTTGCACAGTGTTGACACTTTCTCTTTTTCCCATTCTGCCCATCCGGTAAGTAGGCAGGGAGTGGGCAGGAAGTTGAAGAGGACACAACCAGGACAGCTGACCCCAACTGACCAAAAGGATATCCCATACCATATGATATCATACTCAACCATAAAAATGTTGGAAGGAAAAAAAAAGGAGGAAGACGGAGGACAGTTGTGGTTATGGCACTTGTCTTCTCAATTAACCAATCAGCATACTGAGGCCCAGCTTTCCAGGAAGTAGATAAATATTTGCCAGATGATGGGAAATACTGGAAAAAATTCTTATTTTGCTTTGTCTGTGCATGCATCTTTCACTTTCCCTATTAAACTCTCTTTATATCAATGCACAAGTCTTCTCACCTTCTTTCTGTTTTCTGCCCATTCTGAGGAATAGGGGAGTAAGTGAGCAGCTGTATGGAAGCCTGGCTGCTGGCTGGCATCAAGCCACAACAGCGTCCCAGCAATTTTAAGACTTCTATGAAAAAGAAGTTTAGTGGTAAATGCATATTTCCCCCCCCCTTTTTTTTTTAATAATAAAACACACTTAAATTTTACCCTACATTAAATATTAACAGTGATCTCTGTCTTGTTAGTTCCCCCACAAATTGATTATATCAATTAGCTGCATGGAAGCTCCCTTCAGCATTCTACAAACTCCCTCTAGCACCCTACACATTTTCCTCCAGTCTCTTACTGGAGCTTGGCAGCTTTGGTCACATTAATACAAAGTGATTATCAACACACACAGAGACAGTATGCATACATATATACAGAAACACAATGGCTCATCTAGAAAGGGAAATTTCACAGAAACATATAGATTAAGCTCATATCTATCACATCTACAGAAACACAAAATAAAAATTCCATATATCTAACACATATTTAAGTTTAACTACAGGATCATAATTACCTGTCTTTCTACACAGGCTAGCTACATCTTGTATAGGTTAGTTATAAGTCAGCCTCTTGTCCATCAGTGTATTTCCCCAATAATCTGTTTTCACGTCTTCCTTCTCTACCCCTACTCCCTCGCCTCCCTCCCTCCCTCCCCAACTTTTAGTCTTAGACCAAGATTATCCTCCTGAAACTATGACAACAAATGGCCTTATCAAGCCTCCCACAGTTTATCAGTTTTGTTGTGCTTTGCTGGACTTCACTGACTCTCTTTCATTTGGAGATTTGCATGAACAAAGTAATGAAGTGTGCACACTTGTTAAAGGTGAAACAGGATTCGGAGCAACTCAGGCTGCCACAGTACTGGAACAGCTCTATTGCTACAGAGTTGTGCGCATCACTGTTTTTCTCCTTCATCTCCAAAAAGGTTCACTCTTTAAATTGTATATGTGAATGATGTGTTCCCTTATTCGGCATTAACAATGAACTTTTCTATGATTTGGTTTTGTTGTTAGCTAAAGACCACTGCACAATTGGATAAAAGTACAAGTAGCATCCAAGAACAGCCCTGGCTGTAACGGTCAGTTTGCTGCACTTTCTATTTTCCCCACATGCAGGCAGGCTGCTTTTGTGAAAGAGGGAAAGAGTTTATACAACAAGATTCAAAGAAGCAGAGGAAATGGGGGGGTCGGGGCCCAGAAAACAGGACTGCAACTGTGACATGAACATTACAGCTACACTAAGGTGCAACACTGCTCCCAGCATACAGACAGAAACATGTCTTATTCCATACACTTGGCCATCACGCATACTTCTCTTCTGTATCCTACCGTCCACTTCTCTATTTACCACCTCCAATAACGCCATCTTCCCACCTTATTTGTCCCCATTTCTTTGCTGCTAACATACCAGCCTTACCTTATCCAGTTATCCAGTTGCTCCTCTGATGAGGGCATATCCAAATGCCACCTCTACATCTCCCACACTATAACCGCTTCCTCACCTCAAGGGAAGGGAAAACAGAAAAGTGTTCATCCTGAGCTAGACAGGTGTCAGGCAAGACCCACTGTCCCATCATTGATGGGACCAACAGCAGGTGACTGGAAAGAATTAAGAACAAGGCAAGCCTGTAGTAATGCTTCCTCAAGGTACTCACCTCACTTCCAGGAATTTGCAGCTGAAATATTTCGTAGCCTTTCCCTCTTCCCCTCACCCCATGCGTGCCCAGCCCTAATTTCTCTTACACCATGATCTCTCTGCACCATGTCCCTGCAAGAGTCATTTGCTCTGCAGACCTTTCACAGCCTCCTCATACATAATTCCCTCCTTGCAATTGGGTTTTCAGGCCCTACCACACCTTTTCACAACAGGGTCCTGAGCTGATTTTCTCTTCCTTTTACTGTTACTAGGCTCTCTCTGTGCCCTCTCAGCTCTTCTTTCCCCTATTATCCCTTGTATGTTCTTCTGAATGAGCTGATACAGCCCCAGGATTCAGTCTTTCACCTCCCTCTTTGTGACACCTAGCAACAAATGCTGTCCAAACTGAGCATGGAATAACATGGGCCCTGACAGCAGGGACATGAATGTGTGCACTCAAGTATCTTTCCACCTGAGACGTGGCATTTCAGAGAACAGCTCAAACTGTGTCCTGTGCATAGAGCAAGCAAGGCCTCATGCGACAACTTTCCTTGAGACACCTCCAAACCACATGTGTTGAGTCAGGAATTTTGGACTGTGGGACCAGGCAAAACGTAATCTGAAGTAAATCCCATGTGGTACATGTAATGGGGATATGGAAACCCTCAGGGTTTACTGCTTCTGTTCATCCATCTGCTTCTATTATGCCCAAGGCAAACACAACCAATAGTGATAAGTAGGGCCATTCTCAGATGTTGGGAGTATTAAATTCCAACTTCTCAGCAAATCAGGCATATAAGCTTTAAAGATACAATCAGAGTGGATGTGATTCAAAGCCCTGACTCTGGGGCTATGTCCATTCAGGACAAGGGCCATAATAGTGATTGTGTATGAAAAGACAGTAATTTTATTTATTGCATACTGTAGAAATTTTCTGACAATCCAGTGAGATATTCACTGCTGAAGGACCCCTATATTTCGATTTGTCTTTCTGATTTTACTAGACATGGAATGCAAGATGAGAATAACTCTGTTAATGCTACTGCCTTACAAGACATTTGACAGTGTTTAATAGATGTGAATATATTCAACATTTTCTCTCTCCCACTCTCCCATAATTCATCTCTTGTGATGGTATTAAAAAGGACTTATCTGTTACACAACAGTCAAAAAAAAATGAGTCACAAGAAATATATTTTAGTAATTTGAATTACAAAACTCAAAGCCTACTCTAATTTCAAAATTAATATCATATATGATTAACTCAAGTCAGTGTTTCACACATTATTTTATATAGTTGCTTTTAAAAAAAAATAAATATAATTTGTAATCATTTCTAACAACACTGAGAGGCTCTTGCTTAGATGGCCTTTACATGCCACTCTGAATGTATTGCTCTCTCTCCTGGTGGGACATGGTGACAATTTCTCTCACCCTGTGAATTCCCCTTAAGTGTGATTTTTTTTTTTGACGGTAAACATTGAAAGATAATATTGAAATCAGGAAAAAAAACCCAACAAAACAAACCCCTTAGTGTATAGTAAAGAAAACCTGAAAGCAGTACTAATTTTCATAGAGAAAACAATGATCAATTGTTTTCCTGAAAAGTAAGATCTGGAAGTTCACGAGTATTAAGCACCAAGGAATTGTGCTTCACCCGTATGAGGAGCTGGGCCTGAGATCACACCTGTGACAGGTTCACCTAGGAAGATACCCTGGCCAGACTATCCATTGCCTGCCCCAGAGCAGTCATTCACTCTGGCACTAATGGAGCAGAGGCAAGGGCAATAGAGAACTAAGCTCAACTACGGCATGAGAAGCAAAAGGCTTGCACACATAGAGCCAAGAAAGGAGTTGCTGAAAGTCAAAGGTTTGAGTGATGCTATGCAGGATTCCGTTCTAGTAACCTATATAGTATTGGCTGAAAAGCCACCCATGCAGCAAGGAGAAGTGTCAGGGATACGTGTCAGATAGGTCTCATGGTCCCACAGCATTTCACAGGCCAGATGATAGGCACTGTGACAGCAGGAGTATTTATTTCCTCCTGGTCTCTTCACAGAAAGAGAAATTACACCTTTTTCAGTCAAAGTATTGTTATGGGCGCTGTGTCTGGAAGCAAAGCAGTGACAGCCTGACCAGTTTTACAGGAATGAGAGCCAGAAGTTACCTGAGGGGTATACAGCAAGGCCAGCACAGGGGGCTGAGCTGCCCAAAGGAGGGCAATGAGCTAAGCCACTGACAGTCCCTGCAGAAACCTTAAGAACAAACAGACCAATACGGGACCACCAGCATACAAAACCCCAGAGCACTCTGAACTTTTGTTTGCCAAATATTCTTCTAACTTCTCCTGTGAAATAGGCAGAGAAAAGCAGACAATATCTTGTTTCGAAGTGATTTTTTTTTTTCTCCCCTTAATTCCAACAATATTCGTGAAGGACTATTATTTCCTGCTTCACTTTTGCTTTGGTTAGTATCTACTGAGAAGTCTTGAAAACAAGATTATTTATTTAGGAACCTAACTTCAAGTCAGTGTATGCAAGATGCATCCTAGTCTTTTCTCCACTTCTGTGAACAGAATAAGACAAGCAACCATGTTTGGTGGTGTGTTACAGTCATTTACAAAAGCAGATCGTCTCACAGCCTACACTGTTGGTAGCACTGTCATCACGCCCTTCTTCCAGCAGACTGTATCTCAGCTGGAAATGTCTAGAAAAGAGATAGGTGGAGGGTGAAGGCAGAAAACCCAAGAAATACTCATGCTGTGTTTATATCATTTCAGTTTTCCCTCTCTTTAAATGGCAGTATAAGATACTTAAATTTTTGTGCAGCAAACAAATCACCTTAATTGAACATGGCTTTCATTTGAAAACAAGCTCTGGATCTTAAGGCTGAAGTCCTCCAGAGAAAATGGCCTTATGATTTATATCAGTGCTGTAAGAACTAGAAGCAATTTGCAACGTTGCACATGAATAATGCAGGGTGAGAACAGGACAGGATGAAACCATTGAAAGAAAGTAAATGAAGTTCCCTTAATACTGGTACATGCAGAGGAAAGTACTTTAATTTTAATTGTTTACCAGTACTGGTGATATTGCAGAACCACCTCAGATCAGCAAGTATTTCTAGTCCGGGGACAGCTCTGATACCACCTATTCCATAAAAATCCCTGCCTCCCCCAAAAGGCATTAAAGCCTGTGAATATGCAAGGCAACATGGTAACGTATGGAATGGCATGTAAACTCTGTAACATGCAACATCAAGCTTACTAAGCTGAAGCTCAGATGCAAAGTCCAATCCAGTTCAAGGGGCACCAGCAGAAATTACCTTATGTGAACCTACTTAAAAAACAATCAAATAGCAACACAGACAGGGACAATTTCCAGTAGCGCTAGACTCCTGATTCATACTTTCAGTGTTACTATGTCGGACTACATTCTTCCACTCCAAGTAAATTTACTGTGAAAAAAATTTTCAAGTGTCAGATATTTTGGCAGGAAGTATGAGCACTAAAGCAAAAGTAAATGCATGGACTAGATAGGTCAGTGAATTGTAATAGATTATGAAAACTTTCATCTTTGGGTGTTTGGTTGAAATTCATATAGGGTTATTGTGAGGGGAAGTCATTATCATCCAACTGCTTTTTGAGGACTGTGCTAGGGGAAGAGGGGTGCTGGTGGCTCCATTCAAAGTTCCAGTGAGCAGCTGTCTATTCAATCACAAGCTGTCCTAATTACCCTACTGTCAAAGCAACATAGGAGACAGGAGATTGTCACGGTTTGGGCTGGACCGCCCACTGAGGTGAGTGACAGATGCTCTCCTCCACCTCTGTCTTCAAGGAGAGGAGGGAGAAAGAGAAAGAGACTTATGAGTTTAGAAGGAAGTAAACTACTTTAATGAAAAAATAATAATAATAAAAAGGAACTAATGAAATATACACAAAACTGCATCAAGCTCCCAGGATGATCACATCACTGGCAGTCATGGGGAAAGTCCCAGACTGGACTCAGTGATGAATGGGAACTGAATTCCAGATCTATATTCAGGAATGCACGGATTAGGATCAAAGGCGGAAGAACAGACAGAGTCCTCCTCGGACGCTGGCCATTGAAGCAAGATCCCTCAGCTTTTATACTGATCATGAGGCAGATGGGATGAAATACCCTGTTGGTCAGTTTTGGGTCACCTGTCCTGTCCGCTCCTTCCCGTAGGTGTGACCCTCTATGCTCTTCCGCTTCCAACCCTCCAAGGGGGCAAATAACAAAGTTGGTTGGCCTTGGGTGTTATAGCAATAAGTATAAGCAAGAGCCTCTCTACATACCATTCCTTGGCATCAACTATAAACATAGGTCTTACCACTCTGAGAGCAAACAGTTTTCTGCACAATATGCTGTTAATTTCAGTGGTTAGAAGAGACCTAGCTGAAAAGTAACGTTACTGAACAGAAAATTAGTTCAGTTTTACCTCAAACCAGGACACAGGTAGACACTTTATTTAAACATGAGTTGATACTAGTTTGTCTCAGCTTAAGAAGTGATGTAGTTTAAAAGAAAAAAAAAAGTTCATGTGCAATATCTGGGCTCCCAAATCAAGTGTAAGAGTGCCTCAGCTCATACGTATTCCTTGAGAGTAGTTATGCTTTTTCTTCACATAAGAGACAAAAGATGGGGGGGGGGGGGGCCT
>RSEF01000004.1:54690594-54700693 GCA_003993805.1 Himantopus leucocephalus | reverse complement strand
AAGGTCCCTTCCAACCTTAACAATTCTATGATTCTATGACTGTAGACAGTAGGAATGGTAGCCAAATGTTCCATGATGTCAGTATCTTTTACATCACTGTTCAAAAATGATATTGAGGATTTAATTAGCACTGAAACTCAGCATTTATGAACTGTAATACTAATAGTTTAAGAAATATATATGTTCTTTGAGAAACAAGTATAGCATATGATTGTCCTGAAAATAAAAAAAAAAAATCACAAAGATAAAATATCAAATAAATATCATCTAAAAGGCATTAATTGTATTCAGGGCACATCTACCCTGGCTACTTTTTTGTGTGGCCCCTCACTGGGCTGTGGTGCTGCTTGCCTTCATGCCAGTAGTGCAAAGAATGCTATGTCAACTTTAGTCTATTTAACAGCCTCTTCCTTTATTTAATAAGGAGAATATATCTTTCCTCGACTTCAGTAAGCATCTTCTGAACAGCTGACTAATTTGCCTGCAGCATATTTCTGTACTCTATTTAAGCCTGCAGTATTTTTTAATGGAATAATTAATGAGGGGAATGTTTCTTTTATAGCTGCTGTTTTTTTTTTTTTTGCTAATTCAGTTAACATGAATATTACAAAAGCAGAAGTTTAACCTATAGATGAAGAATTAGTATTATTACTTATGTACAAAGTATCTGTGGGCAGGTCAGCTGTACATTAGTTGGGATTTCATCTTCAGTCTTCCAAAAGAAAGCTTAGGTTGCTGTGGACTAACTTGGAGATAGAAATCTGATGGCATGTGAAATTCACAGAAACATAGAACAACCCAGGTTTGAAGGGACCTTGAAAAATCACCTGGTCCAAACTTTCTTGGGAAAGGGAGCCTAGATGAGATTACCTAGAACCCTGTCTAATTGCATCTTGAAAACCTCCAGTGATGGACACTCTACCACATCCCTGGGGAGGTTGTTCCAGTGATTGATGAGGTCCTTGCTGAGCCTTCTCTTCTCTAGGGAGACAAGATCTAGTTCTTCTGAGTAAGACTAATATCCTAATCACTTTTACTGTCTTCTAGGAAACCACTATATCAGTATGTAACCTTGCAGCATGAAAAATTCTGTTTGTAAAGATGTACTTCATATGATATGTGTTCTTTGTAAGCGTCTAAGTCTTTTCTTGATCCCATTGACAGAGTTGAAGGTGTTTGACTATGCCCTCATCCCAGAATCTGAGAACACCTCCCTGATGACACTCCCATTGTCAGAGTTTGCTTTTCACTTTGCTGTGGAAGCTACTGCCATTGTGACAAAATGACAAGACATTGCTCCATTTTGTTTAAAAAGCATTAAGCACATATTTCTCAGCTTTCATTGAACACAGCACAGCACACCTTTTTAGCTCTTCTACTTGTTTCAGTACCATTGCCTGCTGTGGGGGGAAAAAAAAAAGATAGCTATCTTAAAAAAAATTGTGAATTCTTAAGCAAATGCAACAGAGGAGGATGAAAATAATCATCAACTGCTTTGTGTGGCTGCAGTCTATTTTTTTAGTAAATATTCAAGAAGTAAAGATATTTGTTCAATCTCTCTGTATCTTTAATACAAATTTTGGTGAAAATGCCTTTAAAGACCACATATTAGGTACTTCATGCTTGGTAGGTTTCATTACTTATATGAAACATAAAGAATGGATTTCCTGATGGAAATTAGTAACTGAATCCCATACATATTTGCATATAATATCTAATCCTGTATTTTTAAGAGTATGCCTTCAGCCCATGATCAGGAATATTTGCCTTGAGGTACCGAGGGGAATGAAAGTCCAACTGGAATTAATATTATGCTGACGTTCTTCTGCAGCATGCCCCTCCTTGTCAAGGGAGGCAATTGTAGTCTCTACAGTATTTCCTTGGTAGAAAAGATTCTAGTGTACACATGGGGGGAGGAGGAGTGAAGAAACAAGAGATGACAGGACTTCCATTAAACATAGGACTTAAAACAAAAAAAAAATAGCCTCATGATAAATGAGAAGGTTTACTGTCACTTAGAGCCCTTCACCAATGAACTTGCTATCAAATGAGCAAGTCTGAAAAATTTTCATTGTTGTTTTTTTTAAAAAAAACTTAATGTAATCCACCTGTTCAAGCTGGCAATATCAGGACACCCTCCTACACCGATTAGATAGAATTCCAGATGTTAAATTTATGAAGTGTGTGTTTTATCAGCTCACTATTTATAAAACCGTAATATTTGTCAATTAAACAGCCAAGTCTGAGCCCCAGTGAAAAACGTACTTCTACCAAATTTAGGCCATAAGAAAACACATACCTATTTCAACACTGCAAGCCAATTAAACCAGTATGAAATAATTCGGTTCCTTTGTACAAATTGTATATGTGTTTTCTCTCTTGTTTTGGGGAAAATCTCTGCTTTAAAGTTGAGTTTTGGTACAAGGAGTACATGACATATTTCTTACTGAGTAGAGTTACATAGGCCTGTAATTTTCAAAGATATAAATCCCATACCAGGGACCATTGTCCCTGTATTCAGTCAAAAGTATTCAGTCAAAGAAAATCGCAGCAACATACAGCTTTGATGAGCCTTAACAGTGAATAAGTGAACAGTAAGTTCCCTACTTGCACCAGACTAAAGGTCAGAATAAAAAAATTAAGCTTAATAACATGTGTTCATGCAAGCACAAGACAATGCTTAGCTTTCCTTAGCAAGCAATGATTTTATTTATTAATTAATAGAAGTAGAAAAGTCCTGATGATGGTCTAACTCATGAACTGAGATGTAAGGAGGAATGTAAAAAGATATCTTGCGCTATGTGCTATGTAAAACTATGCTACCACCTCTGATGGTGATTTCTAAATGAATATTTTTTAAATACTCCCCTGAATCCCAAAACTTTAGAAATAAAAATATTTTAATTTGTTTATCTTTTTATGTCTGGAGGATACTTCTGAGATCGCTTTACTGTGAGAAGCCAGTAGGAATAAAAACCAGCAAGTGTAAGATAATCATAAATAATACATCAAAACACAGAGGTGCCTCCAGTGTGTCACTTGCTGCTTACCTTGACTCACTGCCACATTCATGTTGAGACAGATCTTGGAGTTATGTAAACATGGGTCACAGCCGACTTACAAAAAAGTGAAATGTAGTTTTTCCCACATAGATACGAACAAAGTTGCTAAAAAATTTATTTTTATTTCATTGTTGTCATGATTATCTAAAGTGTCAGGTTTTTTGCAAAGGTCTGTTGTAGCGAGCTGAAACCATTTTGAGAAAATGAAATGCATTAAATCCACACTGTCTCTTGATCCCATACTGTGCTGTATAAAAGTCAAGTTTCACCAGTCCAGTCAGCCCACAATCTGGGGACTGTTAGATTTGTTAATTACTGTTAACGATCAGTACAGTTTTGTTTCTCCATACTTGACATGCCTATTGATTGGCAGCACAATGAAAGTATATTCAAGGATTGAAATACAGCCAGAATAAATTATTGTATGATGCAGTTTCTTGTTAGGGTACACCTGAGAAAGGTCCTGTTTTCTACTCAGCAATGTAGTATAACAACTTCCAAGAAGTCTTTGGAGAATTTTCCTCCAGTGTTTTTACTGTATATGTTTATAACTGGGCTCAAATGATAAACATGTTACAAAAGTGTTTTCGCCTTTGCTGCTTGAATACCCAGCATAGCACATGCTCACTAACGTGCACACATATAACACTAGGATCTAGTGCAAAACTTAATGAAATTGATGAGAACATTTCATTTGACTTCAATGATTTTTTTTTTGATCTATTTGTCTGAGGAAGGATAATTTTGTTCTTTCCTTGTCTTCTTCCTGGAAGAAACAGGAAGAGCCAGCAGATCAATACCTGGTCCAAGCTTGGTGACACCAGCAAAATTCTGGGGTTTTGGATCATGTGTCAGTTTACATGACACCAGGCCTGCTGGCAACAGGTGGGGTATACCTGTCTCAAAGGGGGAAAATGATCTTTTCAGAGGAGTTGGGCTCATTGAAAGAGCTTTAAACTAGATTTGAAGGAGGCAAGGGATAAACCCAGGTACACTAGAGACAAGCCCTGGGGCAGCACACCAGTGTTTGAGGGATGGTGTGCTGGATGGTGTGTCCTTTGGTCTGCCACTTCAGTGGAGGAAGGGGATGGAGATCCATGCAGCAGCAAAGATATGAGGGTTATTGATGTATTAGAAACCACAGAAGTGCCTGAGAATGGTCATGTAGGAATTAGGGCTTCTCCCAGTATAAAGGTGGAGGGATCAATAGCCCAACTGAAGTACATCTACACCAATGCATGCAGCACAGGCAACAAACAGGAGAAGTTTGAAGTCATTGTGCAGCAGAAAAACTATGATATAGTTGCCATCATGGAAACATGGTGGGATGACTCGCACACCTGGAGTGGTGCAATGAATGTCTATAAACTCTTCAGAGTTCTCCTTCCTCTTCAGGCAAGGAAGGAGAGGCAGTGGGGCAGCCCTGTATGTTAGGGAGTATTTTGATTTTCTAGAGCTTAATGATGGTGACAATAGGGTTGAGCGTTTATGGGCAAGAATCAGGGCAAAGGCCAACAAGACAGATATCACAGTGGGAGTCCATTACTGACCACCCAACCAGGATGTAGAGGCAGATGATATATTCTATAAGCAGCTGGGAGAAGTCTCACAATTGCTAGCCCTTGTTCTCGTGGGGGACTTCAACTTAACAGATGTCCGCTGAAAATACAATACAGCGGAGACGTTCCAATACAGTCTAGGAGGTTCCTGGAGTGTGTGGAAGATAATTTCGTGACAGAGCTGATAAGTGAGCCAGGTAATGAAGATGACCCCCTGGACCTGTTTTTTGTGAACAGAGAAGGATTTGTGGGTGATGCGATTGGTGGAGGGCATCTTGGGCATAGTAACCATGAAATGATAGAGTTTTTGATTCTCGGAGAAGTAAGGAGGAGGGTCAGCAGAACTGCTACCTTGGACTTCTGGAGGGAAGACTTTGGCCTGTTTAGGGGCCTGGTTGACAGAGTCCCTTGGGAGGCAGTCCTGAAAGGCAAAGGAGTCCAGGAAGGTTGGACATTCTCCAAGAAGGAAATCTTAAAGTTGCAGAAGCAGGCCATCCCCATGTGACAAAAGATGAGCCAGTGGTGAAGAAGACCAGCCTGGCAGAACAGAGAGGCTGGAACTCAGGATAAAAAGGAGAGTTTATGACCTTTGGAAGAAAGGGCAGGCAACTCAAGAGGACTACAAAAATGCCATGACATTATGCAGGGAGAAAATTAGAAGGTGCAAAGCCCAACTAGAACTTAATCTGGCTACTACCATAAAACACAATTTAAAATGTTTCCACAAATACATTAGCAACAAAAGGAGGGCTAAGGAGAATCTCCATCCGTTATTGGATGCAGGGGGAAATATAGTGACAAAAGATAAGGAAAAGGCTGACGTACTTAATGCCTTCTTTGCTTCAGTATTTAATCGTAAGATCAGTTTTTCTCCGGGTACCCAGCCCTCTGATCTGGAAGACAGAGACAGCGAGCAGAATGAAGCCCCCATAATCCAAGGGAAAATTTTTAGGGACCTGCTACACCACTTAGACACACACAAGTCGGTGGGGCCAAATGGTTCCAAGTTGGGCAGGAGTCTTGATCTCCTTCAGGGTAGGAAGACTCTACAGAGGGATCTGAACAAGCTGGATTGATGAGCTGAAGCCAATGGTATGAGGTTCAACAAGGCTAAGTGGCAGGTCCCATGCTTGGGTCACAGCAACCCCATTCAATGCTCAGGCTTGGGGAAGAGTGGCTGGAAAGCCGCTTGGCAGAAAAGGACCTGGGGGCATTGGTCAACAGCTCGCTGAATATGAGCTGGCAGTGTGCCCAGGTAGCCAAGAAGGCCAATGGCATCCTGGCTTGTATCGGGAATAGTGTGGCCAGCAGGGCTGGGGAAGTGATTGTTACCCTGTACTCAGCACTGATGAGGCCGCACCCCAAATACTGTGTTCAGTTTTGCTCCCTTCACTAGAAGAAAGACACTGAGGTGCTGGAGTGTGTCCAAAGAAGAGTAGCAAAGATGGTGAGAGGTCTAGAGAACAAGACTTATGAGGAGCGGCTGAGGGAACTGGGTTTTTTTAACCTGGAGAAAAGGAGTCTCAGGGGAGAGGTTATCACTCTCTACAACTACCTGAAAGAAGATTGTAGCGAGGTGGGTGTTGGTCTCTTCTCCCAAGTAATAGGTGATAGGACAAAAGGAAATGGCCTCAAGTTGCACCATGGTAGGTTTAGATTGAATATTAGGAAAATTTTTTTCACAGAACGGGTTATCATGCATTGGAACAGGCTTCACAGGGAATTGGTTGAGTCACCATCCCTGGAGGTTTTTAAAAGATGTGTGGATGTGGTGCTTATGGACATGGTTTAGTGGTGGACTTGGCGATGCTAGGTTAATGGCTGGACTTGATCTTAATGGTCTGTTCCAACTTAAACAATTCTACGATTCTATGATCTCATCTCAGTTTGACCCTGTGTAGTCTGTTGCATTCTTTATTTACCTTTCATTTTAAGAGTGCTTATCTTTGTTCTGGGTTGAGGGGGTTAAATTAAAAATACCCAATTGACTAAGATCTTTGAAAATCTGCTGGTTTTTCCAAAGAATTCTTTGAGATTAAGGAGCTGAAATAATGAAATAAGTTTTCTTTTAGCCTTAAAGAGATATCACATTCTAAAAATATTCCTTTGGTCTCCTAATGTAAAATATCACTCAGTTATTCACAAAGGTGTTTATTTTAAAATAATAGCACTGGGAATATTGAAATGATAACCCATCTGGAATGATGATGTTTCAGTGGTTCTTACCCCCCTACAAATTCCTGCTGTTTCTGAATTTTTTGTATTTATGAAAAAACTGTCTTCAGACATCTGTCCAGAGCTTGGTGTTCAGAATTACAAGTAACACATACATCAGCTTCTGCTGAACTTTTATAATGAGATTCCCTCTTCCAGCTCAGAGATTAGCTTGTTGACCTCAGCATGTTTGGTTAGGAAAAGTTTTTATTCCCTGGTCCAGTCTCCCAGAAATTGAGGGGAAGCGGCACCTGAGCCCTCACTTGTACTCCCCACGAGGCTTCTCTTCATGCACTCCACCCTTTCCTTTATCTCCAGCAATAACCTTTTTGTGTTATATGGAATCAATATATTTGTATTTGGTGCTAAGAATAAAACACTCAAGGGCAATGTCTTTCAAAGCCGGACAGATACATGTGCATTTAGTCTCATCTAATTATATGCTTTAACAACAAATTATTTTGATAGGCAGAACAGAATCAGTTTGCACTTCCCAGAAGCTCTTGAGTGTTGAAAGCTTCTTGATTTTTTTTTTTTTTATTTCCTGTAAAAGTCAGTAGGATTGCTCTACTAGGAAGCAAGCTAGGATGATGAAGTGTGTGAAGAGCTATCTCTGAAGAATAGCTATGAGCAGGTTGAAAGCCTATTGGTAAGAATAAGAGACAAGGCAACAAAGCGAACCTTCTGGTTGGTGTCTACTACAGGCCGCCTGATCAAGGGGAGCCTATTGACGAAGCCTTCTTACTCCAGGTACAGAAGGCATCGCACTCACAGGCTCTCATCCTGCTGGGGAACTTCAACCACCCCAACATCTGCTGGAAAAGTAGCATGACGAGCTGTAGGCAACCCAGGAGACTCCTGAAGTGCATTGAGGGTAACTTCTTAAACCAAGTAATAGACTTCTCCATGCCCCAGGTAACCAGGATATCCGTATCAATCATTACAGAGTTTGTGTGAAGCAGTGAGCAGCTGCATTTCCAGATGAAGTAAGCAGAGTGCAGACATGCTGAATATTTTGTGCTGATAGTGAAACAGAAAAGTCTGGTGATGGTGATTGCCACCTCAGAAAACACACCCCTCGGGAGGATATGAGGTTTCGTTTTCAAGGGTAAATATTCCCCTCTGCAGAAACACCATTTTGCCGTGGCAAACATCTGCACGTTCCAGATTTTCCAAATTATGTCTTTACTACATGCCTATCCCATTAGCACAGTCACCTTGTCATTCATATCCCTGTAACGATCACTTCTGAAACATTTACACCCTGTGTTTGGCTGGCTGGTTGTTGCTTACTCAGTGGCAAGATTATTGATTGCGGGCAGTTATTAAGAAAGTATGAAGCAATAAGCTATATGAGAGCTGTTGGTAATTCAGAAGGTGAAGCTGGCAATTATATAGGGATCGGGGGATTATTATATACAGGGCCTGGGTAAATATGAGTGATTGCTTTTGAATTAAAATGTTTCATTATTGATTTTTTGGGGTTTTTTTTACTTGCATTTTAAATCTACATGTGTTTAATGTGAACAGCCTATTCTATACTAGAGCTAGAATATGCTTCTGTAACTTACTGATTTATGAATATATCCCTCTGTTACAGTATTTTCATCTCTTTGTACAGGATTTTTCTTATTTTTCACTCTGCTGCTGCTATTTGAATGAGACACAAATCATGATTTTGAATTCTGCCTCTTCTGCTGTTTCCACTGTTCCATTGCCTTTAAGGAGTTTTCTTCTAATTATGAAAAGACAATGAAGAGTGCTCAAAAAAAAGAGACGGATTTTCTCCTTCAGAAAAGTTATTTCTGAGCCTGCTTTCAGAAAAGTTATTTTGCCGGTTTACTAGGTGGAACACAGTGCTTGCACTAGCCATCTGTGTGGCTTCTGACTGGAATCAGCAAGTCTTTGGCCAGCTTGGAGTTCAGTAAAAAAAAGTTGTCATTTGGCTACAAAGTGCTGTGTAGACACACACAGTATTTGCCAAAGTCATATACAGAAGAGCTGGTTGGTATTTTCTCAGAAAAAAAATCCTCAGGAATTAAAATATTTAGGCAAAAGTATAACTCTGATAAATATTCCATTAGTGATAATCCTCTCTTTGATTCTTGACTCCAGGGTAGGATTTCTGGTTGGAGGTCACCGAGGGGAGCTGCTCCAGAGCTGGCCTGACATGCGGTGGAGCGGCAGATCTGGGCACACAGGAGGTTTTTCTGAAGCAGGGAAATGCTGGGGTGGCGGAGGGCCACGCCAGGAGCTGGCAGCTCTCGCACAAGATACTGTCAAGGACAGGGAATTGCCAGAGCAACCACGACCACCCCCGCCTATAAAAAGCAGCCCGGGGAGCATGAGCGATGAGGAGTGCTGCAACAGAGTGGGCAAACAGGGTGTGGGGCATCAGCCTGATCAAGGGGAGCCTATTGACAAAGCCTTCTTACTCCAGCTACAGGAGGCGTCATGCTCACAGGCTCTTGTCCTGCTGGGGAACTTCAGCCACCCCAACATCTGCTGGAAAAGTAGCATGACAAGCTGTAGGCAATCCAGAAAACTCCTGGAGTGCATCGAGGATAACTTCTTAAACCAGGTAATAGACAGCCCTACCGGAGGAGATGTGATACTGGACCTGATGGTCACCAACGCAAGTGAACTAATCAGTGTCATCAAGATTGGAGGCAGCCTGGGCCACAGTGTTCAGGCACTGGTGGAGTTCACAGTCCTGAGGGATATGGGTGAGGGGAAGAGTAAAGTCAGGACCCTGAATTTCAGGAAAGCAAACTTCCAGCTCTTCAAGGAGATAGTTCATAGAACCCCCTGGGAAACTGCCCTCAGGGACAAGGGAGCAGAACAGAGCTGGCAGATCTTTAAGGATGCTTTCCTGAGAGTGCAAGAGTTCTCAGTCCCCAGGTGTAAGAAAACAGGAAAGCAGGGCAAGAGACCAGCATGACTGAGTGGAGACCTGCTGGTCAAACTAAAGGGCAAAAAAGAGATGCACAGGGAGTGGAAGCAGGGACAGCTATCCTGGGAAGAGTACAGGGTCGCTGCCTGGTTATGTAGGGATGGGGTCAGGAAGGCCAAGGCACAACTGGAGCTGAACTTGGCAAGAGATGCAAAGAAGAAAAGCCCTTCTACAGGTAAGTCAACCAGAAAAGGAAGGTCAAAGGAAGTGTACCCCCCTGATGAGCAAGAGTGTCAAACTGGTAACAACAGGCGAGGAGAAAGCTGAAGTGCTCAACAACTTTTTTGCCTCAGTCTTCACTGGCAACCTCT
>RSEF01000004.1:54666226-54682486 GCA_003993805.1 Himantopus leucocephalus | reverse complement strand
CAGGACTCCCAGGTCCCTTTCCACAGAGCTGCTCTCCAGCAGGACAGCCCCTAACCTGTACTGATGCCTCGGGTTATTCCTCCCCAGATGCAGTACCCTACACTTCCCCCTGTTGAATTTCATTAGGTTCCTCTCTGCCCAGCTCTCCAGCCTGTCCAGGTCACACTAAATGGCAGCACAGCTTTCCAGCATGTCAGCCACGCCTCCCATTTTTGTGTCATCAGCAACCTTGCTGATGGTACACTCTATCCCTTCATCCAGGTCATTGATGAATATATTGAACAGTGCTGGACCCAGTACTGACCCCTGAGGAACACTACATATATATGATAGCAATATATATGTGTGTCTACATATAATATATATTTGATACTAATGCATTTGAAAATTGTACCTAGTCTGATTAGAACTTTAATTGATGGTAATCAGGACACTGCCCGCATGTATTCAGTAAATACATTAAGTAATATTTTTTTTGCTTTTTAAGTTATTGCCTATGAAATATTAATTGCTTGTGCCATGCATTAGTATTTCAGGATTCTGTGCTAAACAAGATGCATGATTTGAGTAGTTACTTGTAGTCTATTGTTCAAAGTACTGGAAATGCAGAGAGCCAGCCCACTCTCAATTTGGCAGATGGAGTTCATGAAGCTAATTAACAGAATATATTTATTGAAATAAAGACCCATTTAGGATGAAGCTTTGCACAGATGGAGTAGCCTGAATATCCATGGTCTAAGTCCGTGGACCTTCTAATAATGTTTAATTTTGCTCTAAACCTGGTTAACATGTAAGTACACAAAGTATGGCTGTTATAACTAGATCATGATGTTGAGTGTTCCTGAAGTGACAAAAAAAAAACCCCAAGCAGAGGTTAATGTCGCATAGAACTGTGAGCTGTTCCCTGTGGTTGAGGTCCTAATTTCTGGTAATGGGTTTTTCTTCATATATTTGGTTACTTCCAGAAATGGGGAGTATTTTGAGTCTGTAGCCACCTGAGAAAGCTGTAATAATACACTTAAGATATGTCATATTCTTTCATCCTGCTTTAGTAAATACATGAAAAGCATTTTGTGTGATGTCTTGTGCTTATATTAGTACACATAAACTCACGAATTTTCACTTGTGTTAATATCTCCCAAATCTGAATCAGGATACTGATCTGTTTCTGGGATTCCTCAACAGTGCTCTCTGGGGAGTAAGACAGCTTGAAATATATCTATCACCTTTGTCCTAAAAATTTGCAACACAATGCAAACTTAAAGACATAAGCATAGAGCAATGCTCAGGCTGCCTGGCCTACTACCAGTCTGAGATAAATCCGTTCCCAGATTGTAGATGCTTCTGGTGAAAAAGAAAGGATTTCTATGACTGGGAGAAATTACCTGGTAACTTATTGTACTGCTCTGTCCTGGTAGGTCCCCTTAATTCTTCTCTTCACTTGTTCTCCTGAAGGGATTCAGGCTTAATCATTTTTTTAACATCCTTCTCCCACTCTTTGCCCCTGGGCTGCTTGGTATGCATAGATAGAGGAAGGACGAGCTTCTCAGCACAGCAGCTTTTTTTGGACGTAGCTTAATAACCTGAGAGAATGTGTTCCAGCACAAACTGACTCTGATTTTCTGTTGGCAGAGAGAAGGAGACTTAGTAACCGGCAGCGTTTGACATGTAGCTGGGGATGCTGAGTCTTGGAGTTACAGCAACAGATTGCTCAGCCATGGGTTGAGAGTTTCCATACGGTGTGAGTTGGTGGCTGCTGCATTTTCTGTTGCTATGTGTTGTGCTTTCTGTGTAACTGATGCTGTGTCTGTTATCAAGCACCTATTGCTGTGTCAAAGGACCTGCAGTCAGGTATTATATATGATGGTAAGCCTATAGTGGTTTTGGCACCTGTTGGAGCAATCTCATGGCTGTGACAGTTTCTCCCACAGAACCATGTAAGCACATGCAATGCCCTCTGACAACGAGTGTCCTAGGCTCTGGGGAAGGATGTTTCTGGGCATTTTGAGCAACCAGGATGGTATCTGGCATACAGTTTGGATTCTGAGACCTATTTCCATTTGGAAACTTCATCATGGAAGACCTGTTAATTCTGCACCTCCTTTTAACCACAAAGCCCTTGCACAGCAAAGAATAGGTCAAATGTAAAGCAGTGCTTAATTGATTTTGTGGATTAAGGGTCAAATGAATTATCTAGCTATGCTGTCCTTTCTTTCTCAAATTCAGCAAGGTAGTCTATTTAAAAAAAAAAAAAATCTAAATATTTTGCCTTCTTTCCCCCCTGTTTCCTTTGTCCCCTTTATTTGTATTACTCCAAAAGTTGAATATGCAAGGTGCCTTCGGCCAAAGATGTGGAAGGAGGCAGTTGTCTGCAAAGGGAGGTGCTGAAAGTTACACTTTTGAGTATTCAAGTCTAAGGAATAGCCTGCCTTCCTAATAAACCATTTCATTTTTGCATGTCTCATCCACATTGTAAATATAGAGCACTTCTCTGCAGCTTAACCTGCCATCTGGGACTGAATTCCAGTAACAACCCACCATAAGGAGTAAGTAATGAATAAATGTAAGTCAGCTCTGTTGTAAAGAAATACAGCTTTGCAAGTTCCTGCTGTAAATTTTATGGAATTTTTCCTCTCTTCTGAGTTAGAGATCTGCCAAATTATCATGAAACAATTTGGATAGTCTGCAAATTGAGCTGTTTTCTGGATAGCATAGTGAAATTTCTAATAATTGAGAGCACTTCTGTCTACAGTAACTTTTGCTTGTTTGTTTATTTTAATAACATGGGAGGCAGGAGATAAGAGCACAAGCTGTCATAAGAAGTCTGCAGATATCAAAATGGCCTCTAGCTGTATGCAGACCAGCATACAAAAGTACTTCCATAATGATCACAACAAAAATATGTTGCTCTTACCAAGGCATTTCTCAACTGCAAAATATTTCATGAGAGCTAACCACTTGGCTGTGTTTCCAAATCAGCAGTCAGTGTGAGAAGTGTCATACACATGCATAGGTGAATGCTGGAGTTAATTGTGTAAGTCAGTAAGTTGCCACATTGCAATTTTTTTTTAAAATCTCTCGCAAATCAGTATGTCATAAATTACTGGATGCTGATAGAAATAGTGGTAGATCTAACAGCTTTTGCTGAGAATTCGGGTGTGCTACAAAGGGCTAGATGCAGGTGTGAATGAGGAAGGGAAAAGGGAACTAGCAGCCGTGCAGCCTTGTAGTGTGAGTGGGAGAACATGCTGCAACAGCTTGTATTAAGGGGTGGCTGAAACCACAAGGAGAAGACAAGGAGGAGACAGCAAGATAAAAATGGTGGCTGCCTTCTAGTATTAATTTGAACTGCAGTCTTTCTTGAGGCTATGTCTCCATCTGCTTGCTCTGTGCCCTTTTCCAGAAGATTTTCCAGAACCTGTCCTGTTAACCTGCTCTCACGGCAAACGATTCCTGCTCCTTCCTCATGTCCAGAAGATTTAACACTGATGTAGAATGCAGCAGTGAAGACCAGGAACAATGCAGCTTCCTCTTTAACACTAACCCTACCTCTTTAGTAAAGCATACAGCATGTAGCATGTATGTTACTTTTCTGCAAACAAACATTCAGCTGTTCTTTCAAGAGAAACATGAGTGAAATTTGAAGCCAGTTAGCCATGGAGAATTCTGTGACAGTACTCACTGTGCACCACCATAAATCTATAGAAGCCTTACTGATTTTTCCACCCAGTTCCAGGCACTGTTTAAGGAATTCCATGGTGCTGCTGCTGCTTTTCTGGTTTTCATCTAAATGCGGAAGGAAGGTGGACAGGATGCAGGAAATGAGGTGTGTATTCTCTACCCTCTGGTAACTTGGTGTTTGGGTTGGGAAGTTGGAGCACAGCACTGTCAGTCATTACTACGAAACCAAATGATCAATTATTTATGTATATACGTTTTACTGCACTGTAACATGACCTGGGGAATTCTTAGAAGTATGGTTAATATATTGAAAGATAAAGAACACGAATTTTTTTTTTTTTTTTTTGTCCTTCTCGTCAATGTTTTAGTTTAGAAATTGGTTGTCCTCCATGGTAAAGTGACTGCTAATCTGAAGACACCTACAGTGGAGGGAAAGGGAGCAAAATATTGAGGAAACAGGAGTTCAGGAACTGATAAAGGGGGATGATGACAGGGGACAGTGACATCTTTCAAAGGAATGCAGCCAACTAAAGGATGCTTACACTTTCCCAGTTGGAGAAGCCAACATGGATAATTTGGCAGGATGAACATGTTCCCAGTGTTACCCTAGTGAAATAGGAGAGAAAATTATGAGTGGCTGCATAGCAAAGTATGTACCTTCCCCTGCAGGTGTGGAAAGGATTGACAGCTCTCTGGTAGAAGAAAGGTAGAAACATGAGTATAAGCAGAAATAAAATAGATGACAAGTGAGTGCCTTGACTGTCTCCAGCTGTGTGGTGTTTCTTGGCTTGTATGCTGTGTTCCTCAGGAGAGTCAAGGACAGCAAAGAGGAGAAGGTAGAAAGGAGATCCAGACATTTAATGACAATCTAGACCAAAAATATCAAATTGGTAAAACAACTTTGAAATAAGCAAAAATGGCGAAAGGAGGGAAAGATGGCATTATTTAGTAGTCATGAAGGAGCTCGGTACAAATGGCACAGTGAATCTGGCTCTGAAACAGAAGTCGAAGTGCCCATATGTCATCAGGCTCGATGTCTCAGCAAGGGTGCAACAGACTATAGGAACAGGAGTTAGGAGCAACTGCAACAAATGGCTTCAGCCACTTCAACTGTGTGCGCACAACTATCTGTAACTGCGGTAGTTATGAGTTGAAGAAACAAATTTCCCCTAAGTCACGCAGACACCTCTGGATAGTCTTACTGCTAGGAACTTAAGCTTAGTCTCTTACTTCAGGGCTGTTTCTTTTCGATTTACATGCTTGTTCCTCCAGTAGAGAGGAAGCTTGGCTGTCTTGTGTTCACAGCAATGAAAAAGCAGAATTTTTTTTCTCACTTTGCATGTTCACAATTATTGTGGCTTAATCCCAGCTGGCAATTAGAACCACGCAGCCATTCACTCACCCCCCGCCCCCCCTGCCTCTTTTCTTCCCCCAAGAAGGGTGGGGAGAAGAAGGGGAAAAAAGGAGAGGCAAGAGAGAAAAAAGCAACTCATGGGGTAAAGACAGTTTAATAGAAACAATAACAGAAAAGGAAAAATAATAATAACAATAATAATAATGACATGGGTCACTCTCACCAGCCAGTGAATTGGCACTGTCCTGTGATTGCAGATTCCCAGCCCCCGTCTACCCCCATTTATATACTGAGCATGACATCTATGGCATGGAATATGTCATTGGCCACTCCATCATTCTGTCTATGCTTCTATGGGAAGCTGAAAAAAGTCCTTGAATAGTGTAAACATCACTTAGCAACAACTAAAGGTGTTAGTGACATTCCTCCAGGGCAATCACTAGAAAGAAAATTAACTCCTTCCCAGCTGAAACCAGGGCAACAATACAGTAACTATAAAATAACCAGATATTTCCTTTCTGTAAAAAGTGATGCGAGGGAATGTTGCAAGAACGTTTTGCATGAGTACATTTTGAAGTTGTCTGTGTTTGGCACAGCCGGACAAGGACTGGGGGGAACTACTGAGTATTTTACTCCAAAATGAAGAAATTTGACCTGTATGTTATGTGACAGATAAATTTGCAAATTATTTACAAATTTCTAACAGTGAGTTTCTCACTAAGAACAACTTCAGATATTTTGAATGGGATGTGTGATAGCTGAATGTCAGGTTTCTTACCTGCCAGCTGAAAATTTCAGAGACTTGAAAAAAGAAAATCCGTAGCGTTGTAAGATTGTAGCAACCTGGAGGACTACTTTCTTGAAACTGTCTCCTCTACTGCCTACTCTACTACTCAGAGTAGTGCTGTGCATTAACTGGTTTGGGTCATAAGCCATCCTCACTAAAATCAGAAGTAAGGCAGCTGCAGATTTTGAGCAGGATCAATGCTACAGATGGTATCACATTCTGGATTTGAGCTACTATGTTCCTTGTGAGCCTGTGAGCTGCTTCAGCCACCAGAAAAAAACCCTAAACCAACCACTTTATATTAAATATGCATTGTTTTAGTATAAAAGCATTGAATCTGTGGAAGAGACAGTGATATTGTGCACCTGGTTTGGCTAAAGGATGGAATAATGCAGTAGGCTTCCTACAACACTGAATGTACACAAAAAAAAAAAATGAGAGGAAGCATTTTTTTCATGAAGTGATGCAACTCTGTTATGTTAAGGTCAACCCATCCTTGAGCTTTCTAAGTGTGTCTTCATATTCCTGGTAAAATGTGATTAGTTTTCACATGCTGAAGCTGATAAAAATTGGAAGATTTCACTGTCATGTGAATTTTGTGAATTCCTTTAGGGATTTGTAAAAATGACAATTTTTTTGCTTGTGTTTTTCATGTCTGGGAGAGACTTAAAGTGACATGAGTTCTCCTACCAAGAACTTGCCAGTGCTATACGGCACTTTAGTTTGTCATTCCACCACTGGTTTCTTCATTTCCTCCAAACTGTGATCTATAGATCTCTTCATGGTGGCCATAATTCATATAAAATTGTTTCAAGCTCTTTTAATCCTAATAAACAGCAAAAGTGTCCAGAGTCCAACCCAGAGGAAGGTGAAACAGTCAGCATCACTCTATCCATCAAGGTAGCTCAGGCCCCTTGAAATTAATCACTACATTCCAGACAGCCCTGAACCAGAGACAACTGTTAAATTTAGAATCTGACCTGCAATCCTGTCAAAGTAAACCTCATGTCCCCACCCACAGAAATTGTGACTACTTGAATACTACAGGACTAGACCCCAAAACAGCTTGTCATCAGAGTATTTTTTTATAGTATGTCCCAACGTTCCTTTATAATAGGAGACGAATATTGAAATACATGATATTTCAAGGTGTTGTATGAGAGTACCTAGGAAAAAGAAATTTGGTACTTTTCTATTTTTCATCTAAAAATTAAATTGGTGAAAGAAAATACATAACACATGTATATAAAAATTATTAATTTCCTGTTTTAGTGTTGTCATGGTTTGGGCTGGGCTGACCACTACAGTGTTCAGATTTCTTTTCGTATGCTATAACCTGAACTGTCATTTACATTTCTGCTTCTTGTTGAAGTCAACACAAAACCACATCCACTTTTGTGCACTGCAGTAAATGACCTGTTCCCAACTGACCTCAAATAGGCATGTTTTCCTTTAACTACAGTGAGAATCAGATTCAGAACAACTGAACATGGTTGTTTTCCTTCACAGAACAACTTCTACTTTAAGGATAGAATCAGGAAACCTAATGTTTTGCCAACATTTTTTTAACCATCCCATACCTCAGATGTGTCAGTAGAACAGACAACAGACAAGAAAATAGAATCACAAGTGGACTTTTGCATTTGAAAGGTTTCATCCAAAATTAGTAGATACAAGAACTTAACTTGAGTAAAAAAATACCTTGAGAATGTTAATTCCACTTGAATCTTGAGATTCCTTCCTCTTGTTTCTTCATTCACAATCCCACTCTTTTGCAATCACATTAATTACCCTACTTGCAAAGAACCAAGGGTCAGAGTGAGAACTTTTAATTCCAATTTATCCAGTTTTACTGAATCTTATATTCAGTATTTTACTTACATCTTCGACCATATTTGTCATGTACCTCTTCCTGCCTCCCAGCATAATATGTGACAATGTAGTACATACTAGGTGACACACACCTGTATGCTAGCTAATGCTTCTTTGGCACACCAGAAATGCAGCGTGTTTACCATATTCGAAATAGGAAATTGTCATTTGTAGTAATATAGTGAAAAGAATCAGAGTTTTGAATATTTCAAATTTTAAAACACCTATAAAAAAAATGGCTATAGTGACTCAGACCATATCACTACCTGGCTCTGACAGTGGCCAAAAGCTTAGGAACGCATAGAGTGGGGTTAGACTTCTCCCTTTACATCCTCCGTCTTCCCACAGACTGTGGCTTAGGAAACTTATAGCATTGTTTCCAACATGTGTTTTTTATTAGCCCTCAGTAACACTTTTTTCCATTAATTTTTCTTGAATTCTTTGTATTGAGTCTCAACAACTTCCTGTGATAGGGAGTTTCCTGCTTTAACTATATGCTGCATGAAACAGTATTCCCTGAAAATTTCATCTCCTTCCCCATAGCGCTTGTATTGCAAAACACAATGAATAATCATTCCCAATTCACGTTCATGATATTTCTTATAATTTTGGGTACCTCTATCATATACCTGTTCAATTGCTTTCCAAACTGCAATGTTCTGTCTATTTAATTTTTCCACAGGGAGGAGCTACTCCCTGCATTCGATGATAGTTTTCTTTCTGTGTCTTTTCTACTAAGTAAAAGTTAGGGAAACAAATTTTAATTACACTAGATATAAGAAGACAAGATGACTGAAGCAGAAAAAAAATATTGCTGCATATATAGTGTGTGATTTGAGAGTAGCTGATGGGTATCTAAAAATAACAGGTCAGCAAAGTAATACACAGATGTGATTTCAAGGAGGGTGAATGAAACGTTCATGAATTACACTACTGAAACCGATATGTTAGCAGTATTTAAAAAGTGATTTGGCCTTGATTTACTGCTTAAGTCAATAGGAACAGCGGTAGGCCAGTGTTACTGGTGCATATGAAAATATCACTCCTAAGGACACTGCTATACTTTGAGCTCCCCTGGCTGGCTTCTTCTGGATGTTGAACACAACAAATAAAATGGAAAATATTCACTGAGAAGAGATGAACTCTTGTTTTGCTGTATTTTGCAGACATAGAAGAATAACATGTACTTTCACAAAGATGCACAAAGATGCAGTGCCAACACAGTGATGTGTAGAATGTAGACCTGAAAAAGAATTCTGCAATAAAAGATTTAATTTAATTTTAATTAATTGGAGAGCAGGCATCTGAACTTTGAAAACCTGTTGTGAGCCTGCACCACCTTTAGGTCCTACTCTGGGCAATTGTGCAATATTCTTTTTCCCTCTTTTCCTCCCCTAAAACTTGGTTTTGTTCAGTTTTTGTATGTAGGGATTCTAAATCTTGAAAATTGTCAAAGCTGGGAAAAAAGCTTCCCACCTGTATTCTTGCAAAAGGCAGACAGTGAGGATTACGCTGGAGGTGGGACAGCTTGAAGCAATGGTTTCTGTAAGAGGGACTGGAAAAGGTCAGATTTGGATATTTACAAGTAAAAGCAGTTTGAACACAGTTAGATGAGAATGTGAAGGAAAAATAAGCTGGGAAGATTGGAATGCATTTTGAGATGGGGACAAGTCACCACTGCAGCCTTCTTCCCTCCTACACTTATGAGTGCAGTGTTGAAGGGAATGCTATATATTAAGGAGATACCTGGGCCACCTTCAAGGACAGAGGCCTGAAACATGGCAGTGGTGACACAGTGACTGAAGTACAAATGGGTTGTTCCAAAAAAATCTTGTTACATAGACATCAATATTTAAAAGGCAGGTGTTTGTAGGCAATGGAAGCTAACTATGTGAGGACTGCTAGAAAAATTTCAGGAGGAAGACAGGACTGACTGATAGGGATTGGAGCAATGCATAATATTTTCTAGTATTAAAATATTGTTAAAAAACTGGAAATGTGTGGAAGGGTACAGAAGTGCAATGTCTTTGCCTAGACTAAGAAATATCAAATCCTTCAGAGAGTTCCTCATGTTTGCTTGCCTTTTAACCAATTTTGAACAGGTAGGTTAATGTCTTATGTTATTTTTCCAAACAATGAAAATCCGAGCCCATAGTCTGTTATATGCTGCTGGGAAAAAAANGAAACAGAACAAAACCAAAAAGCCTAAAGATCACATGAAAGTCAGTCAAAGACGGTGTATAATGTACTAACATATACAAGGTCATCAGCTGTTTGAATTAATTCAACCTACAGCTGAATTCCCTTCCAGCAGCCCTGAGGTGCTTAGAAACACAGAAGTTGCCAGTAACCAAATTATTTTTATGCTGTGTTTTTAGAAACATCCTAAATCTACAGCTGACTAAAAATTTGGGGATTTTTTTAACTGACTGACTTTTTTTTTTTTTTACTTACGGACATATATATTTGCACACACATCCTTCCTTTCATTAGACATTGTTTCTCCCTTTCACCTCTTCACCTTTCTCCCCTACCAGTAAAGAAGGGGGAAAGGGGGGAAAAAGGAGAGAAAAAGGGTATTCCCGCATGTTGCTGAATTGAAGTTGAGAATGTTATAATGATTTTGTATATTTTGCTCAAAAAGTCCTCCTACAAACATAAATTACATTAAAGTGATTTTTTTTTTTCCCCCTAATAGTTTAGATTCAATAGAAAAACTGTTGACAAGTCCTGACTTTAGTCTGAATGTTTCACTTTGATGGGGCCAAAATTGCTGTGGGCCAGAAGAGGCTGACCCAGAAAAGATAAATTAGGAAGAAGTTGGTAAGCAGTAAATTACAGCTGCAGCTGAAAAAGGACATAAAACTGTTTTTATGATGGTATGACAGGAAAAAAACTAAGTGGAGGGAAGATGGCTTTGCTAATAAATGAGGAATGGTGTAGCTCTGGCAGTTTTACAGATTGGAAATGATGTTAGGGAAGTAACTGCTATAGCAGCCTATGCAAAGAAATATTTGCAAAATAGAAGAATAAACAGCTCTAACCTAACTGGGAAACATACAGCTCGGTTTCCTACAGCAAAATCCAGTATACAATCCCAGTTGGTGCTCTCAGGATGGACAATAGATGCTACTCGCATTTTCGTTATGAATGTGTTCTCAAATCAGCCATAGAATTGCTCCAGGACCCATGCTCTGACACTTACCCTTGGCATAGGGAAGCAAGCAGAATAAGCTTCCCTTACATGCACCCTGGGCTGGTCCTTAATATTAATTGTAATTCAGTGAAGTGTCACCACAGGGCATGTAATAAAAGGAACTTCTAAAAGGCATCTGCAAACTCTAAAACACATACAATATTTTAAAAAACCCAACTAGTTGTGTGATCCATATTTGACTCAGTGGAATGTTAAGTCTCTGAAAGTCTTAGGAATGAAAACAGAAAAAATATACCCCAGGGAAGAAATCTTGTACTTCCAGAGAGGCTGGAAGTCAGCTGGTTGGCTCAGGATTTCAATTCTGCTTTTGTAATATACGGGCAGATGCTTGTAATGCGAATCACCCACAAAAGAAAGTGGATGATTCACATTCCTCAAGCAACAAATCCTGTCATAATCTTGCAAACACCATAAAACCCAGTTTACTCAAGCATTTGATGCATTCTTGTCCCCATGTGTTAAGCTGACAAGCTAGGATTTACAAAGTGTTGCTTGTGGGATGGGACAAAAAGAAAAGAAAAATTGTAAAAGGATATACTGCTCTAATTAGGCCTTTGTCTAGTACTTAGTAATGAGGTCATTGCCTCTTTCTCTAGTGTCTGGTACTAAGGACTTGCTTTCAGTCCTTTTCCAGTCTCCCTTTAGCTGTGACTGGAGTCACTGGATGGAGCTTTAAGCAACTTAGTCTAGTGGACTGCCCCATGGTAGGGGGGTTGGAACTAGATGACCTTTAAGGTCCCTTCCAACCCTAACCATTTTATAATTCTATGATTCTATGATAATAGCATGCTAACAAAAGGTTTTGTTTCTAGCAGGGATGCATGAGTAACAGAAGGACCATGTAGCAATTTCCTAGGCATGTGGATAAGTCTAAGAATAGAGGACATACCTAAAGGCAACAGAAAAATGATTAATTATTATTGAACAAAACCCAAGAGGTATCTAGGAACAAAATTTGTGATTTGTCACAAGCTGTGACTGGAAAACAATAAAAGCCTGGAACAAAAAGGAACACTATATGCAGTATAGTGGATATAAGACATGAATCTTTTTTTTAATACATCTTTATCCAGGACTGTAAAGGATAGCACGGTAGGAAAATAAATATCTTTTTATTATCTTGAGATCCTGGTATAAAATGGATAATTCCTCCTACAAGATTAAAGCATTATTCTTTAAAAAAACAACTGTTATTTTATTATTTTTAATAGTTTTGCTCTGAGGATTTTTAGCAGTAAGTATAATTAGAAAAAAATAAGCATTTGTTTACAGGAGTATCCTGATGTGATGAGAGTGTTCTTATTTTGTTGCTTTCCTGCATATGTTGTGAAAGGCAAAAGCTTCCAAATATCTACCACTCCAGTCGTGTTCTGTCTAGAAAAATGTTTATGAAGAGATTCATTTATGCATTGTTTGAAATCTTTCTCGGAAAGGTCAGCTCCCTGGAGAATTGATATTAGCAATTTGTTCAGAAGCATAACTAGCTGTTTGCATCATCTTTTTTTTCTAGTTGTGCAAGTTCTTGGACTAAATTAGCCTGAAGTAGAAGTGTTTGAGTTGATGTCTCCATTCAAGACATTTAGTTTTACAAAGGACTGGGGGACAATTGCACCTGCTTTGCTCAGCTCAGCAGTCTAGAAAGTTTTTTGTGTGTGTGAAAGGCAGTGCCTCCTGCTTTTGCATCAACTATAAATTTCTTTTTTGTCAGTTCAAGTTAAAATTGGCATTTTTAAAAGAAATTGTTAGTTAATCCTCCCTGGCAGCTGCCGTCATCTGAGTATATTTGCATTTGCTATCACATCAGACACTTGCTGCAGGGGTCCTTGTCAGTATGTGCTGGCTGTGTGATGCCTTAATACTAATACACCAATCGAATGGAGAACTTAACGTTTTATAAAACATTACAAAAATATGTGCATAGTCCTTACATCTGGGGTGTTGTGAAAGCTGCAAAATAAAAGACAGGTGATTAAAAAAAAAAGGCTATTAACTCCCTACCAGAGCTATGTGGTTTGATTAGCATAGGCAGGACTACAATGGAGGAATGCTGAGGAGATTCAGATGTCCCTTGCACAACCTTAAATTTGATACGTTTCTGACAGTGTTGCTACACTTTAGTCTGATATTATGAGGTAGATGCCACACGTTTCTGGGTCAGCTACTCCAGCCTTTGCTATACAGACAGGATGATCGGAAATCTGTGAACCTTTGTGAGGGAAGGTTATCATTCTAGGGCCTGGGGACAGGAATGGACTGAACATGTTTTTAATTCATTACTGTATATCCCCATTCCCTGCCTTGCCCCATCTTCTGTTCTTAAATAGATAGCAGTGGATGCTAGGCTTCTTCCAGCCTCCTAGTTGAGGAGCGCAGTTTGTTCTATGTTGGAACTTCCTGGGGTGCTTATCCTGTCCAAGGGAGTAAATAATCCAAAATATCCTGGAGGCAAGACAAAACAATGGAGTTGGACTAGCACATGATGTGCAATTAGTATCCTGATAAACAGTGCAGTGTGTGTATCCTATGCAGTGTGTGTTGTTCCTTGCAACTTGCTTCCACCTTCTATCATCCTATCAAGCAACTTTTTAAAATCACAGAACCATGGAGAGCCTCAGATTGATGTGAAATAATGCAGTGCAGGTTGTCCTTGACTCCACGATACTGTGAAATTGTGTAACTGCAAAACCCCTTGCCACAGGGTATACTTCATAAGCTCTAAGAATGATTGCTTGCTCATAGCAATGGGCCACGCAGTCTTCCAAAAGGGGAAAGTGATTCTTACTAGCCTGCAAGAGTAGGTATGTGCTGGCAGATATCTTTAGGAAGGGCCAGTGCTTGATAAAGCAATGGAACAATTTAGTTCCTAGAACAAAAAATGAAGGGCACCTCTCACTTCAGGAAAGGAGCATATGATTTGCATTTTGAACTCTTGGATTACAAAAAGCTTGCTTTTTAGCCTTTGTTATGTAAATGCAAAATTAGATGTCTGTTAAAACATTCAAGAGCTAATGTGCTTCTGACTATATACTGTACGTAGTTCAAGACGTCTTCTGGAAAGTGATGTATGGCATCTATTCATTGCGTGGTTAGAGAAGGCATATGCTGGAAAGCATTAACATGTGTTATCAACTCTTTTTTGAAAGAGTTTACATTGTGAGCTTTTACTTCCATGCTTCTTATCTTAGACCCGTGATTTGCCCCTGTTCCTCAGTCTTACAGCTGTGGGAACTCTTTGTATCTGTTAAGCTCCAAGAGTAACTACAATCAAGATGTTCTTATTCTTGCTTATACAAAAAGGTTTTGTTAAAGAAGCCTGGATATTTTTTATTTTTTATTCTCCTCCCTGATTTTTGTTTTTCTTTTTTTCATAAAGTGCCAAATAACAGTAAATGACCATTTATTTTCACAGCTTTGCAAATTAGATGCCCGTCAGTTTCAGGGGAAGTAATAGCTATTGAATCAGTGAGAGTGTGTGAATGCTGTTCTAGTGTATCTGTGTTATTGGTTTAGTATCTGATCCTTTAATGGAATTCAATTCTTGTTGACTATATGAAAATGTAGTAGTGGTTAAGTCTCCTCCAGAGATACGAATTAGACTTTCAAGACTTGCAGAATTAGGCTTTCAAATTTAAAGCATTTCAACAGAGCTGGAGTGAGGGGCCTACTTCCTATACTTTAGAAAGCTGTCTAGTCTTAGTCATTGAGGTTTCTTTAAAGAATTGTCCTCAGATGTAAGCGCTGAACACTTCTAAAAACCTCTCTTGGTGTATAATTCTCTCATTTGAAATATATGTATAATTAGTGAATGTGGTACTTACATCCTTAACTTTTTATATATTGAGCTGTTAATCTATTCATATTCATTGCACCCTGCTCTAATCAGGATGCAAGAAACAGGCTACAAAAATTACTGAATTAAAAGTCCATTTTTAAATGGCTCATTTACAGAGACAGAAAATCTTACACTCTTTGAATGTGATTTTTCTTGGTGAAAAATTCTACTGTTATGGAGGAAGGCTGTTTATAGCTATGTTGCTTAGGCAAAAAGTAGACCTGGTTGAATAATTTATTGCAAGGAGTATTAGCTGTGAATTTAGTTATATTTTCTGTTCACACTTCATTCATGAAATGACCTGATTCTTTTTGTGAATGAAAAATGTCAGCCTACGGGTTATTCTATTGAGCTATTTGCCTGATTCCTTCTGGGTATGAGAAATTTTCCATCTATAGGTAGTTTTATCCAACAGCTTGTTTTGCATGGGATTTAATTGCCTGCCAAAACCAACCTCACTTCTTTTACTTCAGTGGACAACCAAACTTTGAAAATCAGAAATACATATATCTGGAATAACGGTAGTACTCACCTGTGGTCAAAGGTCTACAAGTCAATCTGAAAAATAACCTTTCCTCTGTCTTCAATGCAAACAAAATACCTTCCCTGAAAATTGGCAAAAATAGCTGACAGTACATAGTATAAAATTTGTAACTACTAATACTCTAATTGTGATTTATATACTTAATTTTTAATTAATGCACTGTGTTAATTTTTCACCTGTCTAGCAGGAAGTCCTTTGTCCTATGCAAATGACATTAAATGAGGAATTCTGAAATATGGTTACAAACAGCCTAGTCACGTCACCTGCACTCATCTAAGTGCGTTTATTAAAAACTCATACATATGGGAATAAAGGTTCAAAGCAATGGGAAAAAACCCAAAAGCACTAATTTTACCTGGGCACCGGAATCCCATTACTGGAAGTAACATAGGCACTTAACAGTTAAATCCTCAAAGATATTTAGGTGCTGAATTCAGTAGTAAGTGCATAATGCTTTTATGCAGCTGAGCCTCAGTTAACCCAAGTCTCTATAAAAGCAAAAGATAATCAGATTCCTAAGTATTAGGCCTCAGTTGGAGGCTTATATATCATTATGAATTAGCTGAAAGCCAAAACCAAAGCAAAAGCGCATAGAGGAAGGAATGTTTCTCATCTTTCAAAGCTTTCATGTAGGAAAAGTAGTTCAGAAAAAAATCTGTTTTGAAATGCTGTTTTTTCTGAGGATTGAATGGTGCTGACACAGAATAGAGTTTCTTTGGTTCTTTTTAAAGTCCATGAAAAATTACTTGGTTTAATTATTTTGTTTTGTTCCTGGTCTTTTCTTAGAATCTGGTTATTTGCAGCAATGCTAACAGCAAGTTCAGGTTTCTCCAAACTACGCTGAGATGATTAAAATGGAAAAGCAATCCATGAACAGTTCTGAGGAGAATCTTAATACTACATTGTGATTTACATGGTGCTCTATGTTCCCAAGTGTCCTGGTTTGAGGTAAAACAGGACCAGTTTTGGTCAG
>RSEF01000004.1:54616301-54626421 GCA_003993805.1 Himantopus leucocephalus | reverse complement strand
GGTCCCTTCCAACCTTAACAATTCTATGATTCTATGATTCTTCCTACAGCATGAGTCCAGACAAGTAGATTAGATACACTCCTGATGTAGAGACAAGTCCCCTTTGAGTGTCTTTCTGATGAAAGTTTCTGTTAAGAAGTACATGATTGTTGAGCTGGTTGGACAGATCTGAAGATTTTCCAGCAACACTTAATACTATTTTCCATAGCTTTCATATATTTTGCACTTGGGTTTTTTTGCTGCTGTTAACATAAACTTCAGTCACACTCAGAAAAAGCAGTGGTGAAGCTTCCCTGCTTTACTGTCACACACAAAAAAAAGCCAATCTCAGTTACACAGTCACAGATACTTGCAACATTATTAGAAAGAGTATTAGAAACTGAAACACTGAAACTTTCACGTGTGAGCAAACCACAGGAAGCAGTTCAGTTCACATGTTGGATGCCAGGTTTCAAATAGCAACTAGAGATTAGGGGACACTTAAACAAAATAAAAATGTCAACTGATTTTTTCTATTCATGTTTGGAATAGGAAAAGGAAAAAATAACTCACAATGTTATTTGAATGAATACTTCATGATCAATTGTCTATTAGATCCACTACCAGCTAAGTAAAACCAAAAACGAAGTGTTTGGTTTTTTTTTTTCCTGAGAAAAATAGATGAGAATGTATCAAAATAGAGAAGGTTAGGAGGAAGCAGAAAAACTTAAAACAGTCTTAACAAAACCTGAGTCTAATAGCAAAGGATAAGTAAGGACATGATTATCTCTCTTGCGGTCTTTTACAATAATAAGCACATTTTTCTAATCAAATATAAAGAAATTAATATTTAATTACAACATGCTTAGAATATGCACATGGTAACAATGAGCTTTATTATTAGGTGGAAATTGTGTGCTTAATGATGATCTTCACCATAGTAATTGGATTCTTTCAAGTGGCTGGCACATGTAAATGATGAATTTGTTAACTGCCTTAATGTCGTTTCACTAGCCTACCTTTTCTTCTTTTTTTTTTTTTTTAATTCTTTTAGATGTGCAGAAAGATTTTTTTTTTTAAAATGGAACAGTATCTTTCTACAGTATTTTTTTCCTCCTTGCTTTAAAAATTCATGGTTTTTTAAATTGTACCTTAGGGTACAGAAAGGTAGCCAGCCAAACCTTCTCGTAGGAGACAATACAATACTAGCCATGGGAACGAGGCTGGAACAGATCTTCTTCTGATCTAGCACACACCTATATGTCAACCCCAAAGCCTGAAGATAAATCCCCAAGGAAATCTCATTCAGAACCTGCATGGTGGATCAGATCCTAAACTGTCAGTTATTATGTCTGATGAGTCACACCTCCTTTTATTCTGGTTTTGAATCCGTTGGGAGCATATAGCAAGCAGTACAAAGTCGATATGCTCATTCTACAAGGTTTCTGGCTCAAAATGTGTTTGTTCATGCACAGGATTTTGGTGAAAAGAATGTGCTCACAGATGCATTTATTTTCAGTCTCAGAAGGCTAATAAAATGCACATACCTCACATGGAGGTACTGAGTGAATAAACACAGTAATGTTTGCCAAGTGCTCCAAGAAGCTTTCTCAAATGATTATTAAAGCAAATAACCCCAGCTTCAAAGCATTTGTACCATCAGAGCAACACCTGTCAGCACACTGGTGAAGATGTGCTGTTAGATGAAGCTGTTAGATGACCGTTCCAGTCCCTAATCTGATCGCTGAGTCTCATATTTCTTCTTAAGGTTTAGTCCTGTTCCCCTGTAGACTACAGAAAGGCTTTGTGTCTTTGAAATAGACACAACTGCGTATTCCCTGGAAGAGGATGCCAGCCTGAGGGATTACTGATTTTAATTCATCTTCTTTCTTGTTGGATTTCATACCGGGAACACAGACAGGGCATATTCGATGGGTGGGATGGCATTACTTATTCTGGCTGTCCTCTTCTTCAGGAGTAGATTGTGAAACTACCTTCCAGTGTTCTGGAGACAGCGCTCCTAGGCTTCTCAAATGATCCCAGCACCTGGCTGAAAGCTTTGACATTTGTTCTTGAGGTATTTTTTGTCTCCAGCAGATGGAAGCAACTCCCTGTTTGCAGAATTGGCAAGAGTCTGCTCTCTGCTGAGGGTGTTCTGAAATGAAGGATTTGCTCTGAGCTTGAAGCAGCTAGATAGGCTCCAACTTTTGTTTAAAAAAACCCCACACTGTAAAAAAGTATTTTCAGATCATTGGTAGCAAAATAGCGGGTTTTTTTGTTTAGAATTTTACTTTTTTCCTGTTGACGTCTCAGTCTGAAAAGCAGTTTTATTCTGACAAAGTTCTGTAAAGATTCCTTAGAACAACCCAAATTATTTGTTTTATTTTTGAGATCTGTCTTCCATAACTGAGATCTGCCATCATAGGTTGTATTAAGAAATATGTTTTGTTTTAAGAGGATGTGTATGAATGCGAGTTCTTCTCAGACTCCCTGCTAGCATTTAAATTTCTTACCATATGTTGACCCTATAGAAATGTTTTAGCACTGCAGAAATACAATAAGGGCCTAAGAAGCTTGCTGGAGATAAGTAAATTACCTTGTATGTCATCTGAAGCAGAAGATATCCTATTACAGGAAAAGCTCTAGTGTTCTAGTGTCCCTCTTAACAGTTAAAAAAGAAAATAAAAATACTTATTTTTTGCTTTGTTAGAATGCTGGTGTAATTATTTGCTGCTTTTGTGGGGGGGTGATAATGAGTGGAGGATTAAGCTATTATAGTAATGCAAGATGATAATTATCGTTGACATAGACTCATTAAGCTTCATTAAGAATCACCCTTTAATGTATTTATTAACTAAAACAATGTGTTAAGAATTAGCAGATAAAATAAAAGGCATATTTTTACAGGGAAGTTTCTTGATTCTGCCAGGCTGCATTAAGAGAAAGAGGGTAAACTGCTCGGATTTTATCAAGGGAGAATGTTAAATCTTGATTTCTGTAAACTTGCGAATCTAACAGTTCTAGCTTCATCTGTGTCATGGCGTAGTTGGCTTGTATCCTGCTTTTCCTCTTGGAAGGGCTCCTGTGCTGAAAAATAGATCCTGTGATACACCACTTCCACCCCTTAGCTGGCTCACTAAGTTTGTTGTGGAGTTATGTGACCATGTGGCATCCATGTGGGATATGCAGTGTCACAGTGGGAAGAGGGGAAGAAAAGCATGTGCAGAATGGGGCATAAAACACAGAAACCACAACTCAGAGATGTCACAGCAGCAACTAAGAAGAAAAAGCTTGATGTGGAACTGAGCTGAGGTGAAATGTTTTGATATCTAAAAGAGAAAATACAGGGAAGAATCCCATCTATATGATGTTCCCAGAAATTCTGGCCCAATTCTGGCCGCAATTCATGGTAAGAAAATGAATGCCAAAGTATTGGAACTTCACCAGAGGAAAAAAAACCAACCCAGCCTATTTGACTTAGATTAAAGTCAAATCTTCCCAATTTCAGCAGTGGCTTTACAGTCAGATGTTCTCAGTCCAGCTGAGCCGTAAATGAGGAACCTAAATAACAGGCAGATGTTGTAAAGGGCACAGCATCTTCCCTTTCTGACGAGTATGGCCACATTTACAGTAAGGGACCGGCTGCCTAGACACAGACATTTAGTGTCATTTGAGATCATGAAGTTCTCGAAGTTGCCCCACACAGCTAGCTGCTAAGACATAGCCTCATATGCAGTGGGGTGGTGGCTATGGACACTCCTGGGACAGAGAGATGCACTTCAAATGGATCAGACACCAATAGTGAAGCAACCGAACTGAGGATCCTTAAAATAATTCATCTCAGCTGAATTCATTTACTGCCTACATGCATTTATGAAATAATACTTGTGGTGTCCGTTTCTTATTTATTGCAGTTTATCTAGAACAGCAATGTCATTTTCAGTTCAGAATTTCATTTTCAGCTTTGGCCATGAGACAAACTTATGGAAGCCTGTCAAGTAAAAGCAGCTTTTTGGGCATGACTAGGAAACAAATTGATGTTAGCATTACAGTTCAAAAGTAGCTTCTTGAAGAAAGCAAAGAAGAAACAGCAATTCATAAATTTCAACTCTGCAATGAGAACTGAAAATAACTGATACTCGCAAGTCCAAGAGAAGTTTAGCTCTCTTAGCCATAATAAGGTCATAAATAATCTCTAATTCTTTTTTTTTTCTCATATCTTTTGCTGAGGTAAAATCTTACAAGATAATCAAGTTTTTTTCCTGCGAACCACCAATGGGCATGGATGACCAAAAAGGTGCAACTGCTCAGGAACTGAACTGGGCTCAGTTTCATCTGGATGTGATCGAGAGACTGAATTATCTTATCATCAACATACATTTCTTCCAGTCCTTCCCATCTGTCTATCTAGACATCCTGAGCTTCCATTTTATTAATGTGAAAGTCATTCACAGGTAGGGGTTTTTTTAGTGTATCGAGGACAAAAGAATATGTAATACTTTTTGCATATGATCTTCATTTATTCTAAGCACAGACAAAGCGTCAATAAGAACAGTGATAAACCGGTATGATTTTTCAGTGGCAGAGGACACTTGGTAATGAACCTGTGCAGAGGGCCGTGAGCTCTGCTTAGCTTTTGATCCTAATAAAATTAAGATCTTGCCAACTTCCCCAGGAAATCTCCAAATACACCATTTTCACAGCACTCCAGGAAAACCTACTGGTTTAGAGAAAGAAGTTTCACCAATTTACAGAATTTACAGGATTTACAGAAATGTGTTTTACAGACTGCCCAGGTAGTTTCACTACTTTTACTTTGTATAAAAATCTGGCAAAGCTCACCAACATCCTAAAAGCTGAATTTGCTTTGCAGATGCTGTATGTACTTTAAGATATGCCATTGTTTGCCATGACATGCTTGCAAACATAGTCCCAAAACATTTGGGTTTATAATAATTACATTTCCATATTTTTGAGAATGTAATTTGGTTTAAAACAATGTTTATTTAAAATATTTAATAAGTGATAAAAATGCAATTTAGGATTTGCATTTTCTGGTCTGTCAATATTTTTTGTTACAATTTAGATTAACTCCAGGAAAAATCCAAAGGCGTTCTCTACATAAATTACATAGCTTTGCTTTAGTGATAATATAAGAAAGTTTGCTGGGAAGTAAACAAAAACCCACAGACATTTACAGGCAGGGAAAGTGGGAACAGAGAAGAAACATGTATCTAAACAGGGCCACACTGCATGTAAAATTGGACATGGCCTTTTCCAGCAACATCAGTAGGAAAGGGAGAGTGTGGAGGAGGAGAGGTACAACCTAGAGGGATCTTCAGGGTTTTTAAAATAGTTTCCTTTGCTCTGAGAAGGATCTGTTTTTTTCTTAGCTGTTTATAAGAGAGATATGTACATTAAGATACATGTATTTGCATTACCTGTCATACCACCATCAATGTCTTTGTTTTGGCTGCCTTCCCTGTTGAATGAGCAGAAGGTGTGGCAACAGCCCTATGCCATTGCTGTACAAGTGTGGGCCCATTTCTCCATCTGCCCTGCCTAACAGATTGTTCAAGGCATCTATGGCAAAACAGTGGTACTGTGCCTGACTCAAGGACAGAAGCTGGCAACCCTTCATCAGGGCAAGCACATGACCCTGCTACCAAAGAAAGCTGTCTGTGAAGAGGAGATCTGTGAGACATACAGGTGGAAGCCAGTCTGCCCTCAGCTGTCATAGAGCTATCTATGTGGGCAGGGCTGGCAGGAGGGAAGTCACAAACAGGAAGGGATATGTATTGTCTTCTATAGTATTATGCCAGGAGTGTTGTGCCTGCCTGTCCCCAGAAAAACACATGCAGGTAAATGGTGGAATTCAGCTTTTAGAAGTGGCGAGCTAGGCTATATTCTGGCACTGAGGTTAAGTATAGAGAGTCCAGCTGCATGCAGTGGAACAGCCTCTTCCCACCTAGGTCTGTTGGGAAAGCAAAGCCTCTCTCCCAGCGCAAAATAGCATGAGCAAGATAAGCTGCAACTGCACAGATGAGAGATCTTTGGCCCTAAATCCTCGTGCTCGCATATCATATTCAGACATACTGGGAGCATTTTGACTTAACACCTTATTTCAACTACTAAAGCCAAGCTCATCAAATCCTTGATATAAAGCAGCTTTGCATGTTTACCCTGTGCCCCCACAACTTTTCTGGCAGGAAATCAGAAGACATTTGAAGAAACGTCTTTATTGATTGGTCACATATCACACAATTGGCATTTAGTGCTTCCCATCCCAAAACTGTTGGAAGGCCACAGCTTCCCACAGGGCATTCCAACGCATTTCAGACAGATACTCCTTTCAGTACAGGATTAGCAATGTCTAACTTGATATTGAATTTATCGTGTAAATGACTCTTAGAAACTGCAAGCAGCTCATTATGGAGAATGTATCATACTAACAAAGGTCATGTTAGAAACTTGCACAAGTAACTAATCCCCGTCATATATGTACTGTACATCAATATGCCCAGAGACTGGTGAGCAGTATTTTCCAATTAAGTGAAACAGTTTGATTTTCTGAGCTACAAATAAACTGCCAGGGCCACTCAGAGTTACTGACTTTCACTGCAATACAATGCCTCAGAACTCAGGCACACAGGGTGAAACTTTAAACACTTCTACCTCAGAAAAGAGCATCCTCAAATTTCTGCAGTGTTGACAGAGTTGCACCCACTGGAACAGAGTGTACCACAAACAAATACAGCCTGGATACTGCGTCCTTTTTTGGCGCTGCATTCACCTGTGATAAACCATTTTGAGTCATGCAAACACTGAGGAGGACTTTTTATGGCAATAATGAGAAAAAGTAATAATCCATAAGGCTTTTAAAACTATTCTTTTCTTTTCCAGTTAAAAACCTTAAATGATTTACTGTCTCTTTTTAGATTCCTGTGTAGAGTCTCAGTGAGAAGACCTGCTTTCAAAAGAGGGCTGAAGTCAATGGAAGTCAGCATAGCAGCACCTACAGTTACTTACATGCTCCTAGGCTTTGCTTCCTTGTCTCAGAAGTGCTGTACCAGTTCTCTGGGACAGATTACTTGGTTTAGATAGCATCAGCATCTTGGACTGGCCCCTGGATACAGACACAATTATACCATTAACATCAGATTCTAGGGTTTTAAAGGCACTGCAAGTCCTATTAGAGACAGGTTTTTGAAAAACAAAACAAACTTAAGGTGGGACACCTTAAGTAAGATATAGAGAGATGGGTGGCTCTACTTTGTGTTGATATAATTTGGGATATATTTTCAAGCAAGCACTACTTTTACTTTTACTTTTACTTTTACTTTTACTTTTACTTTTACTGGCATATTCTGGTAAAAAAAAAAAACAACAACAACTTGGCTTGCTGTTAGGGTCAATGAACAGAGCATATTGTAAATGTCAACAAAGCCATCTTGGAAAGCTGTAATGCGTGCGTGGGGAGGAGTGTGTTGGGTGTTTTTTAACCACAAACCTCACCTATAACTCATAAATGGTTAAGCAGCTCTGGCTGAAAATGGAAGAAAGATGGAAAAATATCAGCTTTGCTTGGAAAGAAAAAAACCAAGGGATTGTAGCCTGAGTTGGGGAATGTGTCAAAAAATTCAAGCACTGAAAAAAAATCAGCTGACCTTTTTTTTTTTACGATGTTATTACACATTTTCAAAGGGGATCCTAACAGAGTAATGTATCTTCAATGACGGGGCTGCAAACATCCTCCTTCTATAAAACAGACATATGTGTGTGATATGGAACATGGTGTCCTGTTCTCAACAACTCTGTGACCTTCTACCACTGTTTCAAAGATAAACATAAAAAGAAGCATGTAAAGAGCAGAAATTAATGAAGCACAGCATACTGATGGTAATTTACAGGCAGTCAACTTGCTTCTCTGCTTTCCCTATAGCTCTGCTTTGCAGCTTGTGCTTTGACCCAAATATCTGTATCTTTTGCTTTCATAATAAGGCTCCAATTTCTGTTACCCACGTCAGAAATAGCAGAACAAAGCGGTTGAGAGCTAAAGGAAAAGAGAAGTGGAGGGAAACCCCATGAGGGCTGAGGAACAGTCTTGTCCTGTGTTCTCTCCTTCTTACGCTTTTTTTTTTTGCATTTGTGGAAGCTGCAGGAAAGTAAGGTCTGAAACAGGGGAGTGGTGGTAGAAGTGGGTTAAACAGAGGAGAGCAAAGGTTCAAGTTACACTCTGACCTGCTGGTTATGTCCTTTGATTTAAGGTGATTAGAGAAATGGGATATGCTGAAAATCGGTCTGCTTGGGGAAAAAATGAAAAAGAAAACAAAAAGAAAAAAAAATGTATTCTAGCTGTCCTTTCAAACAGAGCAGTGCTGCTGTAATCTCTCTGTTAGATAAGAACCCACCAGCTCAATAGCAGAACCAGTCATAATTTTCATAAGACCTCAGGATCTTACTGTTCTTTGCAGGATAGCGGGCATGGTCCAGCAAACATAAGCAAAAATACTCTCCCTTGCTCTGGCATGCAGATTATCAAAATCTTTACTGGAGGATGTGCATTGTTAGTCTGAGAACAATCAAACCCATTTTGTTGTACCTTCTTCATGATTAGTAATGCATGACTAAGAAGGGAAGCAGAATTGTAAATCAGGAAGGTTTTAACCTGGTACTCAAGTGCAATGGTTGTGCTTGTGGTTTGGTACAATAATCCCACTAGGTACAGCTCATCTAATTCAATCTTTGAAATGTGCTAACAAGAAAGAAAGGATTGTTCGTTGCTGCTCTTTCCATGACTCTCTTTTATTGTATCCAGTGACAATGAAAAAGTGAAAGCTGATGTGAAATAATAATTTCAGCAAGAGGAATCGAATGAAAATCAGAGTACCAGTCAGCATTTTTGCTGCATGTCACAGACATGCCTTTATTTATCATAGCAGGTCTTTCAGTCCATTAGGGACTGTGTGGTAGTTTTATTTACTATTGCTCATAATTTTAAGAAAGCACTTTGTTCTGACACCAAGTAGACAGACAGTCTTTGAAAAAGAGAATTGATGATGCTTTAATTAACAAAGGATGTTGTCTTCTAAGGCAGAAAAAAATAATGGTCCTTCACAGTGGGAACAAAAAGCATTAGCAGTACCTAAGAATTCTTTAGTAGAGGCCACCTCTGTGTTCTTTAAATAGTCTTATGCATCTCATGGCTGGAATAATTTACTTTTTCAGCATCTAGTTATATCCAAAGGTGCCAAATAGATGTAGTGTCCAGTCGAACTCTTTTTAGAACTAAAATCAATAGCCCATGAAGAAGAGCTGCCTACTAAACGAGGCACAAATGACTGTACCTTTTCCTCATTGTATTGTAGCTTGCAACCTTTTCATTCACAATATTCCTACAGGAAGGAAAACAAATTACACCAGAAAAACTATGTGCTGGGCTGTCCTGTTTGATGCTTATTTGATATAGTCATCCCTCTTGCGGTTAGCTCCAAGAGGAGCCCGAAAAACTTTGCTCTGAGACAGAGGAATCTGCTAGCCTATTAGCAATACCAGTATGATGTTCTTTGCCTTTCCCATACTCCATGAGCTTTCATTTTACAAATATTAGGAGTTAATCCTTTGTTGATCTGCCAGTTGCATGGGTGTTGCCTTGACTTCTAGTACTTTAACCTGATACTTCATCTCTGTAGGTCCTTACAGGTGTGGTTTGCCATCAAACGGAGACTGTGGCAAGAAGAAGGGACAGAGGCTTGGAATTTCTTTCCCACACTCTTCCCTTGAGTTCAAGAGAAAAACCTCATTGTATTGTCTCACTCAGAATCTCAAAACCTATTTGCACTCCCAAGACTGAAGCCCCTAGTTTTTCTTAATTTGTAACTGCCACAGGGTGTTAGAGAGAGGGAGATGTATATCACTGATTCAGATCACTGCAGTCATTGGTAGATTACAAATAAAGAGCGAAGGCTGAAATATTCTTTTTACCCCAGCCAGTCTACAGAATAATGCATTTTCTTTCTTGAATAAAAAACTGGTGGCAATTTTTTTTTGTCATTTCAGCATTCAGAATGAACTACTGCCACCCACTACTTAGCCACCACTTTCACAGAATCACAGAATCTCCTAGATTGGAAAAGACCTG
>RSEF01000004.1:54605250-54615301 GCA_003993805.1 Himantopus leucocephalus | reverse complement strand
AGATGACATCCACAGCCTTTCCCTCATCCACTAAGCGGGTCAACTTGATGGTGTATGATTTGGGAAAGCTATTTCTTGTCTTTATTTTTACACTTTAATGTCACTGTGTGCTCTCTAGATTTTAAGCTTTGCTTCTAAACAAAACATGATGATGCTTCCACATGTCACTTGAACGTGGTAGGAAACTCTCCTTTCCTCCCTGTGGAAATATATATCTATGGACCCTCCTAGGTCCACAGATATATATTGCCTGGTTTCTAAACAACCCTAACCTTGTTTATGAAGACAAGTTGATTGTTCCTTCTCCTGTTCCCCCATCTTTTTCTTTTTTTCCTTCCATCTCCAAAAGTGTCAATAAAATTTCTTTATATGCCTGAAGAAATTGCTAGAGATTTGTTCATATTCTCTTTTTGTATATGGAAGTGAACAATGATGTACTTTCTTGAACAATACAGTAAAAAGCCCACTTATTGTTAGTAAATGACATCTGTCTGCTAGCTGGTATTGTTCCACTAGGCTTCATTCCATTTTCCTAAAAAATGTATTAACAACACACCTTCTAGTTACAAGTAATCTTAAAAGGAAAAGGGTTCAAAATTTCGTATTATTATATACAGATGCACTTTACAGTATTGTCTAACCAATTTTCAGACTGAAAGTTACAGAAGCTGCACATAGACAACTTTTGTATGATTTCAAAGCACACAAGCAAAGCATGAACCTGAAGGTTGAAGTGATTTTATTACCATATAAAAGAAAACTGAAATAAAGAGGCAAGGCTGCTACTTTATTTTCAAAAATAAAATTAAATGACACACAAGTATTCCCACAATACATCACTGTCTTGAAAGCAGAAAGGCTTTTGTAGCTGTATGGTAACCACTTCTGGTAATAAAAGCAAAAAATGTACTGGTTTTGCAGATGACTTTAAGCCATGGCCACCAGATATTAAAAATATTAAAAAATCCAAAAATCCCCTATTGTGCTAACAAGTGGTGATTCATATGACAACTACATTGTTCATTGTTATCCAAAACCAATTAATTTTCTGAAGGTAGCACACAGTGTCTCTGTGTAGGAGATTCAGTCAATGCCATTACAAAGTTATCCAAGACCATGACTCATTTCCTAATTCTTCTTCTCTCAGTACACAAAGGATATTCCACTACATCTTAAAAGAAGAAATAGCAGACAAGCAAATGTAGGAAAACATATTGTATTTCCCCATTGTTTGTTATTGTATGACCAGTCCTCAACTCAGAGTCCAGAGCAAAACCTATCTATTTTACAAGGGTTGTTCAACATTGGTCTCAAATAGAGCTGTGCAAGCTTCTGTTGTAAAACCTCCAAACACAATAAAGGCTGAGGTTTCCATGAAGCAGCAAGAGCTTTGGTTTGGGTGCCTGATGTAGGACATTTGTGCTCTGGGGAAGCGGATGCCATGGAAAGACAGGAAGTCACAAAACTGCTGGACATACTCAGCAGCTAAAACCAGGCACTGCTCTCCTGGAGGCTGGAGATTTCTACCAACTTGTCAAAGTGGAAGTTAAGCCATTTTGTAAATGTGGTGCAAACAGAGGACTACAAGCAACTTTCTGGGGTAAGGAATTCATCTTCTTAGGAGCCAAACCATCACCACAGTGTTACATCTGGTTAGCCAATGCGAGAAGGGACTGGGTTGAAGTAGGACCCTGTGTGACAAGGAACAATATTGAATTTGCTCTCAAAAGCCACGAGTGATTCTAGCTCTTCCTGCGGAGAACTCTTCCATTTGCAAAGTACCAAACAATCAGGAGTGAACATATCAAACTGCAATAGGGGTTTTGGTTTGGGCAAAAATCCATGTTAACTTGGCTTTTGAAAAGACAGCTTATTTAATTTGAATGTGCAAGTCACAGCCTCCTTCTTTTGCTGGCCTCCAGCTCACACACACTGGGAAGGGCTTAATGTAATTCTCATGTACTCCTGGCTGATTAAATCCATTTCAAAGCAAAAGGTATGATCATTTCATTTAGCAAGCTTACATTACACGATTTTTAATCATCTCAGAAAAGCAAGTTCTTAGCTACAAGAAAAGAGTGAACTGGCTCTGTCTTGTAACAAAATACCTCTCCTATAACATTCCTTTCTCCTGCCCTTTCAGGACCAAGAGACAGGAAGGCGGGACGCTCCAGCAAAGGCAGTGTTAGTTTGATGTACATTGGGAAAACAGATGGAGAACCTCTTAAGTTTTGAGCTTGCTATGGCAGAACAAGTAATTTTGCAGGATGGCTATCTACTGTGAGTTCTTAAGGCTCCAGCATCATCACTGGAGCAAGGATACCAAGTTTCCTGTTGACAGCAGTGGAGCAGTGTCTGTTTACAGCAATTGGTAATGATTTGCTATTCCTCTCCTATTTTAGCCACTTCTTCCATCTGCTGCACCTGTGGTCCACATAGACTTATTGACTGCACTGAGGCTCGTGGTGGGGATTTTTTAATGTTGTGCAGAGATGCAAGCAGGGGAAATACAGCCCTAAGAAGTTTATTTGCGCCAAGGAAATTGAATTTTGTGTATACCACTATAGGAACTACACTACAAGCTGTAAAGGTGATTAGGACCTCACACGTAAGAAAAGGAAGAAAATTTACAGTGTATTTGTTACACTGGAGGGTTTTGGCTGCTTGCCAGAACTGTGTTTGGTTGTTGCATGCAATAAGTTAAGAGCGGTAGTAATATCACTGTAGTAGTCATGTGAATGCTGTGAGTTTGAGGAAAATGAAGGTGTAGATTTTGTAGCTACCAAAATACAGATTCTGTAAGGCAGTAAATTACAGAAAGTTAAATATTACTGCCTAAAATCGATTAAAATAAGAAAAAATGGTAATTTTAAAGGAGTGAGGATTTGGGCATGTGTCTTTCAACACAGCATTGGCCTAGTCTGCCAGGCTTCATTAAAGTATGAGCATGCTGGCACTGGCTGCTTTGAAGCAATCCTCAAAGCCACTTGCTGCTCTGATCAATGGGTTGAGCCTTGCACAAAAAGAAGAGGTTATTAGTCTTGTGCTCTTGAAGTAAATGTAATTTTGGCCTGGAGAGCAACAGTAGTGCAGTTACAATGCAGAAGAGACATCCTTATCTGAGGACTGGGAGTCCATGGGGGTAATCTGGAGAAGTATACTTCAGACTGTAACCTCAGTCAGTTCTCATAGACACCAAGGACTAGAGCAGGAGTGTGGACAAGGCATTGCCATTTTACTTGGTATGGGTGTAAGAGACAACTTGTAAATTCGCTGAAACAAATGGTGAGAGATGAAAAGGAGGAGGAGGCCCTCCAAGCCTCACTGAGGAATGTCTCAAACACTCACAAGGACCTTGAAATGTAGCTGTAGCCAGGGGGTGAATAATGGAGGCCTTATGCTCAAAGAACTGACAAGGAGAACTAACACCTGCTTACTCAGGTGGGAAAGAAACTCGCCTGAATCTGGAGGACAGAAACAAGACGGCGTTGCTTTTTGTCAGCAAGGACAAGATAACAAGACTCTGTGTAATTCTTTGTTTCTTGGGAAGGCTGCTATGACTGATGATGACCTTTGCCTCATTATCTGCAAAATGCATATTAAAGTTGACACCCCTGCATATTCTAATGAAGAATATCGAGATCCTGCTAAACATATATGACTATAGGACTTGTCTGTCCACCCAAATCATACTACACATCACCTGGGGGGGAGAAAACCTGAGCACCATAACAGTGGGGCAGATCATACTGATCCCATGAACATAAAAGGGGAAAATAAGTGCCTCGAGAGATTTTCTTTCCTGGGGAGATTTTACACAGAGGAGCGCTTCTACGAACGAGAGACCCTGGTTGGCTGGACCAACGCTGGAACCAAGATCTCTTTATCTCTCTCGCTCTGTCTCTCCTTCTCTGTCCCTCTGTTTCTCATTTTTTTCTCTTTTATTTTAAAGTTATTAAGTAAGTAGTGCAAGGCATACCTTACCACTCACCATAATTCATCATATATCTGTTGTTAAGTACCACTTGCCATAATTTGTTTTACCACTCACTGTAATTTGTTATATACCTAACGAATTATCGTGGACCTAGTTAATGCATATGTTAATCACTGTGGGAATCTAATAAATGTTTTTGTATGGACCTTGAGAGTTGTCTTACCTTAGTCCACACCACTGGGGTTTTGCAAATCTGAGTCACTTCCCCCCCTCTCTTCTAAGTGGGGTGTGACAGCGGGAAAGTAAGCCACTGTTCCTCTTTGGGTTTGCAAGCTCTTAACAGCCCCTTGGATCTCAGAACAGATGGACATAGCGTCTGTGGGAAGTATATCTCAGTCCCTGTTGTTCTCCCTGCTTTTGCAGGGTGCTCTAACAAAGCCTTCCTCCATATCACACACATGTATACAAGCAGTGAAAGCAGTGTCAGTAGAGCCAGTGGATTTGAAGACAAAACCTCTGTGAAAGAAAAGAAATCTTTCTTTTGTGGAGGAGAGTTGCTATTTCAGGCTCTTCGCAAATCCTGGAAGATGCCACTGTGTTGTTTACGCTTTACGTTTTATAGTTCATTTTTTCTCAACAACTGAGCAAGGTAAGGACATGGTTGTATTGAAATGGAAGCTGTCATGCTGAGATTGTGGGGTGACTCCCTTTGCACAAGTTGTCTACTGGCTATGCAGTTTCCCATGCCAGCCCATTCAAGGTCTATTCCTTTACAGTTGAGGATGTAGTTGGGTTAAGTGAGCTGGCCCTTCTGTAGACCTTCAAAAAGTCTTCCACAGTGTCTTTGTCTGGACTACGCAGGCTAGAACATGAGGTGAAAACGTTTGCTGCCTAAAGGACAGTCTGCAGAGCACCTTTAAGGTCAACAATATGAAATGAGAAAAGGAAAATTTGTATTTACAGACATGACCATTAGACTCTTTGGGAGAAGTTAGTGGTAGCACAGAACTAATTAGAACTCTTATTAGTTTGCCAAAACAGGGGATATATGAATAGTCACCTGCTCCCTCCAGAATCAGTTTGAGAGGCTGGAGAAATAGAGACTTACTCATAACATATCTCCTGTAATGCCTTTTATCTCAGAAAGAGAGGTGAAAAATAACCTTTCTCCTTCTGTTATTATGGTTGGTGACTTCAGCTGCTAGAGTTAACTTGGCGTGGTTGGAAAGCTGTCCTGCAGCAGCTGGTGAAAGCCATCGTATGAGGTGAAAACATCCAGATGCAGCTTAGATCTGCAACACTAGTTTCACTGTACTTCGCAATGACAAATAAGGCCAAAGCAAAGTGTACCATCTCTGCTGTCTTTTGACAGCTGTTTTGTGTGTCTACAAACAACAAACAACTCCAGCCTATCAGTGGAATACTTTCAGACTATATGTAAAGAAGAAATTTTTTACAATGGGGGTGGTAAAACGCTGGAACAGGTTGCCCAGGGAGGTGGTAGGTGCCCCACCCATGGAAACATTCAAGATTAAGTTGGATGGGGCTCTGAGCAACCTGATCTAGTTGAAGATGTCCCTGCTCATTTCAGGGAGGTTGGACTAGGTGACCTTTAAAGGTCCCTTCCAACCCAAACTATTCTACAATTCTATGTAACTGCTCTGCAAAGCAGTGCAGTCAGATTCTTTCAGCAAATACAGTGCCACATAGAGCCACAGAGCCATAATCTGGCTACATGTAAAATACATGGTTTAGGGTGGGTTTTTTGTTTGTTTTCCTGGATTTTCCAAGGTCATAATTGCTTTTTATTTTGACAGTCTTTGACCTGGAGCAGGGCTTCTTTCAGTAAGATGTTGTAATCTGTTTTTCAAAACTCAAAGCATCGCAGCAGCATGAGGGCAGCAGAGTTCTGGTCTGGTCTGGTGTCAAGTCCACTCTTTAGCTGGACTCCCTGAGTGGTACAGACAGAAGTGGTTAATGAAGAGCCTGCTTGAGGGGAATGAGGCTTTGCATTGTGTAAAACAAACATAGACAAAATAAACATAGTTTTTAGCCAATTGCTGCACTTTTTGTTGCAAAGAATTAACTTGAAACTATATGTCATGGTTTAACCCCAGCCAGCAACTAGGAACACATAGCCATTCACTCACTCCCCACTCCCCCCAGTAGGATAAGAAGAAGAGGGAGAAAAAGGAAAAAAAACTCATGGGTTGAGATAAAGACAGTTAAATAGTGAAGACCCCTAAACAGACCTATAAAGAACTTTTTATGCTGGCATTGAATTCTCTATGGATATTTTTACTGTAAAAAAGACCACACCTTTTTTTTTTCTTCTTTCAAATATTGATGATAAGTATAATGCTTGTCAGAGGGGTCTGTGACAGTCAAGGGAAACGAGCAAGAAGCTAGAAAAGATACAAATGTATGTCAAAATTGCTTCCTTATGTAACATCAGTGCTATTGCTGTCATGCTTTTAGACGCCATCCTGACATACAATATTGAGAGGTGAAGAATATGGTGGGAGAGGCAGTGAGAATTGCCAACAATAAAATTCAGTTGTCCTGAGGGACAATGTCAGGGGACCCTAAAGGTGACATACACAAAATTACTAGTATATTTCTATTTTTTTGTGTGTGTGTGTTAAAAAATACCCCACACTCAAAAGCTTCAGTCCAGTGTGTATGGATAAAAGAAACAATTTGTTTGTTTATTTATTCCTTGCAAAGGAATGTGATTAGGCCTTCAGGCAGCAACTATGCTGCCTAAACTTGCATACTGTACTTAGTGCTACTGGGAAATTAAGTCCAGAGGTCAAAGAGTATTTATGTGTACGTGTGGATAACATGGAGCAGAGCAGGTTGTGGTGCCCAGGTAAGACTGTTGGCCCAGCTTTGAAATGCAGTGGTGCTAATTCTAGTAAGCCGTAGGTAATAGTTTCTTTCTGAAATTGAATTAACCTTGAAATGCTTGATTTTTGCATTGCATCTGCGTAAGACACTGATGACTCTCAGCAGCACTGTGAAGGAAGGAGTTTCAGGTGCCAGCTCTAGACCTCGGTCTAGATCTTCTGTCAGGACTCATTTCTCCTAGTGTAGAACAGCCTATCCTGGTGGAACAAGGCAGAACGAATCAGATCCCCAAATATTGGAACTTCTTGATGAATTTTCATTTAGCATTTATGTAATAATTCAGCTCCTCCTGCTGCATCTGTGAGGAGACATTACCTCTTAATTACAAATAACTTCTTATCTTGGCCTGTGGTTTAGGTTTTGTGCTGTTGCATATGCAGATATGCAAGGCATATTTGGCTTTGATTACATAAAAATCTGATCAATATTTTCCCCAAATTCATGATTTTATGTGGTGGTGGTGTTCTAGAACTAAGATCTACAGTGAAAACATGGATTTGAAATGAGAATACAGTTTCATCAGCAGACTAGAAATTGTGGAGTTTTTGTGTGACTTTCAAATGTGCCAAGTGATAGGGACAACATTTTTTCCACAGAATAGTTCTCTTTGACCCAGTGTGCACTGATTACACAAAGGATGAGAGTCCTGTTCCTGATTGTGTTAAAATTGGGCTTTTTGATTTAATTAGGTTGATAGAACTCTCTGAGAAGCAGTAACAAATATGCCTTTGTGTTATAGGTGCTAAAGTCATAGCCATTGAGGGAGAGAAGTGAAAGAAATTTGTCCTCTGAGAATTGTAATATCTGATCTATATCTTTTCCAATTCTAAATATATTAGATTACCTTGTCTCCACTGGAATATGTAGGATCTCTTACATGCCCTTGCTATATTGCCTAAATAAACGAGCTTTCTAAATCATCCAGTAAAATCCACTTTGCACTGTGTTGATGTGTAGTTGGACTGAGATATTAAGTCTATGTTGCTCTGGCTTTTATACCTGGGGAGAAGATTGATGTGAGGGAGAGCTTCAGAAAAATTACGAGTCTCTCAGGACAAGATCCAAAATACACCTTAAAATCTGGAACAAATATCACTCCAGCACAGAGTCCACACTGATATGTAGGAAAACACAGCTTCCCATCTGCTGGGTAGCTGAGTTCTCTGGCTGACACCTATAGAGATACAAGAGAGAAAATCAGATTAAGCCTTTTCTTGTTCCTGGCTTGCATTGTAAAACTCTACCATCAGGACTAATTTTCAATTTAAAAATCATTCAAATTTATGTCACAAAAGATTCTAGCTTTCTGTGGAAAATGCAGAAGATTCTGTTTCTGACAAAAAATTGAATGACCACAAATATTATCTGCATTTTTATAGTAAGAAAGTAGGGGGTATCAACTCTGAAGTGCCACTGGGAGTTACTGTACATGTGTCTTACGTACAGTTGTCCTTGTACGTCAGACTCTCCCATGATGTATCATGAGATACAGAGTTGAAAGGAAGAGATTAGATTATGACATGTCATGGGAGACTAAATCTAACCATGGAGACCAAAGCTCCTGTGAAGCTCCTTGTAGTACTTCAGAAAAGATCCATGTGGAAATTAGCTGAAACAGTCAATGTTTTATTTTCTCAGCCTCATGATTGGCGGGGCAGGGGTGTTTAGCAATGAGAGGGGCTGAGAACAAGATCTGCTCTGTGTTTCAATCATCCTGCTACCACAGAGAGGACCTCTGAAATATCCAAGTCATGGACAACAGCCAGAACTGATATGGCCAGTGAAGGGATCACATTGTATGCTAAAAATGAAAGCCTTCTGTCACTGCCATAATTGCCAATGTAATTGAAATTGGCCTGGCTCTCTTTAGTTCTTACAGGTTTCCCCACTCCTCATTTCTAAATTGCCGATTTTGCTTTTTACACTAAAACTAAAGGCACTTTGAACCTTGCACTTTGCACAGTGAGGTATGAGGCATTTTAAATTAGGGTGTATTGAGAGACAGTTTACCCCTGGCTCTCACAGATTTGATCTGAGATTTGTTCCATAAGCTGCAGCAAAGTGAGAAATTTGCAACTTAAAAGGATTGAGTTATATTTGTGTTCTGACGTGCCCTGAACTGTGACTGAGAAATGTTTTATCTCCAGCACTTGCACTTTATTCTGAGATTTGCAGCTTTTAAAGGGGCCCGAAATTGCTCTGCACTTGTCGCTTTTCTCTGATAAATGGCTTGAGTTTCTGAGATCTTAGATGAATGCTACAGGGAGGAAACATTAAAAATTAATAATACGTGACTCTCTGAGGAACAAACAAGACACTGAAATCTTTTTATTCAATATGCACCAATAGAAAGAGTCATCTCAAAAGGGAAATGAAGAACAAACTTAATTTGAGGAATGGTGTGCTAGCAAGATCCTTCAGTCTGCCATCTCAGTGGAGGTAGATGATGGAGATCCATGTGGCAGCAAAGATTGTTGATGTGTTAGAAACCACAGAAGTGCCTGAGAATGCTCACATAGGAATTAGGACTTCTCCTCCCAAAGACATGGTGAGATTAATAGCCCAACTGAAGTGCATCTACACAAATGCACGCAGCATGGGCAACAAACAGGAAGTCATTGTGCAGCAGGAAAAGTATGATATAGTTGCAGAAACATGGTGGGATGACTCGCACAGCTGGAGTTCTCTAATGGATGGCTATAAACTCTTCAGGAGGGATATGCAAGGAAGGAGAGGTGGTCGGGTAACCCTGTACGTTAGGGAGTGTTTTGATTGTCTAGAGCTTAATGATGGTTGACGATAGGGTTGAGTGTTTAGGAAGTGTGGGTTAGATGAATGGACAGTGGGGTGGATTGAACAGTGGCTGACAGAGGTCAGAGGGTTGTGGTTAGTGGTGCAGAGTCAAGTTGGAGGTCAGTAACAAGTGGTGTTCCTCAGGGGTCAGTACTGGGTCCAGCCCTGTTCAATATATTCATCAATGACCTGGATGAAGGGATAGAGTGTGTCTGATGACACAAAACTGGGAGGGGTGGCTGACATGCCGGAAGGCTGTGCCGCCATGCAGTGTGACCTGGACAGGCTGAAGAATTGGGCAGAGAGGAACCTTATGAAATTCAACAAGGGCAAATGTAGGGTCCTGCACCAGGGGAGGAATAACCCTGTGCATCAGTACAGGTTAGGCACTGACCTCCTGGAGAGCAGCTC
>RSEF01000004.1:54594968-54605240 GCA_003993805.1 Himantopus leucocephalus | reverse complement strand
AATTCCTTGTGTATTTATGGATGTAGTAATGTTAATTTCAAACTATCCCTTTCATTTGCAAAACACAGTTTCTGACTGTAAGCATTTGTTCCTTTTTCTTCTGTATACAAGCTTCAAAAAGCTTATAAAATATCATTTATAGATGAAGTTCACTCTCTTGTATTGGAGCTATATACGTATCTTAAATAAGCAGGCCTAAATGTAGCAGGACAAAAACGGTTTCGACACCAAAGGGGCTAAAGCTATACTAAAAGAACAGGGAAGCTGATGATTGCCCGTTGAAACCAAGAGTTGAGTATTTGGGGGGTTTAAGTTAGGATTCTATGTCTGGTGGATATGCTTTGTCTAGTCACCTTTATTTTGTTTGCTCCTTGAGTCTCCTCTTTGTTTTCTGAGTCTGGAGCGATATGAGTATTTGATGGCAAGGTCAGTGAGGAAGGACAAAAAGTCTCCAGACCAGGGTTTTCTGCTGTTGACGTTGGAGTGAAGGCTGAGGAAACCATTAGGCTCAGAGTATGACAATGGCCACATTATGCCCACTACATTCCACCTTTTGCTTAAATGCCTGTATGCTTCTGAGGACTTTGACTTCTGGCTTCCTGAAGACTTTCACTTTCTTGACAGTCTGGCAGTAATGCAATTGTCATACTAGGTATGAAGCCGTTTGGTAATTTACTAAACCAGTTAAAAATGCTTCAGAATCCAAAATGTTATGACTGAGAAGGAGGTAATTTACTAAGTGATCCTGAAAGTGTATATATATATGTGTCTTGGAAATAATTTGTACTACCTCCACCTTCTAGTATTAGCTATAGAGTATTTAAAATAGCTACTTGGTAAGGATTTAAAAAAAAATCTTATGTAACTTCACATTTTGCATAACAAAAGATCACAGCAGCTGAGAATAGAAAAATGTGCTATTATCATAAATAAATGCTCCGTGATGAATATTTAACATATCTCTTCAATCTAAATTTAAGTAGATTTTGTTGTTTATTTCATTTCTCCTTCCTTTTTCTGATTTTCACCTGGATGGCTCTATTTTAAACAGGCACAATAAAGAAATTAGTAATGACTGAATGTTACCTTGGCTCAGCTTAAAAACAGTGCCAAAAGGTAATCAAATGTTAATGTAGGTCAACATCATCCCACTACTCAGCACCGACATACAGCACTGGATATTTTTATGCGTTCAAGGTCAGCATCAAGTTCTTCCTATTAATATTGTTCACAGCATTCAGTGAGACACTGGCTTTGCTCCTTGTATTTGTAGCAAGATTTTTCTTTTGATACCACATGCAGACTAAGAGCCTTCTGAGCTGGGGTATCATTTCAGTTAAATACGTGTTCTACCATTTGCAAATTCAATAAAACCAGTTTATAATATAGTTTCTCCTCAGAGATTTTTTTTTTTAACACATCTTGATAATTATTATTTTCTCAGAGAGTGTTTGGGAAATGGAAGGCAGCAAAATGTCACACAAAATAGCAAAGCAGTACAGGAGTGCATGCATTTATTGAAGAGTTCCTTGTAAAATCTGTCTCGCTATAAGTGATGGTTCCCTTATGGTATTCAATACAAAAAATAGTTTTAACACTCCACTGTACTAAGGAATTATCTAAGTCTACATTTTAAGGCACACCTTGAAAAAATTTTAGTTTATAAATAGTAAAACAAAAAAATGCGGCTCTGTTAAATGGATCAAAAGGCTTGCATTTTTACCCCCGAACTTTGAATTAAGCCTCAAACACTGAAAATATCTGTAACATCAAACATAAAAGATCACACTGAATTACTTCTGAAGAGTCATTTTCCTGTGATTTCCTTGTGAAGAAAAAAATGCCATTTGGTATTTTTAGATTCTTGTGATTGAACATTCTGATTGATCATAAATGTGCCACTAAATAGCATATGGCAAAGTAAGCAAATCCCAGAATGCTAGGAGAGATGTTAAAAAGTGGTTAAAAACATTGTCGTCCTATTGTATTTATTATTGAAATATAGAATGCAGAGCACATGCACATAAAACCACTTGAAAAGACAGCCTGTCATCCTTCTGGATGTATTTGAGAAAATAACACATTTCAACAAAATGCCATGGAAGATTAACAAATTAATTATGCATAAGCTGACCTCCTATATCCTTGGGCTCTCAGTGTTCACTCTCTCTCAATGCCACTCTGATGCAATTTTAATTGGAGCCGCAGTTCCTTATGCCTGTTTGAGTTTGGGTTTTGTTGTTTCATTGCTGCTGCCTTGCATGAGGAGGACTGCTTCTAAAAGCAGGGAACATGCATTCTCTGTAAACGTTTTTACTCTGCCTCAAATAGAAAACCTAATTCTAAAGGAATATGGAATGCGGAAACTGCTGAACTCCATATTGGCATTAAGATTAAACAGAATTTCTTTGCAGATTTATCAAATGTAAAAAAATAGCATTCTGTAAACAGCATTGATTGAGTACATTACATGCAAGAGACATTTTAGAGAGTAGCAGGTGCAAGAAATAAATATCATCTGTTCAGCTAGTCCACTACACTTCCAGTATAAAGCTTTTCTGCATTTTTTTCTTCAGTGTTTTGGGGGCCATTTAAAAATGAATCAAGTGATGCATCTCCCTGCACCTAGAAGAGAAAAGCATCAGTACTCAAAGCTCTGCTTTTTCTCCACTGAAATTCTCTCTTGCCTTTGCTTTTTCATTCATTTATTTTATTCATTTATTCTCTCAGCTTCTAATGACTCTTACTATTCATAACATTGTCATTAAAATATCATTTGCACAGAAGGGTAAACAGTATCATAATCAAATACAGGCTGCACAGGAAAAGGCATAAGCAATAGTACAAACTTTTTAAAGCCATATGTCCTTGAACTCTTTACTACTTCATATGTTCTTCCTTCGTTATACTGGAGGTATCCAGAGGCCATGCTTGTCAGAACGCTGTGTCTGAGCCACAAGTAGCCATACCACATAGCCCAAGACAGGAGTCATAAGTCAGCTTGCCCTTTCTCTTTTTTGCTACCACTGTAGCAAATTTAGTGATTGCTGTAGAAAGGATTATGCCTGCTATATGTTGAAGGAACGTGCTCATGACGTGGAGGTGTGAGGGTCACACTGGGGAGGGGCAATACTTGCTAATTATTTCCAGAGTTTTACAGCAAGTGTGTACTGGTGGTGTAGCACAGAACAAGTCAGGGGTTTAACTTCATTCTCCAAGGAAACTCCTCTATGTCGCCGCAGTTGCACATGCAGTCTCCTTTGCCCTCGTGGTAAATGCTCTATTAGAAGTTCAGCAGCAAAGGAAGCTGGTATAGGACAGCAGATATCTTCCTATATCCTGCAGGCTTAGCCTGACCTTTAGAGATTAAATTAACACACTTATATCAGTAATAATCTTTTTCCTCTTTTTAAATTCCTTGGACCTGCCTGGTAAAAAAATCTGTTCCCACAATGTTTTTGATACTTACCTGAAACAAGACAGACAATTATGTAAAATTTCCACTTTATGCCAAGCTATAAGGCAATACCTGTGGGTGATAACAGCTCGGATGCTTGAATATTGTGAATCCAGTGCTTTAGACTCTGCGTTTTGGGGGGAGGTGTGACGGGAGATAGAGTGTGATAGAAAAATGCCTGAGGAAGGAGATAAGGTTGTTTGATGGGAAAGGGGTGTGCTTTCCAGCAAAGCCCGTCTGGGCACAGACCCTAGTGGGATGCTGCCGCGGAAGAGTGGAATTGCACCTCACTCAAAAGAGAGAAGCAGCAATACGTTTTATTGAGGTAAAAATAATAATTTGTCAGAGTTCAATAAATTTGACGGAATTTAACAAAGTTTAACAGTGGTTTACCAAGGTTCAGTAAGTTTGATGGCAAGGTTCACTTTGTTAATTACTGCATGGAAGAAACATACAAAGGAAAATTGAGTTAGAATTGAGTTTGATTCACACAGAGACCAGAGATGCAAAAGGATAAGGACTCTTGTTGAGTCATGGGGTTCAGAGTGGACCTCTTTAAACTCCTGATGGAGCTTAGATGTGGCTAGGTCCAATGTTAGTCTCAGACTTGCACGACAGTTTATGTCAAACAGAATTATCTATACAAAGTTTAGGATAATATTTAATAGCTACATGGATTAGTAATGTTTCATTAGTATTAATTCAGCATGCTATCAGTCACTTAACAAAGATCTGGCACTGGTAAAATGTCTCTCTGCCCCAAGGAGCAATCTTGAGAGGTGTCCTAGCTCAAGGGCAGGTCACCGCCATGCAGCCACGCTGCTTAGCTGGGAGAGATCAAAAAGGGCTCACTTAGGCTGTCATATTTATGGAATAAAGTGGTTGGCTCGTAGTCAAATTACATGCGATGGGAAAGGTATGGATGAGACTCCTTGTACCCACAACTTTCTTTGTTCTTTGATAAATGAGTCTTGGAAAAGCCACCCACTATTCACACGTTAATCGCGTGATTGGTGATCCAAGCTTGTACGCGTCACACTACACTTTTGTGGGTTTCAGAGAACAGAATGATACTAGAGGAGTTCTTGGGCCGGCTACAGCTCAGGCCTTTACCTCCTTTGGAGCCTGTACCAAACTACTAGTTTGGTTCAGGGGTTGAGTTCATCTGTCACAGATGCGCGGTGCTCTGGCTCTGGGCTGTGGCTGTTGCGTGGAGTCCCAAAGCAGAAGAGACACTGCTGCACTCCATAACAGATTCATTTGATGCCAATATTGCAGGTAGAAGATCAGAACTCGGCAAAGGTCTCTTACTGACAGCTTGAGACCTGACAGAACTGCTGGTAAAAAACATTAGTATTTTCCTTCTAAATTCTAGAAATGCAGACTTGTAAGGAGATAAAATTTTGCTGAGATAAAAATTGTTCCCAAGCCTGCAACTTAAATATTGTCACAGTTTATTTTGCAGCAACGTTTTTCTTATCTGCTCATCTCAGCAAGTGAACATAAGTATATGCGAATTGGAGAATAAGAGAGTGGGAGATTGCAGCAATGAGAGTATTTAGATGCTGATAAATCAGCCCAGTTTGAAGCTTCTATACTATACCAACATTTAGTAACAATACATATTGCTAGCGGTTAGTTCTTAAACATTACTAATTGTTATCACCACTTCAAAGCAGTCAATTCTTATTAACAAGCTTATCCTAAATTAATGGTAGTACCACAGAGCCGTGTAGTTAGTGCTGATGGATATGGTCTTTGGTCTTAATCACTGAGGTTGAGATGGTCAGGCTATAGAGCCCTTCGCCGAGGGAAGGTGGAACCATTGTGGATAAAGCCATTCTTCCCTATTTTTCCTCTAACACTGTTGGTGTTTCTGTATTCCTTGCCCCTTTTGTTGTTATGTATTACACTTATCTGTGTTACGAAATGCTTATACACGATGACAGTGTATGTTTGTGTTAATTTAGAACACCTATGCCTGAAATCAAGAAAAGCAAATATTAATTGTATACTGCTTAATATATTTCTACTTTATGGGTGCAACAGGCCTCTGCTCTTGCTACAGCATTGTAGCAACTTTTTCTTCGTTTATTTTCATAGCTAGCAAGTGTAGTCCGTGAGAAAAATTTTATTTTCCCACAGTCTAAGTTTTATAATGTAAAATTTTTAGGTACTTGTTCTTTAAAAAATGGTATACTCAGTTCATGTCAGTGTCTGGGAAGAGCAGAGATTGCCAAGGGATTCTCTGTAATAGTTAGGGGGAGACCTCATGGGAAGCCTACATGGATTCCCTGGGTTCAAGCAGAGAAAGAGCTTCACTCCTGAAGGAAAAAACATTTACCCTTCTTTATACCCCTGTCAAGCAGAGGCTGTTCAGATGAACTGACTGGGGAGGGCGAAAGAGAAGACTCAGGCCTTGAGAATCACTGGGTGCTGCTCGCTTCTCATTGTAGTTTGAATTCTGGACCTTCTTGTTCATTAGGTCACAAGAAAAGAACAGCCATTTTGTCTTCTCTTCCTGTGTTATTTCCTGCTTTTCATGTTCTTATTAAAGTATGAAGTGTTTCATATTTATTTTCTGTGGGCTTGTACTACTTAGTGCCTTGCACTACTGAAGTTTTTGGACTATATGGGGGTTTTAACTTGCTGGTATATGGCTTTCTGAGCATCTAAGGCACTATGATTTCACCATGGGCTGGTCTGTTGGCATCTAAATCAGCTTCCTATTTCCTTACGGAACAAACAGCTACTTTACACCCTAGATGAATAATAATAGAAACTGCTCTAGTATATGTTTCATAGCTAGCAAAAGCCCTGCCTGGATCCATACAAAAAGGGCTTCCTTTGAAACAAGTACATAGAAATAAAATTCAGAACCAGGTGGTTGTTTGACCCCTCTGTATTTCTAATACAGACATCTCAAAACATCACCTCTAACTGAATATTTTAATACTTTGAATAAAATATTCCATTCTTTCTCTTACTGCTTGTTTGATTGTATCTCCCATGCGGTGCTCTTATTTAATATAATACAAATTACTAGCCTTATGCTGATCACTTATTTTAATTAATCGTGTTGTACACTGGCAAGATTGTAACTGTTTTGACTCTGCTTGGTTTGTTTTAATTGCAACTCTCCTAAAGCACATTGTAAAGGTATTTACATAGAAAGGTATGGTAAAGACATGGGGAAGGGGGTGTTTTGCAAAGGAGTAGGAGTATTTTTTATGTGCTTAGACTTGTTCATCTGTATCCAACTGAAAGCTTCTTTAAACCACAGAGTGTCCTGAACTCTGTGACATTTTAAAATGAGATCATTTTATATTCCTTTTGCTTGATGATTGCTAAATGAGATCTAGAGCAAAAACAGCTTTGATATCACCTTCAGACACAAATTTTGTGTCTAAGCACAGCAAACATGTTTTTAGCTCATCACCTCAGTACTTCCTATGACTAATCCTTGTAGCATTATTTTTTCCTGTCAGTGTTTAGTTTTCTTACCTACCCCCATGGTTATTGGTCATTTTTCTGTTTCTCAGCTGGGATATCTCATGCTGTGGTTTATATCACGGTCCTTTGAATAGCAGCTTTTCCAAATGTCTTGGTTCTTTTTTGTTGTTACTGTGTGTTGTTATTTTTTAATATAATTATTATTTTAGCCTAAAAAAAAAGGAATGAATACCTCAATATTACCAACCAAAAGCTAAAAAAGACAAAGCTATAAAGAGGCAACACATTCCTTATTGCTTTACCTAGTCCATAAATTCTTCAATCCTACAAATACCCTGAAATCACAAAGGAAAATTTTCCTTCACGTGCTCTCAGTTTCTTTTTTTTAGAATACCCCCACGACACTGGGTAGCCACTTGCCAGTTAAAATCAGTTAGTTTTCAGTCACCCCTGGTTACAGTCATGTGCAGTGTAGATGTTTAGAACTTTTCTGCTTGTCCAATTAGCATGACCTCAGATAATCCTGCTGGAAGCCAGTGAGGGAACACATGTCCCTGTGAGCTCATTGCTTACCTGACAGTGAGCTTTATTGCAGGCAAATGTGACAATCAGGCTGAATAGTATTCTTTCTTTCCTGGGGCTAGTATGTCAAGGTATGGAACTAATTCATTTTGTTGCAAACACAAACAGGCATTGTTCTGATTGTGAATTTCCATATTTTAGTCTGATTATAAATTCCCCCAGATTTGTGTGGCCTCCAAGAGAAAGAGCGTTTTAGCAAAAAAGTGAAATAGGTCAAAATATGAAAGATATGTGCCTTATTTTTCCTGCTTCCTCAGGGCTCACTCATGTTACTGGAGTCAGTGGTCTGCTCCCTTGAAGCACCTTTTACAATCATAGCTTTATTCATTTTAGGGGAAAGATGGTGTCAATAAGGAATATGAGTTGTTAAGTGCCTTGAAATAGCAAGTAATTTAGGGTGATAACCAAGAGAGTGACAAGGCCAAATGTGTCAGCTTATGATACAATATATCTGACAAGTATAGTTCCCACTATGTTATCTAGCCGTGTGTTTATATATGTGTGTGTTGGTTTTTGTTTATTTCAGAATATTGTGACACTGTCACTGGAGTCAGTAATGCATTTTAAAATTATTTTTGTAAATGAGCCTCTTTAATTGCAAATATTCAAATTATATGAATCAGGGAGGCCCAGTCATAGTAAACTGTGCTGGATTTTGTTACGTTTTATGAAGCACTTTATTTTATGTAAGTGAAGTGCTTATTTAGACTTCCTGTTGGACTGAAGTTGGAATCCCAGAAAAGCAAAGCTGATTTTGTTATTCTAACTAGAAATTTGCTTAAGAGTTGAATGGAAATTCTAGGGTATGGGGCATTACTGTTTGGAGTCAGATGGTTGTGTGGCATAATAATGATATCTGGTACGTTATGATCAGCGCTGTTCTCAGAAATTGATGTTAGAATGCAAAGGTGTTGTCTTCAGCCCCTCCCGGGCGATTCTGGTGCATGAGAGAGCCAGTGAGCCTGCTTGCTAGGAATCTGTCTTGGACCTCTTCACTCCCTGTGTAACTAAGGCTACTGTGGAGAACTCTCCATTAAAAAATAATGAAAGAAAATTCTGTTTAGTAAATCCCCTGCCCCACCTCAGTTCTTGATTAGGTCCATATTAAGCTAATAACTTTTCACATATGCTTTATAATTTGTTTTTGTTGTTCTTGTTTGGGTTTTTTTTTCCTCTTTTTTTTTTTTCTTCAGTGACACACACAATTCTTATCGATCAATATTTCTCACATTGTCCACCATTCAGGAGTCTCCTGTCTGAAAAAGTAGCATGCTGCCATAGGTGAGGTTCATGATTTCATGTATATACCATTTATTTGGTTAGTTGTGGAGATTTTCTAAAGATATTCCCCCAAGTTAAAATATCTGCAGCACTGATGGAAGAAATAAATGTAGAAATTACTTTTGCAGATATCAGCATTTTTAACGTACAGTCATTTACATTTACATCTTCTCCTTCTCCTGTCTTTTCCAAAGAAATCACGGGTTTACGGCTTGAAGACGATCCCGTTAGTTCACCAAAAGACTTTTATCTAATGCACCAAACTTTTGGAGCACTGATCTGTATTTGGGGTAAAGACTTAAAAGACACAGCTCCCCCCAGCTTCATCTAGGCAGAGCAGGCACATTACAACAGTACACAACGAGTTTAAAAAGTAATTTTTTGAATCAGGTAGAATACAAAAGACTGAAACACCATTATGTTTGTGTTCTGTACATCATTCAGGACACAAGACAGCAGTGAGCAACTGTTGCTTTACTGCTGCAGCATTTGTTCATTAAAGAAATGGTAAGATCAACATAAGTCATTGTACATAAAATATTAAGAAAGAATATAGTCACAACAGCAGTTTCCCCTGCTTTGAAAATAAACCTGTTTACTTATTTTATATATCAGCTGGAGACGATCATGCAGTGACAGCTTAGTATTCTTTTGATGTTATCCACCAAATTATATAAAATAAAACATTTGTCTTTTAGTGTCACTATTCATTTTAATGAAATAAATTCTATTCTCAATTATAAAAGCAGCATGCTAGTACTTGGGATGGTTTTAAATTTTTAAAATATGTTCTTATGCAGTCTTTAGGGGTCTTTGTAGGAAGCCCTTTTAAAATAGGTGATAAAAGATATACTAATCTATTAGAATGCATATAGTGGTATTTTGACTATTGTCCTGTAAGTAATATTTCAGTTGCACATTTCAAGTGTCTACATATAGAACACAAATTAAGGTAAAACAAGCAAGCACAAGTTAAGGGAAATATTTGAAACAAACTTTGATTTTTATTTTNCTGGTATTTTGACTATTGTCCTGTAAGTAATATTTCAGTTGCACGTTTCAGTGTCTACATATAGAACACAAATTAAGGTAAAACAAGCAAGTACAAGTTAAGGGAAATATTTGAAACAAACTTTGATTTTTATTTTAAATGTTAAACACTTCCTCTTTGTTCTACTATTACTTCAAAATCGCAGTGGAGTTGCCAATAAAATATAAACATAAAATGCAGTGGAACTGCAGGATAAACTGTGATTTTTTTTTTTTTTTAATCCTCCTTTTATAAGTAGTTTTTCCTGTGTTCTTTTAAAAGACAAAAGAAAATGTGCCAAAGAATCTCTATCTCCCATAAAGCAAGCTACCCTTTACGTGTTGCAGAAAGGNAATCTCTATCTCCCATAAAGCAAGCTACCCTTTACGTGTTGCAGAAAGGTACGTGCACAACTCCTGTTAGTGTTGACTCATACAGTGCACTTAAATGTGCTCCAGGTCTTCCTTGT
>RSEF01000004.1:54569849-54593968 GCA_003993805.1 Himantopus leucocephalus | reverse complement strand
GGTAGATTTAGAATAGATATTAGGAAGAAATTTTTCACTCTGATGGTGGTGAGACACTGGAACAACTTGCCCATGGAAGCTGTGGAGGCCCCATCCCTGGAAGTGTTGAAGGCCAGGTTGGACAGGGCTTGGAGCAACCTGGTCTAGTGGGAGATGTCCCTGCCCATGGCATGGGGGCTGGAACTCGATGATCTTAAAGGTCCTTTCCAACTCTAACTATTCTATGATTCTGTGATTCTATCTCTAAACTCCTAGTCCTTAGTCTCAAGGAAGACATACAATCTTATTTCATTCTCCAGCTGGAAACTAAAATTCATAACTACTTAATGCTAAAAATCAAGCAGAGAACAGAGGCATGGTTTTTGTGCCTCATTATGTTTTTCCTGCTACTCTTTTATACATGGTGCCTATCACCTCTTGCCTTTTTAAGATTTTTTTCCAGCTCAGCAGGCACAACTAGCCTGTTGTCTCCAGCAGTCGAATATATTCATATAGTTGCCAATCTGCTTTTTAGCCTGGCTTACGCTCCTTCTTTTTAGGCCCTGGTGAAGGAATTCAGAATCTCGAAACTTGTTCACCTCACTTATATCAGCTGGTCTAGAAAGAATAACCCACAAATCTGCTCCCTTGCAGGACAGCATCATCAGCCATCATTTTGACCGACATTTTTCTGATTATACTTCTTGTATACCTTTCCATACACAGTTCTGTAAATATCTGTTCAACCTGGTAGTGCCTGTACGCTCCCTTGGAGAAAGGCAGGGGTAAAGAGTGACTCTCAGCCACTGTCAGAGGCTGGATATTGAGCTAGAAGGGTGTTTGCTCTGACTCAGTATAGTCACTCTTGTTCTTTCCTTCAAACCTCATATGCCAACACCTGGATGCAGAGAAGAGAATGAATTTCAGAACCATTGGCCTCCCTTACCCTGCTGTGAGCTCTTCCTTCTGTCTTTTTTTAAAGAAGCTGGGACAGCGTGGTTTAGCAGCTCACAGTCACAGCATTCTTGCATGGAGAAGGAGGAAAGTAGCTTTATTGTGGAAGACAAACATAACGAAAGCAGAACACAAATTGATTGATCTTTTTCATTAATATGCTGAATCACAAGCTATTATTATTTGTTTGCCACTATCTTGAATTAAATGTTCATCAAAAGCTACCTTGTGAGTAAACTATGTACCACTTTTTTTCAGCTATTTCTAGGGGAGAAAGAGCTCTTTTTTAAACTCGGAATCAAAGCCAAGGTACTGAAACAGATTTTATAAAATGTAATTTAGTTTAAATGATGTGTTTTACAACATTCCTCTAGTATCTCCTACTAAGTAAACCACTGAATGGTTTCCATATTTTGAAATGTGAGACTATAGATTTGCCAAGTCTTTACAACTTTATCGAGCGAGAAAAATGTGTCAATGAGATGCTAAATTATGTACTGAAATTCACTTTGCTTGGCTTTTGTCTCTCAACAAAATTTGTTTCAGATTAAAGACAGACAACCAAGACAACCAAGAAGGAAGACTTTTCTTGCCTGAACGTTTTGAAAACCAGCTTTTTATCTTCTTTTTCAATGCCTTCTGGAATCATTGGTCACATTCTACTTTTGTGTAGTAGCAACACAAGTTGGCTACCCAGACATCAGCCCCAAATACTTTGGCACTAGCCCAAAGTCATTGTGCAACTACCAAGTGTCCTAGTTTCAGCTGGGAAAGAGTTAATTTTCTTTCTAGTGATTGCTGTGAAAGGAATGTCAATAATGTATATTGTTTAAGTTGTTGCTAAGTGATGTTTATGCTTTCCAAGGACTCTTTTCAGCTTCCCATGGAAGCTGAGAAGTAGTATAGGAAGAACGATGGCATGGCCAATGGAATATTCTGGAATGGCCAATGAAGTATTCCATACCATAGACATCATGCTCAGTATATAAATGGGGGTTAAGCTGGTCCCAAATATGTGCCACAGCTCATATAGAAAGCACAGTGTCACTGAGGATGAGCTATAGCTTTTACTTCATGACTGCCCACTTCAGGTCTGGAAAAATAGGTGGTAATCTGAATATTTTTTTCAAAATTGTTTTGGCAACTAAGAGATATAAGCATCTTAAGCAATTAATTTTCTAAGATAGTTACATATTTAAAATGAGGAAGGAAATATTTGTCTTGTTGTTAGGCTCATAATTCGGATGCTAAGAGTGCAGACCCACTCTGACTCCAAATTAATAATACCAGGTTTGTTTATTCGTGTTGCAGAAATGTTAACAGATCAATTTCACAAATCTACTTAATCATTTGAGGCCTCCTTACTTGTATTTTGTTTATGTTGTAAATTATTAACTCTAAAAAGATTTTTCATTATCCTTAAAGTGTGAAATAAATGCTTGTTCTTATAAGCAAACTAACTTAATCTAAGGGTAAAGGCATGCTATTTGGTTTTGTAAATTATGTTTTGCCAGGTCTTATCGAACAAGGGTGACCCCTCAATGTTTAAACCAGAGATCAGGAAGGAATTAAGCCAGAATTAATATGAAGTTCTGTTTTAATCCAACATCCCCTCAAGAAATGGCATCCCAAATGAAGAATTGCCAAGCTGTTAGGTATGCTGTCAAATACTACAACAAGTTACATCTCTAAAATGTACAGGAGTGCAAGTCAGGTTTCATGACCCCAGCAAAGGAAAACCAGGATCTAAGCATTTAAGACATACATCCATAGGTATGAGAAACAAGGACAGACCGTTCCACCTGAGGAACTCACAACCTAGAGTCAGGACAGGACTGATAGCAGATAAGAAGATAAATATGTAAATAAACACTCTTGGGACCAGGGCAGGAGGGACAGAAAGTGATCATTTGTGACTGAGAGGCACACCTAAACATACAGGCTTATTACTGGTAGTCTGAGTCAGATTGCTTTCCTGAATCAGCCACTTAAGGACACAGTCAGAGCTTTGATCTCCCCGTGGAAAAGCAGGATCATTAAAATACTCGGGTCCAGCTCTGGACATTCTGCTCCCAGATCTTCATTCTACTGAAGTGTAAAAGTATTTAAAAAAAAATAGTTACTCTTTTACCCCCATTTTTCCTCAAAAATCTCTGATGTTTTCTCTGAATTATTTGCTTGAATGATGGTGTTCCCCTCCTTGCCTTACCTTGCCTTGCTGTGCCATACCACTCCGTGTCTTGCCTTCGTGCCGTGCCTTCCCTTGCCTTGTCATGCCATATTGTGCCTTGCCTTCCCTTTTGTCATATTGTTATCTCCACTCCGAATTATTGAAACCATCTGCCCACATGTGTCACTGACAGCTATTATGTGCCACTGTACTGTACTGTACTGCTGGGTGGCTAGAAGAAATTCATTCTTCCCATCAGTCATGCAGACCCTTCCTCCCCTATTCTCCTCTCATTCATTTAGATGAATGATAATTGTTTGGATGCATGGATAAAAAGCAAACAAATCCTGATTAATGGAGCACAAATCACCATTAGCAATTAAAAAAGTAGCCTTACAAAGATTTAGCGGCTCATATGTGTAGCAAGATGAGGACCCTCAGCCAACTCCAGTTGAACTTGAAACCGTATGGTGATTGGCACTTGATGAAAGATGCAGTTCTGTCCCCGAAATACTTACCACTTACATAGGCTAGAAAGAGAAGAAAATCTCCTGGGCCATATTTTGCAGCAGGGAATAGAGGTGTAGTGCTTTAAAGATATTCATCATGATTATATCAATTTGTGGTGGACAACAGAATTGAGTCTATCCCAGATCAGTCACATTGCTAAAGTAAAATCCACTGCCTTCCTGGCAGCGCTGTTCCAAATGATTCCATCAACAAGTTGCACTGGAAGTATCTTCACTTTGTAAGTGCACTTTTCTTTCCTTTCAGTTTTTGGAGGACAGGTGAGGGAGCACTGGTTCACAGAATTCAAGTAAGTATCAAGCCCTAAATGCTTATGTGTTTTCTTACAACTCAAAAGTGTCTCTGGGAATTTCAGTAGCTCTGGGTACACTGGAAAACCCTCTGAGAAAAGACATAAGAGCTCCCACCTCAGCAAGATATATTTCATCAACTTAATGGGCCTTTGGGCCAGTAATCTCACAGACACCTCGTGCCCAAAACTACAAATGAATAGTCTCTAGCTATCTTAGAGTGTGGGGTTTCTTGTCTCAACAATGTGTCTGTGCTGAAAATGGATTGAGTGTTATTGCAGTGCTTTTGGCAAACTCCAAAATCTGTAGTGTCCAGAACACGGTAATCCATGGTCAGGATTGAGGACTGAAAACACTGTGGCAACATGAAGAAGGTTGTTTCCGAGTTGCCATGGTTAAACACAGAGTTTTAAGAAGTGCTGCACTGTAAGTCTCATTATTTATCTTCTCTTTAAGGAGTGCTTGTCATTGCCAGCACACTAAAAAACTGGATCGTTGCTGTCCACAGCAGAGAAATACTCAATTGCTGCAGAAGTTAGAGTCTTCCCAAAAGGGACAGATTTTTGAAAACCCATCTGCCTAGAATGCCATCTTCAGTCTTCGCCTCTTGCCCCTCTGCAGCCAACGCTTTTCTTTCCAGTGAGGTGACCATGTTCCCTGATAAGGGACTGTCTTCACGGCTATTGCCGCTGCTTTTGTGCCCTACCAAGCTGGAGAAAGACTCCTGCTTGCAGCGTTTCCAACGGAGCTGGGAGGCTGAAGCTCATGAAAATAAATCCCTAGAGGCAGAAAAGAAGTTATCTACGTGGTAGGAAACAACTGTTTTTGATTGCTAATATCTAATTTGTCTCTTAGAGAAAAGAAAGATGACTTTTTATCTCTAAGAGAGATATAGCACCTCAGATACAGAGCATACAAATAGCACTGTGTATACTGCCGTTGTTTTAACAGTGAATTACATTCAGCTCCTGACTTAGGTGAATTACCCGGCTGAGATAAACTTCTCTAATGTAATAGCTTCTAAGGACAGTTCACACTTTCCTTTAGTCTCTTAAACTGCTGCTACTTTCTTATGCTGGGCTGCATTGTGAGGGCAATCGCTCCATCTGCTGCAGTTAAAGAAGTCTCACCATTTCTGTTATAAGCCTCTTTAAAAAGATGCTGCAGGCTCCAATCTAGCATCAAAGCCACAGAAGAAAAGCAAAGGTTTTACCACCTTTTAAAAAGACTGCCTTTTACCATACCTCTAAGCAAGAGTCCAAAACAAAATACATTTTCTCTTTGGAGCACTTTGCTGCATTCCTATTACACAAAACTGCTATTAATTTCTCTGCATCTTTGTAGATCTGTGAAAAAGAAAAGCCAGCTCCTCTGTTCAGACAAATACATGTTAAAATAATAATAGCTATGTTAGGATTTAAATGCTTCCATTTATCCCTGAGAAACATTTTTTCTCTGGATATCAATAGCTGGCTGAAAAACTGGAGTGTGGGATGATGCTGAGCTTTTACACCTACACTCCCTTTTTCTTGCAGGCTCCCATTCAGGAGGCAAAATCGAGAGAGCTATTCAAAAGCAAGGTGGGCTGGAAGGGTGTCTCATGCTCTGCCAACAGCTTGCCCCTCTCCTGCTGCTGCTGCTCATATCTGTGTCAGATCTGCCACTGTGGCTGCTTGTGGGACTGTACTAAAGAAGCTCTTGGAAGTGATTCGTGTTAAAAACAGAAAAAAACTTTGGATATGTTCTGAACATAGAGTAACATGAAGTCCAAACAGCCAGTGGCCCAATGGATAGAGCATTTGGTTGTCTTTTGGCCAAGTCTTTTTTTCTTTGGTTTTGAACAGAAATACCATTTCCAAACTAAGGAACCTCCCTTATGCAAGTTTTAATGAAACTACTGAGAGAGGTTTCAACCCCTGAAAATCAGTATTTTCCAATGAAAAACCGTCCTCACTTTGCAACGGACAGTGGTACTGAGTTGCACTGTTGCTTATGGATTTTTTTATTTATTGCATTTCATAGCAGGTCAGTGGTATGGGTGTAACAACTAAGTGCTTAAGTCTAAAGTTATGAGCCTGAACATCTTTGGCTTTGTGCAGTCTCCACAGGTGCCTCATATTTCACCTCCAACGTCTCACAAGTTTCTGAATTTTCTGCTTATCTCAAAATGCATCCAGCTTGGTAGTCAAAGCTTAGCTCATTGCTAGGTCTACAGAAGGTCGTCCCTGAGCTACCTTGCTTTCTTGAATGGAACTTACTATGCAGTACCAGATCAGGTTGCCCTCAGAAAGCAGAAACAGCAAATGATTTTTCAAAGTGGCAATAGATAATGTTTCCTAGTGACTAGCGAATATGAAATATATACATCATCCTGGAAACCGAAGCCTGAGTCTCCCACCCCATGTGTCACCAGACTCTGGCTTCAAACATGCACAGAGAATGAGTGAATCTCAAAGAAGTTCTACAGCTACAGTAGGAAAGGCTAAACCCCACTCCCAGATAGCCTGCACTGCTTTCTACCCAGCCTGATAGCTGTGATGACCTACCTGTGTTTGAATTCCCTCAGGCAAAGTAGGAAACAGAACTATTCCTGTGCAAATGTGCCAAACCTCTCAGAGTGCCACCTCCATCCCTAATTCCTACCCTCTCACTGTCAGAATGCCCTGGCCTGGCAGACGAGGCAGACTGCATGGTTTTGAAACCCTCACCTGCACTGGTCAGTCCAGCAAGCCAACTGCAGACTTTGGAAATCCGGGACAAGGGCTGGACAGCAAAAAGCACAGCCACTGCAATGCACTGCTGCACCATTCGTCCATCTGTCTGGATCTAACCCCCTCCTGCCCACAGATTAAGTACAAAGTCCCTTGCTCTGCTACTGTGGGACACATAACAAATGACTGTAATTGTGATTACCACAGATACTTAGCACTTTCTTGCTCAGAAATATTTTTTACTTCCCAAGCATAGATGTTTGAGATTAGTCTCTCTTGCTGCTTTTGTTAGTCTGTTCTGTATTTAAGAAAAGGCCGTATCTCACCAGTAATCCCTGCGAGTCTTAGAGTAGGAGCTGCAGTGTGAGATTGCAATCTTCCAGGAGGGAAGCAAGGGAAAAGAAAACTGAAGTTCATACAAGTAGCTGTCATTACATTAGATCAGGTGATATGAGATCGAACTTTGTATGGCCCAATAATTTCATCCATTCCTTTCTATTTCACAATCAGATCAGACTTCAAATGACATTTTCCACTGCAGCTTTCTCTCGTTTTTCCCCTCTGAGCTACAAAATACCAAACTTATAAGCCTTAGATAAAGTTATTTTCTTCTTCTGTTTCCATTATTAACTGTTTATTCCAGGGCTAACTATTAAAAAAGTATATGAGCAGCAAGAGGTTGGCAATTTAGTCTCCTTCACCGTCCTGGGGATATGTGGGCACTCTGGGAGGTGGGCAAGTAGCAGTACAGAGGTGTGTACTCTAAGACCACAGGACAGAATGACCTCTGGTTCTCAGCCAGACCTTCATTGCATATTTGGCCCATGTCCTGCCAAGAAATACAAACAATGGTGATTTCATTGTCCTAAGCATAGTCCCTAAGTCATTCCTAGAAGAGACGAAAGGTCCACTAACAACAGAAACAACTTTGGCATTGGGTTTAGCAGAACAGTTTGATTTTGCACTGAAAGGTATTTTGAGTGACTGCAGAGTCACTTGTGGCTGAAAGCTGTCTTTTACTGTCTCCCAGGCTGGACAGTTCAATGTGTTGTCCTCTAAGCTACATAATGACCAGGACCCGATTTTCTCCTAGAGGGACAAATTCCATCCCCGTTTCAGCTCCAAAGGCCTTACAAGCACAGTGAGGTTGCAGCTGTAGTACTAGAAAGGGTTGTTTTACAACATAGTCAATGAAATCAAACTCAGACAGAAACACAGGCTGTTTAAATATATAAACCGTATGAGCCATGACAAGCTTTCCACTATGAGAAGATACAATCTGAACCAAATCTGAACCCAGAGCTCCCTAGGATGGCTTAGCAATCCTGCTGTCTCTATCTATCCCCACAGCAGAGGAAAAACTGCCCAGGAGTAGCTAATTTTCCACCATAAACTGTCTGAAAATACTGGCATCATGTAAATATGGCATTGGTGGCTCTCTATTACTAAGAAAATTACTAGAATAATGCATAATTAACTGTTTAAAGTTCAGCTTTGTGAACATCTCAGCAATAAAGTGAGCAGTGGATGATCTGCCACTTCTGGGAGGCAAAGCTGGAGTTGGCAGCATATATGCTAAAGAACATTGATTGAATTTATCAAAACTATTTTGTTGGATGATTCAAGGTAAATTGCAAGATTTCCAAGCCCAACTAGCCCTTATCCCATACAGAAACAGGTCATCTTATGACTGTCCTGGATGTGCAGTAGCACAAAGAAACCTTAAGATGATATTATGCATGTGTATTATGCTTTCCACCCATCCTAGCATAACTCTTTGCATGTGGGTTTTTCAGAACTCTGTAAAATATTGATAAATAGGCATTACTCTTTCCCAGTCACCACAGAGCTGCCAACATGTAACATAGCTTGAACAACTTCAAGCAAAACTCACTGAACAATAAGCCTATTGGTGTTCTTCATACAACCCCCTGCTTGTTGCTGTTACATATGTTTAAAGAGGAAAGTAGAGGTCTTAGGTGAAACTTTATACCATAGCTTTAAAGCTTAACTGACATAGACAGAGTCTCTTTTTATCTTTTTTCAAACACAGTGTGTAAGTTAGACACTTTAAAGCTTGAGGAGAATGGAACCATCTCTCTTCTTTCAAATACTTCATGTCCTTTCAGTTGTTAATCTGTTCCAAGGTCTCCACCATCAGTGGTATCACAGCCCTAGGAAGTAGGTTTCCTCATCTGCAAGTGAAAAGCGATCTGCTTCCCAATGTCACATAATAAAAGTGTTAAAATCCATGTCAAAAATGCCTTTTCCCTGGATTTCTAGAAAGGGCTGAGTTAGCAAGAAACTGTTGATTCATTTTTGCCATTTACTACAGTGTTCTCCCCACTGTCTTCACGAACTGTCCGTGTTGTGTCAAGGGTTATCTAGGCACAAAGACATTTGCCATTTAAGAGGAAAGAGGTACCTAAAAACCTGTTGGAAGCCTTTATGACTCTGAACTCTGATCTTACTCAACTTCAGCCCCCAACCATGCCTGAGGGTTTGGCACAGGAGACTGACAGAACTGCTTTGAAGGCCGATACTACAGTTTAGAGACTTGCAAGACTGCTATTTCTACTTCCTTTGGTGGATTATCCATACAATGGGCAAACACCTAACAGTGAACAACACTGCCCCAAGTTCATATCTCCATTCTTTCCCCAGGACTCATGTAGAGCTCGTAGACCGGTTCTGCCACATTTCGCCCCCTCCTGAGGTGGCTGCCAGTGGAAGAAGCTATAAAATATAATAGCTGTTTTGCTCAGTAAACTATTTTTCAAAGCATGTAAAGAATTTATAAAATCCTGGCCTTATTTTACTCTACTAAAATACAAAGACTAAGGAGCTACCCAAATTGGGAAATTGCTTTTCCTTCCCATTTGTGCCTCAAAGTGATTTTCAGGGGTTTTTTTACTGGTTAGAGAATCAAGAAATAAAAAATCCTTTTGTGCTTTCTAGAATCATAGGTAACATTAAATATTGAACTGCAGGCACCATTTCTCAGGAAAAAGCAAACACAACCATTCAGTACTCCAAACAGCATAAATGTACATCAAAGATAGTATTAATTTGGTGCAGAGCTTTGCGCTGTGTGCCATGTTAAACACTGCTAGTTTCAATTTATTCCCTACCTCAGGGTAAGTTCCAACCCCAAGTTACTATCACTTGATAAAACAATGCAAGTTTATAAGACTTATTTTGTGTTACCACACAAAATATTTGATGAGTACTATGTAAGCAGAATAAATATTTGAAATCATAAAACAAATTGCCTACTGGGCTTGCTGAAATAACTACAAATACTTTTAGAAATCAAAACATCAAACAAAACTTGAGAGAGAAATTAATAATTTATAAAGAACACCCACTCCTTTATGTATGCTAAATAGTATCAGAGAACTGGGTTTGGTGGGTAGGATACATATCTATCTGGCTGTACATGTATTCTAAGTTTATTAAGATGATATTGAGAGATTTTACTGGCTATTGTTTCTTCTTTGCCTTTATAAGTAAACTTCTTCTTTGGCAAGGTAACTGGCCTCATGAATAAGGAAGAAAGTAGTAGAGATGATCTACTTAGACTTCTGTATGGCTTTTGATACTGCCCCAGATGACACTCGCGTAAGCAAGCTAAGGAAATAGGCTCTACATGTAAACACTGTCAGGCAGGAGCAGAAGTAATTGAAAAAATATTTTGAGATTGGGTACCAGTCTTTCGCTCTCATGCTAGACAGACATTAGAAGGCTCTACCCTGGGCTTTATATATTCATTATTTTCATTGTTAATGGGACAGAAAGAGCATTAAGTTTTGAGAAGACATTAAACTGAGAGGATGATGTGTTCAGAGTTTTGAAAGACTGTGAGGGACTCTGCCAAAATCTTTTCAATAAAACTAAAGAGTCAGATAGAGAAGGCTGGTACACAAAACCAGGGAAGAGATAACATTTCAACAGAAATTTATCCAAAATGTGAACTACCTGTAAAATAAGTGTGTTAAAGATGTTACAGAAAAAAAGAAAAAATAGTACTGAGAGAGAGTAAAAGAGTGTCTTCATAAGACACAGAATGTAACTTTGCTTTCCTCAGTGCTGGGGGCCTACTAGGTGTCCCATTTAAAGCACCACTCTTACAGAAGCATTATACAACTTGGGAGCACTTATGACCAGGAACCCATACCTCTACCTGACCCCACTTTTTACTAGCATTATGTAAGGTTAGAATCAAGCCCTTGGGAAGATCTCCACCGCTTGCAGGTTTGTTTCAAACAAGCAGACGGGCAGTTTCCCACATCCTATTACGCAGAGTTACAAGAATTCTGAAACTGCCTACTATGTGAGCGTCGTGGTTTGGGCTGAACTGGCCACTGGGCCGAACGACAGATGCTCTCCCTCACCTGTCTCGGAAGAGAGACAGACGAGAGAGAAGGAGACTTATGAGTTTAGAAGGAACTTAACTACTTTAACTAAATATTAATAATAAGACAAAAAGGCAATAATGAATTTTATAAAAAACAGTATCAAGCTCCCAGGATGACAATCATGTCACTGGCTGGAACTGGGTAAGTCCCAGACTGGACTCAGTGATGGACAGGAACTGGATTCTAGATCTGGATTCAGGAATGCAGGGATTGGGATCAAAGACAAGCAGAGTCCTCCTTGGACGCCGGGCATTGAAGAAAGAGAGCTGACCCTTTGATCCCTCAGCTTTTATACTGAGCATGAGGCAGATGGGATGGAATACCCTGTTGGTCAGTTTTGGGTCGCCTGTCCTGTCTGCTCCTCCCTGCAGCTGGGACCCCTCTATGCTTTTCTGCTTCCGACCTTGCAATGGGGAAAATAACAAAGTTGGTTGGCCTTTGTTGTTATAGCAATAAGTATAAGCAAGACTTTCTCTGCATAGCATTCCTTGGCATCAACTATAAACATGGGTCTATCACTCTGAGAGCAAACAGTTTCTGCACAATATGCTGTTAATTTCAGTAGTTAGAAGAGGCTTAGCTGCAAAGTGAAATTTACTGAACAGAAAATTGGTTCTGTTTTACCTCAAACCAGGACACAGGTGTCTGTGCAGTGCTGCGTTCAGTGACTGGGTGTGAAGATCAGTAGCTAAATTTACTGGTAAGAAGTGCAAAATAACATGATTGCAAGCACAGACTTACTTTCCTCACGCAGTCGCTGAAGTGGATCTGATATCCTCACATTTTCTGAAGGTTAATAGCACCCAACTCTCAAATTATTCCTTCAGCCTATCTGACTTCCTGCATAGAAAGCAAGGTGTTTATGTTCTCTGCACTGACAAGAATAGAGTAGGTGAACGATAAATGCTGTGGCATTGTGTGCTGCTCCTGATAAGTCCTACCATTGGACTGCCATCATTTCCACATTAATTGAGAAAAGTTGTAAGGTTTTCTGGACTATTTTGGTGATGCTGGTGTAATGATTCTGTTTGTTCAAGCTATTAATTTCTAAGTTACTTCTGGTTTTATTGTAAAGGGTGAGAGCCACTCACATTTCACATACTACAAGAGAAATGCTGTCTTCACTTGGTAAAGGATATATAATAGAAAGGCATATGACTTATTTTCACAGGGCAGGACTGGTTTGTACTGGCACTATAAACCCTGGAGAATGTGCTCCAGAAAATGTCCTCTCACAGAAGCAGAGTGTAGCAAAGCAATCTGCATATTTGAACTTTCTGGCCTGTAGGAATCAAGGAAAGTACAGATTAGAGCAACCCATGGGGCTCGACAGGGAAAATCTTCACCACCCCAGAAATCCTCAAGGATTATTTCATTGGATGGTGTGAGGCATACCTCTTCCTTTTCAAGTGGGAAGAGGGAGAGGGAAAAGATTTTCTTCATGCTCCATTGATTGACAGGAGAACAGATCTACAGGAGAAAAGCTGTTTACAGGACAGCTGCTGTCTTTACTCCTCTTATGTCCTACTTATTTCTCTCATCTTGCCTTAAGTGTCTCTTAACACATACCTTTCCCAGTCGCTGGCTCTCTCAGGTATTTTTTTAACCATCCCTGCCCATGTCAGGGTTCCCCCCGACTCCTATGTCTGCCCTGTCTGATTTAATCACCTCTCTGCTCTTATCAAAGTATTTCATCTCTTTCTCCCATATGTTCACAGGCACCAAGTCAGAAAGTCAACTCTCTAACATTAGTTCCATGGCCTATCTTATTGTAAAGACTTTTCCACCATGTTACTTCACATCGAGCTTCTCTCCCATTATCTCCCCTTGGCTCAGAAAGAGCTGCTTCTTTTTTCTCACATGAAGTTTCCCACTGGCTTTGTCTAGGATTGGTTGAAAGTGCTTGGGGGAAGGGAAGACATTGTTGTTTTTCTCCCACACAATTTTTTTTCCTCAAATGAAATAAGGGTTTTCTTTTCACTTTTTATTTATCCATAGACAATATGGAAGTTATGTACAAAAACTGAAATATCAAAGTACTTACTTTGATTACTAAACTATTTTAATTTGCACTGGAGCAGTAACTCCTGGAAGTTACAGTTGAAGGGCATTCTTACTGTGTGTGACTGAACAATATAATTTATTATCCTTCTTCCCTGGCACGGCAAACCTTTATGGAAGGGCCAACTTTTCTAAACACTGTGCTGTTCACCTGTTAGCACTTACAGCTGTAGCCTCCTTAGGACATACCTCAGAAGACAACCAGAACAAGAAGGCATGGGTAAGAACATGGTATTTCACATCTCTGACATGTATCACTGCATATCTTCCTACTGTCTAAACCAAAATATGGCTAGGACTTCAGTTAGTTAAGCAGAATGTGTTCGATTGCTTAAGAATATACCGTAGTTTGGAATAAGTATTCCTCTAGAGCATCACATCTCTCTCCACCCAGTCTGTCTGGTCACACAACAAATTTCAGCATCAAAAAACTGTGGGTTTAATTTTAATATGCACACGAGATCAATTAATGTATTTCATATGCAAATATGACATCAATGACCCTGATTAAGAATGTTTGTTATTTCCGGGATTGGCATACACTTCTGCTTTTTGGAGAATACTTCATTACTTGTTATAATAAAAAACCATTTCTTTTTATGCAGCATCCCTTTGAAAGACATCTGGGATAAGGACTATAATTTTGGCCCCAATGCAACCTCTGACCTGTAAAAGCCTTAAACAAAGCACCTAACGAGTCAACAGGAAGACCCTCACTGAATTTACTAGGATTAAAAGGAAGCGCAGATCCCAATTTTTCAAACAGCTACCTACAAGGAGACACCCAGAGTCCATGTGAAGCTCTTGCACGAAGTTTTCAGCAGTGTCTGTATGAAAGGCCTCTCGCTACATTAGAAAGACCTTGGACTGCCATGAGTGAAATGTATGAACTTGCTCCCACCTTCACTGGCAATGTAGGACACCCTAAGTTGGCTCCCACCACCCCAGTATCTCACTCATATATTCAGTTGCTTTTAGATACGGGCGGTGTAAGATATTGCAGTATCAGACAGAAATGGACTTCAAACTACCTGGGGCAGGATTACTATTGTTTTGTGTTTGTATGGGATCTTGTACACATGAGGGGTTTTAGTACAAAACCGGTACTCCTTCTAGACAAATCATGCATGATGTTAATGGCATGACTGCAGAATACCTGCCTCTTCAGCAACTTCTCAGAAGAATGGGAGAGAATAAACTAGTACCTTTTACTGTTTTCTGTACTTGATTTCATTTTATTTACTACTGGATTTATGTACTGGATGCTTCTGTATTCTCTCTATACAAGCACAACACCTATAAACATGCTTAATTTAGCAGTCAATGGGACTTCTCACATGCTTAAAATTAAGCATGAGTTTATGCACAATGCCAAGCAGGGATAAAATTACATGCTTCAGTGCTTTCCTGGATTGGTGCATTAGTCAGAGACCTAGTGTTTAGGAGTAAGCTTTTCCTGATCAAAATCTAATTGTCAAAGTTATCAACACTTTATGTAATAAAATCAGAAAATGATGTTGGACTTACAATAGAAACTAAAATGCATCTGTAAGTTAAAAAAGGGTCTTGCATCACCATGAAAAACTAACCCATTAAAAAAAGTCATTTGGAATTCTAATTTTTTGGTCTACCCTCGTCCGTAGCTCCATATAATCAGCTTTTGCAGGATTCCCATGAAGATAACTCATGGGTAGCAGGGGAAATCTCTAACATTATATGACGCAGGTTGATAATTAGGTCAGTTACTGCAGTGGTTGAGTATGGACTTAGGAGCCTGATTCAAGGCTGTTCTTTAAAAATACAACAGGAAGATATAAACAGTTATAAAGATGGTTATCTGCACATTGCAATGTGAGTACAAATTATACTTTCTCTTCACTGTAAAATAGCACTTTACTGCAAGATTATATAGGCCCATCTATCAATTCTTTGTCCAAATAATAGGAGAGAACTGATTGGAAAGGCCTTATAAAGCTGTTAGTCATTTAATAGCTGGTTTATTCCAATTAATCACTGATTAGGTAAGCGGGTTGCTTAGACAAATCTTTGAGGACACATTCTCATAAAGCTGAACCACTCTTCTATGTTGTTCTTGTTTGCTAAAATGAAGGACAAGGATGTACTTTTGGCAGTTGTTCATCTCTCTGGCCTGTAAGTTCAATGCACAATAAACTAATGGTGACAGATTTGCTTCCCCTGAATATTCTTATGGCTTGTTTCTGCCTACTGCTGTTTCTTTCACCCTGCTGATGTAGTTTCAAATGGCCACCAGGTGCCTTCGGTCAGAGCAGGTTTAGATGCTGTATGATGTGTATGGGGAAAGGAGAACCGTTTTACTGTAGGACTTACCAGGAACCATTACTGAGACACAACTGAGTGATAGAAGAGTTGCCTTCCCAGATAGATTTAAATAACCAAATACTCATACTTTTGGGTGATGACACTCCAACTTTTCCTGCAGATCAGTTCCAAAATTCTGTTCCTCCCACCGCGCAATTCCCTCTTTACCTTTCCATTCATGATAAATAAGAACAGATGAGGAAAGTTATATCCTTAGATTCTCACATTGTCACTTTGAGCACACGCCACTGTCCTCTGAACCCTGAAGACTCCTGAATTATTGCTGTGAACTTGCACGCAATTTTTTCTTGAAGTGTATAATAATACCACAGCTTCTCTTTTGTATTAACAGCTCTTACAGATTACGTGCATTGTCTTACAATGCATAAGCTGCTACTTCTGTGCACGTACAGGTTTTCCTCCTTGCAAACATATCTAAGAGCTGGCTGCATATATACTTTCTCATGCTTGTGAAGGTTCCAAGGCAAAGGGTCCTCAACAACAGCCCCTTTCAAAACTCATTTTTTTTTAATTCTCTTTTTCTTGGTGTCTTTCTGTATGTTGCAGTCAAGTTTGCTCCCTTTTTTGTTGGCACTACATGCGAATTTTTCAGTGGAGCAGTATATGGACATGTCAGAAAATCACTAACATGTCCATGTTACATTGCTGAAGGAAAACAGACAGTACTACATCTTCCTGTGCACTGACTCTTCCCAAGTCAGAATATGAAGGGTGAGTCTTGCATGGTCATTGGCACCACAGAAGAGTGGCTTACCTTGGGTGGTACAATACTTTCCATCCTCAGCAACAGCTGGTTGCACAGCGTAGGTAAAATGTCTCTGATTCACTCGTCTTGCACAGCTCCAGCCTGAAAATTTGGGTAGTCCAGTCCCAAAGGGACGCCACTTAAGAGCTGTGCATGCCTGGGATATCACTCATGCCATTTAAAGACAAAAAGGCTCCTTATGATTAATCTTACTTCAAGGCAGAGAGTCACACGTATATCACTCTTGCATCAAGCAATATCTTTTGTGCTGGTGTCAATCCTGCCTTCCACAAAGGCATCTCTGAAGCGAATCAAGACAAAACTTCCTTCAGGAGTTTTTTTAATAATCGATGATGGGATTGGCCAGCTGCCCTTGATAATCTTTCTAGCTCCATAGGGGAAAAAAATACACCACACTTAAAAATCTTCCTGCTTATATAACCATTTCAGATATTTCTTCCTTTCCTCTTCCCAGCGAATGTCAACTTAACTTTTGAGCCTCACGGAAACCAGCAATCAAGCAGAGTGGAGTAACTATGATCCTAGAAGAGAAATTTAATATTGCAGAAGTGCCAGATATATGATGTCACACTCACTGGGAAGAAAGCATTTATCTTCTCTTGTAGTTTATTCTTGCTGTTGAAAAGCAATCATACTGGCACTTTATGTAATTCACTCTGGGTAAAATCGGCTAATGGTAATACGAAGAATCTGATTCTTAGATACAGGTAGCATCAGTAAAAATTATCCAGAGAAAATGTTTGGGCTTGTACCAGGCCTATTCTGTACGCTTCAGACATAACTTTCCCCCAAAACCTGCCAGAAAGAAAGCTGCCCATAAGTTCCTGAACAGTAATGAACCTGAACATGACCTCATCATTTTCCTAGGAATGACAATTTCACTAAGGGATCAGAGGCAAAACCATATAAAATGCTGACAGATAGCTGACAACTATAAAAAGAAGAGAGGGGGGAGGTACTGGCTAATAATAGTTTTACTTCGAATTAAAAGTACCTTCAAGGCAGGGGCAAACTCAAGCTAAAGGGAAGAAAAAAGGCTTTCCATTGAAAAACTACAAAAGATTTTGTCAGAATAAATTATTCAACCAGCCCATCTCATTCCATGCTTAATTTTTCCCCATTCCATGGTGTGATTTTGGATATCCAAAATCCAAATCCAGTCCTGGGGACTGACCTCTTCTCCCTGGGGACTGACCTCTTCTCCCTAGTGACAAGTGATAGGACAAGAGGAAATGGGTTCAAGTTAAGCCAGGCGAGGTTTAGGTTGGATATTAGAAAAAATTTTTTCACTGAAAGGGTTGTTCAACATTGGAATAGGCTGCCCAGGGAGGTGGTGGATTCGCCATCCCTGGAGGTGTTTAAAAAAACGGTAGACATGGTACTTGGGGATATGGTTTAGAAGTGGTTTTGTCAGGTTAGGTTAATGGTTGGACTAGATGATCTGAAAGGTCCCTTCCAACCTTAACGATTCTATGATTCTATGATTCTATGATCCCAAGTTAGCTCTCAACATGCTTCAGCATATTCCTCACTGAGGAGATGGGCACAATAATAATTTTCCTAGCAGGACAGTGAGCAGGACAGAGGTATTAGCAGCTTGATTTGAAAACCCTTTGAGTCCAAGTGGGTTTACTCCTCGACTTCATTCTCCTTTGGATAAGCCCTTAAGGCAGATGTAATAGTGAGATAACTCAGCAATTTTAACTTGATCCCGGGACACCTGGTTATTTTGCTGTTATGGCACTGGCATTCAGATATTTTTATTGCTATTTTCATTCATCATAGACATTATGGGGAAAAGGACCTTTCTTATTCACAACGCACAGCTACACCTCAGTTATGTTGGTCATAAAAAACCACAACCAAAGCACAATGGACTTATTGCAGAATAAGGACTTATTCCAAAATAACAAATAACACAAATTACCACATAGAAATGATAAAATCTGGCAGGAACCCTGCTAAGTATTTTGATGATATTAAGTATGTATTGTGCAAATTGTAGATCTCTTAATAACACTTCACTTAGTTTATACTAAGAGATACGCTGCCCAGGTTAGTACATTTAAAACTAGTTACAAAGAATGCGTATTTCACTTCTTAAGGTAGGAATAAAGTAGTTTTAATTTCAATGTCCCATATGCTCTTAAGAAAGAATGAGATAAGCAAAGAGGTGATAATGGGGCAGAAGGCAGGATAGACCTACAATAGTGAAACAGTGGATAGGCTGAATACACCAACAGTCTCACATCCCTCTTAAAATATTTTCAGTCTTTTCTTGTACCTTAGAGGCTTTCGTCAAGCTGATGCTAGTTAGAGTTCCAAAGCCATAAAGATGTGACCTTACTGCCTGTTGTGTGCATGCAACAACACTATTAGCTTAATAGGATGAAGGTGGCCAAATACATGAGATAAATTTGCACCTAAAATTCCACTTACCTTTTTTTCTCCCCACCATGCTTCTGTGCACCGCAGTATGGAATTCAAGTCTGCTAGAAAAAAGCTTATCATCCTCAATGACATATAGTACTTTAGGCACATAACTTCAACTTTCGTGCTGTGGATGGATTGACTATAAATCAAATATTTATATGCCATCCCTTTTTAGCAATGGATATCTGGATGGATATAGGAAAAATAGATATATTTTACCCCAAAAAATCTCAGGCAGAAAATTTACTACAGTGCATCATTTACTACCAGTGTCATAGCTATGCTTTATAAGATGGGACACCAAGATACCTTCGACTTCTAACTTAAAGAAAAGGATTTATGACTAAAACAAGAAGAGATACACCAGAGGCTAAATAGAGACATCTAAGTGATAGGAAGTAAGGAGTAGATGGAAATGACATTATGAGATTTATCAAGGTCAAGCCACTGATATTATAGGGACAAACGAGTTCAGCAGGCCAATTTGTAACTGTCAGTAGAGGCACTTCTGCCCCTAAGCTAAGGGAGGAGATGGAACATGTCAGACTCACAAAAAGTGCATTATTAATACACTGTTTACTTGCTCTGAAACAAATGTAATGGCTGTGGTGGCCCAGATGGCAAAAAGCAATGGCAATAGAGCTACAGGTTTTTTGTTGCAGATCTTTACCTTACATACCAAATTACTGTCTTATCATGAAGTAGGTCTTTGTTCAGTCCTTTACCAAGGCATTGAGCTACACCTCTACAGAGCTTTTGTTTGTGCTCAGCACTGCAGTAACACAGTTACCTAGTCTATGATTCAGAAAGGGCTCATTGGCAAAGCTAGCTAGCACCTGGCTGAAAATACAAAATAGACAGATCTTCCATGCTGAGCTTCTTTAAATCATCCTGAAGGTCTTTTCAACCTTAAAACCTTTGAAAAAGATGAAGCTTTGTGTCCCCTGATCATCCACAAGAATTCACAAGGGGTCACTTGACCTGGAAAAGACCCATGCTAAGTTAAATCCTGCTACTTGTTCTAAACAGCAATGAAGCCTGTGCCATGAGGGCCATTAGAACACAAATATCATTGCTGTTCAGAGATGTAGAGAATTACTGCACTGGAGACATGGCTGTTCGAACTCTCTTGTCGGGCAGCAAGACTTAGCGCCTTCTCCTTCTAAGTTCGGAAGGGTGTCCTTACATTTATACTGTTTGTACTGCTCAGACCCAGTGCTGTTCTTCCTTTTTGCTTCTTAAGTCTAGCTGGGCTATAATAAACACAACAACTGAGGTTGAAAGGATCCCAAGTCATTTCCATGAGTGAATTGAGTGTTTTTTCAAAGACCTCCCTATAAAGGCAATGAAAATTGACCGCTAAATACTGTTTTCATAAATCCACTCTGAAAGCTTTCAGACAGCTCCCGTTCATTTGTCATGAAAGCCACTCCACTGGTTTTCAAGTAAAGGCCATTCTATTTTCCCTAGATCTTTTGAAAGGAAGAAAAGACACATAAAATCATAAATGCTGAAATCTTTACTCATCCTACAAATAGGAAAAGCTGCCTATTGACTTCATTACAATTGCAGGGGGCAGGTTTTGCCTCTTAAAGGAGAAAAATTCAGCAGTAAAATAAAGGGAACAGAGGAAAAGAGTCAGAGAAGAAGTAGAAAGGAGGATAACTCAGGGAAATACGGCAAGACAAAAGGGATTAAAGCACTTATGTGCATACACACATATATAAGCGTTTTTCCACACTTTTATTTTTTAACTTAGAGCTGGCTACCACCAGCTTTTTTCCCAAAGACACGTTATTGCCATGATGAATTTACACAACCATTCACTATTACCCAGATTAATGTTTGGTTATTACTCCATTCCTATTGTCAGCTCCCTAATAATATTTTTCCCCTTGGTGTTGCCCTAAAAGTGTCCTTATTTGGGGAACAGGAGTCAGAAGCGAAATCCAAGGATCATCAGCCTCTACATTTTGGGTCCTTTGACTCTGCAGCACTGATGCAGTTTTACTAGGGCTCTGTTTCTCCAGAGCTAGGCAGCAGTCCCCGTGTGAGGTTCTACAGCTGGTTCCTTCCCATTTCACAAAAATTACTCACATTTTCACCTTCCCTAACCTCAATCACTCTTACTCTGGTTGAATGTCTCTCAGTCAGTCCTCCACCTCTGCAAGGCTTTTCCACCTTGGCCTGCAGCCTTTTGCTTTTTAAACTTTCCAGCTCCTATGCAGCCTAAATGTAACCCCAGCCTTCAGGACAGGCTGATTCTTTAGTGACCATGCATACAGACTTTAAGTGCCTTATGACAGGAAGACTTGGTGGCCCAGTTTCAAAGTTTATTAAGCCCTCAGCTTACCCTGATTTCAGAGACAATTATGTGTCCAGACAGCCATGGAATTTAGCATAGTTCTCAAAATTCTAACCTCATCATTTGCATAATCCTAAACACCATTTTGGATGTTTGAGTAGTTGACACCAGGTTTACTAACCTGGGGAAAGCCATTTGCTGTCAACATGAGGGCAGGTCCTGCTTACATGGCTTGTGACATTAAAGCTATGATGTGAACAATTTTCTTTAAACCAAGTCTACACCCAAAATACCAAGTATGACCAATGAACCAAGGCCCTTAGCATGTGAAAGAAAGAGGTGCTCATCCCTTACTGAAAACCTGGCCCTTTGCAGGCTATTTACGTATTTAGATAGCTTCAGATACAGCACGTCACCCCTTGCTCTCCACAGCACCCACCCCAAGAGATTTCTTTTTGAGTTTTGTGGTGTCAGCTGAGAGTCAGACCTGAGAAAAAAGGCAAAGAGCTCTATAGTATGAGTTACTCCTCTGTACTGATTGAAACTTTGAGCCTGGCTGGGTATGGTGAATAAAGAAGATCCATTATTCTGTTTATTCAAATATTGTCAACTTAACAGAAGAGCAGGAGAGGCCCGAAAGAAGCTTGGTGTGTTTTTATAAACTTCACAAAAGAAGCACAGGCCTAAGAATGTCTCTCATCTGCTGGAAGCAATGGCCACTTTTATCAACCTAAACTAAGCCAACAGGTCACATTTTCCCCCTGAAATTATCACCCTGATTGTGAACAAAACACATCAAATCCTTCTGTTCTTCAGTCTTCCTTTGGTGAGCTGCATGAGAGAGTAGAAATTGGGGAAGGTTCTATTTGCATTGACTTCTGGTGGCACTGCTTTATGAATATGAATAATGACAGCGTCAGAGGTTCTAAGTGAAAGAGAACATCATAGTGCTGTGAGAGACACGTGGTGTGATTACCACCACTTGTTCGCAATGGCACTGAACCCATGGCAAGGAGATCTGTGTCTGCTGGCTCTTAGTGCATGGTCTGAATAAGAAGTGAGGTTTAAAACTTTGCTACCCAGGAACAGCTAAGGGTATATATGCTGTGCAGCTGCCTTTGAAGCACAGCAATATCCATCAGTAATACTTCTGTAAGTCTCAACCCCCTAGCTCACGAGGATGCCAGAGAATGCTGTGCACCTTCTCTTTGGTTCTTTTTTGGGTCAGGATGCTCTAGTGACTCAAGTGGATAAAAAGACAGTCTGAGCAAAAAAGCACTGAAATACATGGAAATATAGACATCTCTGGTGGAAACTCTCTGTCCAACTCAAGGAGTCCAGCATTGTCTGTTTTGTGTGAGCTAGTTAACAGCAGATCAAGGTCAGAAGTGTGATTTCTTTGACCAGCTTCTCCTGTAAGAAGGGAGGAATCACCTCCTCAGCTCCACTGTCTGTATTAGCTAGCAGTCCACTGACTGAAGGAATTGAAAGGAACTGCTACAGATGCAGATACTGAATTTCTACACACTCATGCACTGTCAAAAGAATCTACCCTTCATACAATGTACTTGTGACATTCTTTAATATGTGCCTTCTAAAAAGACAATCATTCTCAGAAAAAGCCTCATCAGCATTTCTATATTTAATTTGCAAGAAAATGGTTACATTTTAAACTCACTTAAAACCAGGATAGTTAATCTATGTTAAAGCTACTGGGACTGGAAGAGAGCAAGTAATACCACAAACTGGAAGCAGCTTTGGTTTGTCCAAAACATCTTTTTTCATCCTGTCCCAGTTCAACTCAATGGAGATCTCTTTTTTAAAAAAGGAAACAAGGCACTGTATAGACAAAGATGACTTGAATATAAGTCTCTTGGTCTCATGCTACTCTTTCAGTCCTCAACCTCTTCTTTTTCCATTCTTTTTTTTCCCCAAGACAAATGTAATTTTAATAACTGCAGTGTTCAGTACGTAACTTTGCTTCACAGCTGGTGGAAGCAAAACATGTTAATTTATCACCATACATCCTAGTGACCCTCATGGGCCCAGCGGGAGTTCTTACATTGTGGTCAGTCTAGGGCTAACATCCAAGACTTGGGAGTGAATTATTACAGGGGTAGACAGAGTAAAGAATACAGTCAAGACTGAACTACTGCCTTGACTTTAATCCCACCTTTTTCAGACTTGTTGAGTTTGAGGTCTATCCTGAGTGAATTTCCATTCCATTTCCAATAAAGAAAGTTGACTTAACTCTGACATGTGAGCAATAGAATAAAATAAGTAATCCATACCCATTTTGTGTTCTCATAATCTGTGTATCTCGACCGTAGCTGAATGGATTCCATTAACACAGTCACACAGGGTCATCTAGATCTGCATTATGCATCCAACAATGTAACATAGTAGATGCCTGAGGAAAAAATATTATGTCAAGCTATGTAATAGTACTTCTCTAGTTACAACTTCCCAGCTACCAGCAACGTTAAATAACCTTGACGGATTTTCTTCCATGAAATTGTTAAATTGCTTTCTTAGATTGATTTGCGAATTTGGCATCCACAACATATAAAAACACTAAGTTCTTTTGTTCAGGGTGCTTCTGTCAGTAGCATTTCCAATCCTCAATGATTCAGAGCCATTGTGAAGAAGTGGTTAAGTTCACCATAATGCCAGGTTCCTGAAGTTTCCCTGTATGGGGATGAAAGAGCTCTGAGCAAAGGAATTTGCTTTGCATTTTTTCTGCAAAAGCAACACTGATTTGAATGTGAGAAAAAAAGATGACATAATTGATTTAATCTAAGTCAGCCAAAACTGGAAAAACAGACAGGGATTTGGCAGGTTTTAGACAGGATGGTGACAATAGAATCATAGAAATGTTTAGGTTGAAGGGATCTTAAAGATCATCTACTTCCAACCCCCTTGCCATAGGCAGGGACACATCCCACTAGACCAGGTTGCTCCAAGCCCTGTCCAACCTGGCCTTGAACACTTCCGGTGATGAGGACTCCACAACATGCTGGGCAATTTGTTCCAGTACCTTACCACCCGTAAAGTGAAAACTTTCTTCCTAATGTCTATTCTAAATCTACCGTCTTCCAGCTTGAAGCCATTACCCCTCATCCTATCACTACAGGCCCTTGTAA
>RSEF01000004.1:54559180-54569839 GCA_003993805.1 Himantopus leucocephalus | reverse complement strand
CTTCAAGGTCCCTTCCAACCCAAACCATTCTATGATTCTATGGGGGAAAACTGGTCCCCTTTTCTTTCCTTGTATAAATACACAGACTAGTTTTGCCACCTCACCCAGACCCTAGGACCTGGTTTATCAGAGAGTTATAGAGTGCTTAGACTTGAAGTTACTGTGAAGATCACCTAGTTCCAACCCCCTCTACCATAGTCAGGGAGACCATCCACTGGACCAGGTTTTTCCAGGGTATCACACTTTTTTTTAATTCAAAATTTATTTTCCACTGTGTTTTCACTTGTGCATAAGTCCCACTGTTAGGTGCTGAGCAACAAATAAGAGCCAAGCCATCCTTATTCGGTAATGTTTTAATGCCACTTTGCATAGGTATCAGTGACTCAAGGAGGTGGCAGTTCAGGACAAAGAGATTTAAGGGAAGTTTCCCCTGATTTACAGAATGAGGAAGTAACATTATTTTTAATTCCCGCGAGAAGCATTTGAAGTAATTCAGTGTAGATAAATTTTTTTAAAAAAAAGCAAAATAGGCAATTATGAAAGCTGAGGAAAGGGTCTTGAGATACTTTTCTGCTCCAAATGGTGGTAGTCTTGTTCAGTCTAGGCCTGGAGTGAAAAAAACAGTGCAGATGTAGAAGGACAGATGAGGAATAAGCCATTTCTCTGCCCCCATCCACCTAGAAAGAATGGGAACACATGCCATGAGCGATAGTAAATAAATAAATAAATAAATATTGTCCTGCTGCCTTTGCCCTTTAGGAGGTGGTAATGTGATGCTCAGCTGTGTGATGTTCACAGAATGGGGAACAGGGAACTGCCTCTCTGTTAACAGCAATTTCCTTGCCTTGCCACTCTACCCACATCTGGGAACTCCTGTTTGACATTTAGTTTTTTCCTTAGGACATAACTGCCCCCTATTTATGTAGGCCAGGGGCTAATCCCGCTGGAGTGCAGGCCTGTGTTTGCATGTGTGCGACTTCACATCCTTCTGAAGTCACAACTTTGTATGAAGTATAATATGCACCTATTATTTTATAATGGTAGTGCTCACCTGTCTTAAAGATAAATTTGTAATTAATCCTACATCATTTTCAGATAAAACTGGCCACAGTACGCTCCAAATAAATTAGAATGTCCATCCCTCCATAATACAGCTTTTTCTTCACAATCACAGATGCTAACTGAATTTGCCTTAAGAATGTTGTTCTGCTCTTAGTGAGGTCAAAAAATGATGCTCCTGGTAAAGCTATGGATATACTTAATTGTTTTTAGTAATGTCTCATTAACTCCATTGTTCGTGCTCTTGCCATTCTTGGCAGTAATGTTCCAGAGATCAGTAGGACTGCTGCTGCTTTTCCTTTCATTTTGTAGTCAAAAAGCTCGTCATCAACATCTTCTCACACATGCTTACTGAATTTACCACCGTGATTCCTGTCTTTCTATGCCTGCAATTGAGAAGTGCTTGTTAGTGGAGAAAGAACTGACATATTGTTTATGCATACAAAAGTCCAATTGCATAACAACTAATTTAAAGTGACTGAAATTAACTTCATGTAGAAAAACATAAAATGATAATGAAACATCAGACATAGCAGAAACCTTTCAGCCTGATTTTCTTCCCCTTAAAAATAGGAGTTTATCAAAACATCTAAATGGTTATAGCTTTTTATAATATTAATGAAGTTTTATAATTGTTCATGTAAATCATTATATAAAACATTTCTATTTAACTTGACTTTGGATTTTTAAAAGGAAGAAATGCCAACAGAAAGCAGGTGCTGTCTACATTTTGATTAAGGTTGTGCATGTGTCTAGATAGCAGGAGGTGCAGCTTAGGACTCTTTTCTCAGTCAGTCTGCTTCACAGTGATTTTGGAGGGTGGAAACTAACTAGCCCCAGTTCTCAGTTTTAGAAGACAAAAGGAGGATACACTTCTAAGACGACTCAGTACATGTTCCAAAGTCCCTGGAACAAAGCAGGACACTTGATGGAGTGGCTGTTCCTTACCAATCTGGGCAAGAGTGGGGCTGGAACAAGACTTTTAGAAGCACAGACATAAGATTCCAAAAGTCTTTCTTCCCTACTATCCTTCTTTCTACCCGTGGCCAAAAGCAGGTCCAAAGAGGAATGTAAGAGCACAATAAAAGCACAGAAGTAAATCCCCACAGTACTTTCTGAGGCTCCAACCATGTGTGGCATCAGGACTTAGTGAGCACTGAGCGGTATCCTATTGTTTGAGCTGGGAGCCCAGCTCTCCTGTGCTCTGAATGACTCTGGGACAATAAGTAGGTGAGACCAGTGCTCAGGGGAGGGAGTGGGCTAGGCACATGGGCTGGTATGAAGAGGGAAAGAAAGCCAGGGACTGAGTGCTGCCTGACAAGAGGAAGGTTGGGACAGAGAAGGCACAGTCCAAATTGAACCTCTCCATCCTGGCTTTTTTTCCTTGTCATCACCAACCACTCCCATGGATTTAAGCCTCTACACCTCAGCCAGACCCATGAAATACAGATTTGTCTGTATAAAGGCCTCACGCGATGACTTTCTGCATGTTGCATGTTATGAATGATTTTCCTTCTGGCATTGGCTGACTGATTCCATTTACAAAGACAAAATAATTTTACTCTTCACTTTCCCTGTTAGTTCAACAACTGCATTAAAGACTGCTATGAAAAACAATTTTCATTCTAGTGCTCCTAATCCCTAAGTCAAAAAGTGAACTAGTGTATGTCATTTATATGTCTGTGGAGTTAACACCACTTTTGGCAACAAGTTTCATTGTACGATGCAAGTAACAGCCTGACACCAGCAGTAATTTCATATGTAATTCAATAAAACTTATAGCTGAAACTTGATAAAAGAAATTATGTTATTGGTGCTATTATGGAAAAAAGGGAATTGGGAGGCCCTGTTAGAGGATAAAATGGATTTGTAGTTCTGGTAAATGAACTTTGATTGTGTAATAGAAAGGGCAGCTCAGAAATGGCCCAAAATTTACAAAATAACACAAGGGCTTTTCTTTTTGTGTTTATTTTAGAATATGAATTGTGGTCTTTCATAGAAGTAACATGATATTAAAAAAAGATGAGATGGCAGCATCAGCTCTAGCAATACCTTGCTTCTTATTGGCAGAGAAAAAGCAGTAGATGGGGAATGAATTCAGGTGTCTTAAATAGGAAAAGAAGAAAAACTTCACTCACTAGACAGTAAAAGAAGTAAAATGATGCAGAAGTCATTCACAAAAAACAACCTAATGCAGTGAATTTCAAGTATATGCATTAAGTTCACCACTATTTAGGTGGTTCACTATAAGGTGAACTTAATATGAGGCATTGAAGCCTCATAACTTCAGTGCACACTGGACTAAGAGTAATTTTAGGATCTATACTGAACTCAAACTTGGAAAGTCCCATTTCCTTGACAAGAAATAGTTCATGTCTTTATGTTTAAGGCTCTGTTGGGCCCAATGTCATCAGCTATGCATCTGCAGTTCATTTGGTCTCTTAGGCAGGAGTTAAGCTGGCTGGTCAAAGACAAATACTAGATAAATTAATAAATACAGGCATCTTTTTGAGTTCTTGGGCTTGCTTAACATTTCACTGTATCTCTCTTTTTAATATGTCATTGCAACAGCAGAATGGATTGCTCAGTAAAAGTTGACATTTAGAAAGAAAAAGAGCACATCTTTAACAGTCTGTAGCAAAGGCATAAATACATATCTACATAAGCTCAGCCAACCTTCTGCTTTGCTTTTTTTTTTTTTTTAAGTATACATGTAAGCAGAACTAATCAGTTAATTTCAGGATTTCAAAACCACAACAATAAAAAAAAATTATATTGCTCAGACAGAGTGTTTTGGCTCCACGCTTGTGTCAAAGCTCTTTGTGTTTTATCCATATGTGATTCATGACTGCTGATACCCTCTCTGCACTGGCTGTTACTGGCTGCTAAGGTTTTCGTAAAGTGTGGCTTGCAAAGGCATGAGAGAAAACAAGGATTTAAAATCAAGGCAAATTGAATACTTAAGAGTCTTCTACAAGCGTGAAAATGTCTCCCTGTGTGTTTTATGTGTACAGCTTCTAGCATCACGCAATCTTGACACTTGACTGTATGTCCTGCTTAGAACTGTAGTACTACATACGTAACCTACTAGGCTCACTCTAACTCATTTTTAAAACACTGGCTTTGTTGTACATTAGTTGAGGTAGATTCCTTACATCCTTCACTGTAAAGCAGTTTTCCAGACCTGAAATCAGTCTCATGGCTATCAAACGAAGGCTTTTTCCCTGGTCCAGCAGGATTAGCACATTAGCGCTGTGAGGTTCTCACTCGGGTTATGGACAGAGAGTCCTCCCTCTTTACCTGCCTGTTATCCCTATGCTTTTACTTTCAAGCCAATGAAGAGTAGCTTGAATACTGGTCACAAAGAAGTTGATGAAAGCTTTGGTGCAGTGGGAGTAGGAGTTCAAATCTTTGAAATCATTTGAAGTGAAATTCCTATTTTCACTTTCAATAAATGGTAACCCTGCTGTGCATTTTCTTGTTACGCGATTCAATGTCAATTGTAAGGATTGTCAAAAAGGACAATCCTTTCATTTTGCAATGAAATCCAGAGCCTTTGATATCTCCAGCACTTGCCTGGACAAGACCCTCAGAAGGCTGATCTAAGTGTGTGAACTACAGGCCTCCAGAGGTCCCTTCCCACCCAAATCTTGCTATGATTCTGTCAGGGCTTTTTCCATCGTCTATAAGAAAAGGTTATTTAAGGTAGAAAGAGGTCTGTTCCTCATGTGGCGCGCCAACACTTTGCTTTACCACAGATAAACATAGTTTTCACTAATGTAACTCACAGCCCCATAGTTTTAGTCTATTCTCCCAGCTGGCAGCATGGTCAGGAAAACTGCAGAGGTATTTCTAAGGAAGAATGAGGCATGGCTCTTATACTTTTCTGCAAGGAAGCAATTCAATGGAAAACTTGCTGAAAAGATTGAAGTCCTGTTAAGCATGCAGATAAAGAAAAGTATGACATTTACCTAAAATGTGATAATTAATGGACAAATGTATCATCCTGAAATAAATTTGGCAGGGTGGTCACACTAAGTTCACAGCACTATTTGCCCCAAAGTAGCTGACTTATTTGTTCTTCGTTCACTTCAAATACAAAATTATGTAAAATAAACACAGTTTCCCTGAAGGTCCCATGTCGCTGCATAAACTGAAGATACTACAGGCTCTGGATTTCACAGGCAGGGTAAAAATGTTGTCCTGCCTAAACAGGAAGATCTGTCATCAGCTGACAGAAATTAAAACAGATCAATTAGTCAGTGTAAATGCATCAATATATAAAAAATGAAGATCTGTACTTGCAGGTTTCTCAGGCTACTCCCACTTAGTTGGCATTGAAAAATAGGGCTGCTCAGTTATTGGTTATGAAACAAGGAAGATTTTAAAGAAAAAATGTCAACTGTGGCAAACAGCTGTGAAAGTTGAGGCTGCAGCCCCAGCACAGACAGGTTCAGGTAGAAATACGCCTGAACGATATTCCCAAATTATCTCCTCACTTTGTCTCTTCCCAAGACTCACAGCACGTGGCCTCTCCATTCTGCTCACATAACTGCATGTAGCAATGTTGTCAGCAACACTGGGACCTGATGGGTCCTGTGTGCCAGTTTCACACTTCATGCTCTGTTTTTCTTTCTTCCCTGCCCCATCATGCATTCTGTCTTACTGTCTAAAACTGGGCACCTCACTTCTCTGCTTGTGCGTGCTTCTCTTTCTTTCCCTGGGAGATGTAATTACCTTCCTTTAGTACACACATGCCATCTAGTGCCAGAGTCAGATCTTGCCTTGCTCATCTTGCGTTCTCAGGGATCTTTAAACCAGGGAAATTTGCTTAAGATTGCCACTGGGATAGAATTTCCCTTCTGGTACCTTACTAACTCACCAGGTTCTCTCACGGACTTCAAAAGGAAGCTCAGATCACAGTTGTGTGACTCATTTTCCACTCAGTTTGTGAACCTAGTAGCTCAGAAAGCAGATGGTGTGGACTGTACAAGACTCTCTGGGAAAGGGAAAGGAACTACAACAAAATCTAAATCTTTTCACCAATATCTGTGTTGAGCTACCTGAATCTTCCGGCCAAAGTACTATCAGGATATTCATTCCAAACTTTCATCTGCTTGCAGCCCATGATGACCTGGAAGACAGAAGTACAGAGGATATCTCTCCTGCAGGTCCCTTCTGACCTAAATTATTCAATGATTCTATGATATCATCCATGTTCTGATAACGCCCTTGATATGAAAGATTTGTGAGGTACAGAGGCTTTCATCATCAAAGGCCTGACATGGGCCTTATTGTTTCCTTATTGTTTCCTTATTGAACTGAATTTCCTTATTGCCCCCTGTGAATTGAATTGTTGTTGAAGGCAGTGATTATCTGGCATATCTGGTAGGTAATTTGTTTTTTTCATTCTCAATATCTGTTTTATACCTCATTTGTTATGTTTGGCAGACAGAGGGCCTTCTGGCTTCTGTGGCAGAGCTGTAGGTATGATCGTTCCTTACTTGATGGCTCAGCTTCATTAACATCAGTTGCATGTAAGACGCATGAGTAAATGGTTGCCTATTTCATGGCTGGTCATGCATGTGGTGTGGGCTGCCAGAAGTGGTTTGCTGAGAGGAATAAAAGTTATAAGCATTGCTTCCTCCCACCCCTGCTTAAGATCAGGGAGATTTTGTGACATGATCTTTATTCTCATATTTTAAATATAGGGGACCTACTAGAGCAGGCATCCCAACATCTGTATCAAAACCCATACTTGACACCTTCTCCTCCTTCCCGGTGTTCTTCTTGGACTGCCACCTTCTCAGCATACTGGGACACCATCTTCCTCACCAACTCAACCATGACCTTCAGGGCTCTACCACATCTTCCCTTTGTCCCACTGAGTCCACATCCATCATTGGTGCCATGAAGCTCAAGCCAAGGGCACTGGCACAGCTCTACCTGTGTGCTTTGCTATTCCTTATCCTTCACATTTGTGTGGTCCTCAATGTAAAGAAACACAACAAGATAACACAGGAATGTGCTAATGCCAAGAAGGATGAATCACCTCCAAGGCAGATGGGTTCAGTGGGAAGTGGGGTTGCCCGAGGCTAACCTAAGCATGGTAAAAAATACATCCCTCAGAGACCTTACATGCTGATGTCAGACCGCCTTTGTATAATGAACTAGCCACTAATCAGAGCATGCACAGTAAGGCATTGATCATATAATTGAAAGGTGACCCATGAACAAGTTTTGTGCAACTTTTCTTTGTTGTAAACTATAAAAACCTGTGATCCCTCTGAAGGGTATGCTAGCTTTGGAACTATTGCCTGGCAAATCTTTCTGTATAGAACAGCATTAAAGCTTAGAAGGTGGATCTCGACTCTATGTGCTCACTCGCTCCTGCATACCAGGCACAAACCTGAAATCCTGATTAGAGGACAACAGTGGTTCAGGTCCCTACTGAAGCATGAATGACTTGGGATGTAGGAAAACTGACTGTGATCTCTCAAAGCTCCCTTTGGGTCTTTCTTTCTCTGACATTGTTGCAACATAGCACTTTTGAAGAGGATTGAGATATGCTATTTGAGTTAGAGGAAGTGCTTCAGGCAAAAATCCAAATGAACTGATTGTTAATTGAATTTGGGGTTTCTATTTAGGAGGAAACATCCTAGCCTCTGGGAAGCACCCTAGGGGGAAAAAGAGGCCTGGATGGTCTCAATGAGCAAACATTCTGAAGTCTCTCCTTTCTTCCTCTTCAGCCATTTTCCCATGAGGGAAAGGTATACTAGCCCCTTTCTGAATGTCACACCCCTGGCAGCTCTGGTCTCTGCTTCAGTGAGGAGATATGTGGTGAAACACCGCCCACTGAGTCCTGCCTGACTGAACCATAGCACAACTGCTAACTGGGGAGGATCGAACGGGATAAAGCCTGGGCTTTTATCCTCACTCCTGAGGTGTTCTTCATGAAGCCTTGAAGGGAACTTCCCCATCACCCATCCTGGCACTGAGTTTGGGGTTTCCTGGCTGTGAGTAGCACTTCCTGGCAAAGTACTATTATTTCCCCTCCCTTGGTCAAGCAGTTCTAAGTTCAGCTGGTCCACCGTGGAAGACAAGGAGGGAATCAGGGTGGGAGGCAAAAGCAAGGGACTAGAGGCCCAGAGGAAGAAGGTATTGTTACCGTAAGTCAGCAGAAACAAAACTTTCCNGGCCCAGAGGAAGAAGGTATTGTTACCGTAAGTCAGCAGAAACAAAACTTTCCAAGACTTAATTTGAAGTTTAGAAAGCAGGCACTTCTTTATTGCAGCGCTGGACACACAGGGGATCACTCCACCTAGTGTGCACGCTGAGTTGCTCTGCTACAAAAATTATGTACAATCAAAATATACATATTCATCATATTTCCAAGAAAAAATTAACATATTCATATGATTTCCAAGAGCTTATTAATATATGTAAATTTCTGTGATGCATATGCTTTCAGGTACACCTGTGGCTGTCCAGGGTCCTCTGGTGGTCATTGATAGTCTTTCTCATTGTGTCCACTAGTTGAACTTGATCTTTGTGCATACTCAGCTTGGTTGCAAAATTCCATTCCCCCTTCAATCTTGGAACCTCCAGAAGATTTTCTCAGTTTACTAACCAGGCCTACAACTTATCACTTTCTTGACAGGTATATCAAAGCTACATTGTTCAACAGTGAGTTTAGATCACACCTAGTTAACATTACACAAATTATTTATCACAAAACACATATCATGGTTCTGATTTTCATTGATTTGTCTCTTGATTATACAATTCTACCAGTATCCATATCCAAAATAATCAGTGGTTGTTTCTATTAATATCTATTAATTGGTTCTTGATATTTAAATCAAGATGGGAAGGGTAAGGGGGTTTCCAAGCAGCATCACTGGTGCATAACAAGTTTCTATAGTTACAGGACCCAAACAAAACTTCTCTATTCAATTCTTCGTTATTCCATCCTGTTCTTATTAATTTCTTGATACAAAACAGTAACTACCTGGTGAGGGTCCTACGGTTACGAGTTTCAAAACACACAACAATCTAACATTCTATTTCTACTATAATAAAATTTGGTGATTTTGCAACAGTATGGGGAAGGCTCTGTCCTCTGTGCAGGACAGAAATAATCACACATTTCACATCACCAGTACAGGTGCAGCCACACCGTCCCCTGTTCTTAGTAAAGGTGGCCCACTGGACTATGATTTATTAGGTGGGATCTCTGGGACGGAATTAAGATCAAAGAGATATGCATGGATGTTGCAGGGACATGTGTTACTCAGCACACCTGCAGGTCAAGATGGGGGCTACCATTCCCTCCCGGGAGTGTCTGATATATGCAAGGTGGTCGGCTTAGAAGCAGCAACTCTGCGTAGGGTGTGAAAGGTGAGGTGCCTTTTACTTTTGTTCCCTGCTGCTATGCGCCTGATGGAAACAACAGGAAATCTGCTTGAGTAAGCACTTCAACACTGAGACACTTGTTTGTTAGCATCACCATAATGCAAGGTCTTGCAAAGTCAGCACAGTGCACAACTGCATCTTCCTCTTCCTCAAGGCCGCGTCAGACTTTAGAGAACAGTTATCTGTTCCCCCTCAACAAACTGTGCAGCAAGGTGTCCATTTACAAGGTGATAAATAGTTACATCAAACTTCCTAACTTAGCAGCAATATTTCTGATTTTAAGGATGCCTGATAAGTAATTAACACCCAGATATCACCACATGCTTTGATAATAGCCCTTCCTGTGTGATGTGACAACACCCACTCCCCACCCCCCCATCAATCTCTGAAATAATTAGCAGGGACAAGCAGGCTCTTTAAAAACAGTTTCTAGCAGCTGGATAAAAGTAATCAGTCCAATCTGCATTTTGCCAGTGTTTCTTTTAAAGGAAGGAAGCCTGAGGGAAATAGCCTAAAACAAGGGCCATAAGGTAAAACAGAAGGATTATACCTCCTCCCCCTGTCCCTCAATAGCACTCTTTCTTTCAGATTCAAATGGCCATTTCTTTATCTCTTCATTCATGTTATAACTCTGAGTCTGACATAATTAGCCCCTAAGTAGTGAACCTGTTATTGTCTTATCATTTTAAAATTTGTTTTTCCTCTCCTTAAGCAATCCCCACCAAATACAATATCTGCAGTGTAAAGATAACTTTGTTCTTTCTAAAACAAAATGTAAAACTTCCTCAATGTAGTCTGGCCCAGATGTTGGAGAACTTCCTTCTCACAAAGATTCCCCTACACAAAGGTCACAGTGATATAGTTGAGTGGTATGGGACTGTGAAACTGGAAGGTTAATTTTAAAAACTTGAGTCCTAATGTCCATGAAAATATATAAAAATGAATGGTTCAGTTTTAAAAAGTGCTCTGCATCCAGAGGACTTGAAGGAACTTTCTGTTGCCAAAAAAGTAATTTGGACAAAAAAGTAATTTGGAGTGGGGAACTGAATAGGCCACGTCTCGCTGTCGCTCCAAGTGTCATCCGCAGTTTCACTCACAATTTGGTCTGGGGTAAGAGGTACGGATGTCCACGGCCAACTTGCTAGCCCTAAGGGCCCTCTGCAAACCCAGCAGTGGCTCAAATTA
>RSEF01000004.1:54545422-54558180 GCA_003993805.1 Himantopus leucocephalus | reverse complement strand
TGGAGGTGTGTTTTGGTATTCTAATGACATTATAACAAGCAAATTTCACTCAAAGGATGTTAAATTGATAAATGTTTTTAAATGTGATGAGCTGCAGGCCAGTTACAAGAATGGCAAGTTAATTACTTCAAAATTCTGAGGAACGTGTCTTTTAAAATTCCTAATAAAAGATACTGCCCTGAACAGCAGTTTTATTTATTTTCTGCACAAGAACAATTTTCTTTTAATTTCCTACGTCATATACATTATAGTTAGCAAGAACTTCCACATAAAGTAACAGCTACCGAAGAGGGAAACATCAGTGTTTCAGTATGAATGTTCCTGTACCATCGGAAATAATGGCAGTGTACCTAGTAAATCATAATGGCAGTTTAGCATCTTTGCACCTCTTAGAATATGGGCTTCAGTGATGTGATTTTTGGCAAAAGGGAGTTGATGGTGGAACAGGAATTCAAGCATTCTTTTGGGAGAACCACCTTAAAATCTACAGTGTTTTACTTCTAATAGATCTGGCCCAGAGAGGTGGGGCGTCTGGAGAGGGACTTCACTTCTGCATCTTCCCTCTTGAGCTGGTCACACCTGGGGTAGATGTACCTGCCTGAAAATGCCCACTAATTTCAGGCCAATATAAAATCTCTGTAGCAAAGCAACTTTTTTCTCTGCCTTTTTTCTTTTTTGCTCCAGAAACAAAAAATAATACACATCCCCAACATTAAAACCATTAAGATAACAAAATCAGAGCTCTGTTAATAAGCTAAGCATATTTTGGCTGCTGTATTAGATGCATGTTATCATTGTAACTTTACTAAAGCTATTTCATAATCTTATTAATGTTGCCAGCATAACCTTGCAGCTGTAACTGAAATTGCAATAAGCCCACAAATTTTTGAAAGTTTTCCTTGCCACACATTGTTTTATAAAGCTGATGTTGCTTGTCATTATTCAAAAGAGATTTTTTTATGGGCTGAAAATTCCCTCCCTTCATCAGCTCCACTATCAAACAAGCCATGTCATAAAACACTAAAAACATTGTCTGCACCTCTGTCTACCCCCACTAAAGCTCAGATCTGGACATTCACTCCTTTCCTGCACTGTGCTGTATAAATGACCATCACCTCCTGTGTTGCAGCCAAGCCTGGGGGCCACGAACCCCATTGATCTGGACCTTGACCCACAGAAAGGCTTCCCAAATTAGCCCCAGACTTGTCCTGTCACTATGGACTTGCCTGAAGGTCACTGGGCTGTGTCTGACCTGGATTACCATCACTGGTCCCAATTCTGACTCACAGACTTACATTGACAGCTTGGCCTGGACCTGCTCATCATCACAGAGTTGTCTGATGGTCTAGACACTTTTCTGACACTGGCTGCCATCCCCAAGCTGATCATGCTCACCTGACTTGGGCACTGTGCGATGGTCTCTAACTGTCAAGATCCCTACCCTGCCAGTCACGTTATCCCCTGTGGCTCCAGGCTCCCTGTCCCTTACAGAGAAGCCAGCCCCAGTTGCTCTTTGATGGCAGTTGAGAAGTTATTGCAGTATTTTTTGTGTAGATAGGAGCCAAAAGCTGATACTTTCTTGGATGATGGTAGCAGATCAGACCATGATAGCAGAGTCTGAAATTAAGCACAGTAGGCAGGAAAAACCTGCACATCTTGCAAAGGCTCATGAACTGTATGGACTAAATGGCAGTTCTTTCAAGTACCTGGCCTGGCCACAATGTGCAGAATTTGCAAATACCTCCAGCCCAAATTCTCTACTGTGCATTCTGTTCAAAGGGACCTTTGGAGCAACTGTTTGTGACAAAGCAGACAACATGCAGCGTGCCCATAGGAACACATCTCCATGGGATGGCAGTGAATATACATGGATTCATATTACAGCCTCTTGCTCTTGCACCATTTCTGATGGGTCTTAGGCTATCCAGAGCTCCGAATGAGGCTCCTTGTGGTGTTAAGCCAACCCAAGATCTAAATAGTGGACACTCTGCAGTCCCAAAAATGTTGCAGAAAGGTCAGAGACACTTTTCTCTGCACAAGTGTTTCATGCTGCTGCCAGCAGAGGCTGAAATCTGCCTTCAGGAACACTGGATTTTACATCATAAAAATAAAACACTTATTGGAGAAGAAGGTGCTTATTTTCATTTCAGTCCCAAAAAATCAAACATACCAGGAAAAAAGACACAGCTCAGATACCCTACACTTTGATTAAACATCCTGATCAGGAAACTTCCCAAGTTTGAAAGCAATAGACTTTTTCATTTCAGGCAATACTTCTGTTTTAGAACTTTTTTTTTTGTTAATATGACACTTGCAGTCTTTGTAACTCCCTTTACTGCTACTGTCTGGACAAAAGGACAAAATATAACTAAGCAAGGAAATTATATTAGTGGGACAAATTGTGCCCTTCAGCATATGGTAAAAATTTTCTAACTGGACTATAAACTATAAACTATAAAGAGGTGGACAAACAATGGAAAAATACACATATTGCTATGGTAAATAATCTCTTGTAAAGGGGTTAGATAATGTGAGCCCTTTGTAACTTTGAATTTCCTTACTGTCACAGCATTGTGGCAGAGGAGTGCTCTTCATCATCTCTTATCAGTGATAGGAAATATGTCTCGGAGAAGCTGGGTAACTCATTCAGGATCTCATAGGAATGCTGGGGAGGACTTTAACAGAGACTGCAGGGTACCTCCTAGCTAATGGGTCCACCTTATCAGCCCAGCCTGGAGTTACAGAAATGAGAAATGAGCTCAGCAAGGAGGGAAAAATTGAGACATATCCACTTGCCTCATGAGTTGCAGAGCAGGCCTTGAGGGACACACAGAAGTCTGCTGAACAAATGTGAGTGAAGCACAATATTTACGGAGCAAAGCTCCCCACAGCTAAAGCTGACACCCAGCTGAACGAAAGCTACAGTAGTCCTCATGTCTCAGTAGCTTGCCAAAACACAGTTTGAAGACGACTATGTGATATTTGCTATAACCTGTTTCCAAGGATGACTTTTATCATCACATGTGCTACATTGGGAATTGAAAAAAGACCTGTTTTAGTATCCATTGTACTTTCCATCTTCCCATCCCAAACCATTCTGTTGTGCCTCAGTTATGGTAGCAGTTCTGAAAATTTATTGCCCTACAAAGAACCATTCAGCAGCAGCAATGATAAAACAACCCTTTCCAATCTCTTTTTCTTCTACATATGAACAATTCCTTAAAAACAAAACCACTTCTGCAGTGATTTGAGAGATGAGATGAGAGAGACGTTCTTTTCCTCTCTGAAGAGTCCTGTGCAATTTTCTGTGATATGGCTGCACCATTAAGAAATACAAGACGTATAAGATTATCCAAGTGCTAGGAAAGGGAGGTTTTTCTCAGGCATGACGGAAACAGATGTATTTTCATTCATCATGTATGTCCCTCCCTGGAATTGCAAGAGTGATATGCCATCTTGTGGCCAGATTTGATGTGCCAGGTTTCATTTGCAGTGAACTTTTGTTATCTTTGTGTAGGGAAAAAGAATGAAATAAAAGTATCAAAGCAGAGTTGACACTCAGCTAAACACTCTCATAAAAATGCAAAGCTGTGGGTTATGCTACAGTGCATGGTAATCACCATCAGGCAAGGTCCTTTCTCTGGCATGGCAGCTTTCCCTTGCTGCTTGTAGGATGAAGCATAAGTTCTCTACAGAAAGGGAGGAGTCTTCAGGGAAACGCTTCAAACATGTGATGTTCACGCAAGAAATGAAAAACCCTATACCAGCCCCCAACATTCACCAGGAATACAGGAAGTGCAAGAACTCCACTACGTCCTGAAAAAGTTAGATATCCGTGTGTGCTTGTGTACATACAGCCTCTTTCTCTCTTTCTCTCTCAATATGTATAAAAATGCATATTTTTTTCTTTTTTTTTTTCTTCTTTTCTTTTTCCTTATTTGTTCTTTCTTCTTTCTTTTTTTTATTTTCTACTAATCCAGCCACTACCAGGCTGAACTGAGGCTAGGGACAGTGACAGACATATCATTAAAAAAAAAAAACCACAACACACTTGTGTCATTTGGACTACTTGTCCAAAACAGTACCAACTTTGAGAGCAGACCTGGCATATAAAGAAAGATTGCTTAGGAATGGGAAGGAGTAGGCAAATTCAGAGTTAGGGGAGAGTCCTCTCAGATCATAATAAGTTTGGGCAGATTCATTTTATATGAATGAGTTAGTAACCTGTGTAATAATCAAAGTGTAATGAAGAGCACTTCTTTGCAAATTTTTCTGACAATGAAGATCGAATGGATGTGACAGATAAAGGAGTGAGATTTCATACCACAGTGGATAGTCCTGAAGACGCTGACTTCTTTGTCTAAATGCACATCTCCAGATGATTTATTTTTTTGCTTTTAGTTTATATTTCCAAGAGTTAAGTGCATTCTTTTGAATCTGTGCACTTCAAAACATAGTCCTCAGGGCTGGAGTGCACTGTGTAAAAGGCTATGACAGTATTAAATGTGATTATTTTAATTATGGTTGATTCAGGAGGCAAAATAATTAATTTTAACTAGAAATCTTTTTTTCTTTATCATTCATCTTTTCTTCTTCAGAGATGAACTGCAGTTTACAGTACAGTTGTGGAGATCTCCAAGTATAAAATTAACATAGCATAGTTTTTCATATTTGACAAAACCTCTTCTGTATGCAACATGTAACCTTACCTTTTACTATATAAGAGATTATGAGTTAAATTTTCCAATTACCACCTGTCTAGTACAGCAGGACTGTATCAACTATTTGAGTTTTACTGCGGAAATGTAATTACAGTTTGAAAAATTGTGCTGAATGCATTCCTATCACATCCTGACTACCAGTTCGTATGCTAAAAAGAAAAATGCTTAGTGCTCCATTCATAAGACATTTATGCTTAATTTCATTTTTCCATGCAGTTTACTTGGAAAAGTGCATAAATAATGTGTGCTTTTGAAGTAATATAAGAATTTTGTCGTGCCATTCAACTTCTTACTTAACATACAGAGAGAGGCATACCTTGATCCCCTGAGTCACCGAGGTAAGTATGGAAGTGCTGTCTTCCAAATAAAACTCACCAAGTAGAAGCAAGAACAATGTAACACAAAAGTCCTATTTCAGATCTAACTTGTCCATAATTACCTTGATTTCAACATCCTAGGGCTGAATGTCCCTGTAGCCAAAGTTTCCAACAGCTAAAAGAGTTAGGGACCTGAACACTGATGGGATTTGGGAAGTTATCTCTGTTAGGTGCCTGTAAATATTTGTGAAGCTCTTCTTATGCAGTAAAATTCAGTGACATTACGATCACTAGAAAAAAATCAGTCTTTATTTTGAACATATGCCTGCCACTGCATTGCTGGTGACAGAAGTTCAAATATCTTGCACCTCCAAAGCAATACCTATCACTTCACACATTAAACCTTCTGCAGTCAAGACTGTTAAAGATACATGTATATTTTAAAAAATCCAATATCTGCTGAGATTCTCCTGAAGTAACTCCAGTAACAAGGGCTTTAGGCAAACCAACCACTGTCCCAAGATTTGTAAATAAATTACAAAGCTTATGAAAAACTGCAAGAGTAGGCAACCTGTCACTAGTTTTTGTTGGCTATTATTTTTGTTTAGTATTTTCATGGGGCTCTTTCAGTCATCTTTACAGTCTTTTCAAGATGGGGATGCTAAACAAATTCTGTAGCACTTTGAGTTCAAGGCGTGTCAGCTGTAACAGAGGAAATTACTAGGAAAAAAACATTTAACCTGTATTCTTTTTTTTTTCTTAAAAGTTGCCCTATTTAAGAAATTAGCATGGCTAATCAAAGTTATGAATAAAAATGATTTTAAGGTATAGCTGTTTAGTTAGAGGGCTGTGGGGGAAATTTGAGGCACAAACAGACTTGGTCTGCTCCATTTTTAAATGACTGAAGACTGAAAAATCTCTGCAACATAATACACCACCCACAGAAATAAAACAAAAAAGAAAAGTTCATACCTGCTCTATTCCCATCCGCCTGCATTTCCACTTCCCTTGGTGCATAGATCCTGGCTTTTCCTGATCACAGATTGTCTTTCTCTGGCTCCACCCCATGTACACCACTTTCTGTACATGTAGAATAGTTTACAGAGAGTTAAAGAAAAGGAGAATCAGCCTGACAGGCAAAGTCTGTGTTCAGAAAACTCTGCCCGACATGTCTTGAGGAAAGACATTAAGCTTCAGCCTCCACCAAGAGCACATGAGGTTACCGTGCAAATGCAAGAAGAGTTGCTGCTCTTGAAGAAAGAACTTCTTTCTCCAGTGCACCTCTAGTCTCCTCTCTAAAGATTTTTATAGTGCTACAATGATAGATGCTGTATCTATAATAGGACAATCTGCCTGAAAAATCCCATCATAAACCTGTTTTAAACTGTTTGCAGCTTCATCAGACTTAAAGCATCTGGTGAATATTTTTAGGGCAAACGTCTGAGACTGCTTATTTTGGGTGAGGAAGTTGAATCATTTGGATGAAATTTATTCATCCATTTCCAAACACAAAGCTGAGAAAAAAACCCCACCAGTATTTTCTTCACTTTAAGTGATAGAATCATCCTTTCCTTTATAAAGCCTTTTTGCCTCTGATGTAAAGTACAGAGAGCTTGGGACAACAGAGGAAGAGTGGTACATGAAGGAGAATGTCACCCAGGGCAGGGGGGGATGAAGATAAAAACAAAATCTTTTGTAGCACAAATCATCTGCTTTTTGGCATGGGGCGGGGGGGGGGAGTAGGGACTTTCGGAAAACAAATTTTCTCCTAAAAAACAGCCCTCAGAGAAAGAGTTCAAGATGCCCCACAAATACAGAGCAGTGATGAAGATAGTTCTCCCCTGAGCTATGCAGAACATGACTCTCCCTTACGATTCAGCAGTACACAGTATTAGCTGAAATCCACTGGTGGTGGGAGACTTGACCATTGCATCTCTCCTTTTCTGTTACCACTACCTGATATCACCAAACCTCTGTAGTGCTGCATTTAGCAACAGCAGTTGTAGAACAACTAAACCACTGTGTTTCTGCTAATTTCTCTGGTAATACTGGAAGAAATGGCAAGGCAGACTACTTGGTTTGCAGCTTAGCTACTCCTCTGCAATTATTAAAATAGGTGGTTAGGCATGACAAACTACATCCAAATAAAATACCTAGCTGATTCTCCCCACGCCCAACACCCCATGCTTGTCTCATCTTAATATAAACATTCCAGCAGCTTCAGCATATCCCACTGTTAAATTATGGGATTATTAAAGCAACATTTCCATTTTTTCAGGATTTCTTTTCCACCACATGAACATAGATGTGCACAAAGTACTCCTTTTAAAAAATGTTGTTCTTTTTGCCATCTATGATGCTGAACTTCACTACAGCAGTAAGAACCCTTCAAAGTGTGGATTTATATCCAGTTCCGGTAGGATCCTAACAACATCAATGTGAACGGTAGCACTAAACTTGTTTTAGTTGTGGGGGGGGGGGTTGTTTTATATGTGTGTGAGGAGTGGTGAATTTGTGTAGAAGAGGGCTGCAAAACCAGAAACTCACATGAGCAAAGTGCCTGGAAAGTCAAAACAAAGATGCCAATCTCTTTTGAAAGAAGGCAGGGGGAACCACACCAAAAAGCTAATCCATTTTAAAATGTACTTTCCACATATGCCACTGAAAATACATGACATTTCCCATATGCCAAATTTCTGACTGAACTGGTGACTAGCAGAAAATACAGCACCTCCTCCTTTCTCTCCCTATTTCTCTCAAGAGTTACTTCAGCCTACTGTCTCATGAAAGTCAAAGCAAGGCAGCATCAGAGACCTTATTTGTTTGAGCAGAAATAACTAAGAAGAGGGCGGGAGAGGTTATTGAGAGAGGAAAATTCACATGGAGCAGCGAAAGTCAGAAAGATGTCAACAACAAGTACTACGCAGGGTAATTGTCTCCACTGACAAATGGAATAAAGCCTTGTTTGGTTCACAGGAGCATCTGAACGAAAATGGCTTACTTGCAGGCAGTATTTTTAGATACTGTTGCCTAATTTGCTCACTGAAGCGCAAAGGCTGAGGAAGATCTGACAGCACTGGTGCTCCTCATGATAGAGACAGTGATTTGTTAAAGCTGCTCACCATCGCAGGCGGCAAGCAACACTTTGAAGTGCAGTGAAGGTGGTTATCATCACTCAGGGCAAAGGAACTCTGAGGAGCTGTCATGGAGAACCATGAAACCTGAAGGAGCTCGGGGGCACCTGCTTGCTGAACAACTTGCATCACACCACTGGGAAGTCAGCCCATTGCTCCTGCACAGCAGAGATCTGATTCCAGTGACCACGCAGAAGAAGGGGAGAGAATGAAGGGGAAGACAGACAAAGGTAGAAATACAGAACCTGATTAAGTTTCCTGTCTGTTTCCAATCTCAGGAGCTTCTAGAAATGGATTAACTACCATTCGGGGCTGGCAAAGCTGAAGATTGGGTCAAATCTGGACTAAGACACACCAAGCTGCCAGCTAGTGAGGGTCTAGGGATGGGAGACATCCTGAATAACCATAACATTTCTCAGCCCTTGGCAATTCTTTTGCACTGCATTTGATAATGGGTATTGTTTTATTGAAGAAAAGCACCCTTGACAGAAGGGCTTAAACTGCTAAACAAGTGGTCAATGACCCAAGAGCATATGATGGCAATGGAGGTGGAACTCTGGCTGTCCATCCCTTTGCAAAGCTGAGCAACTTCAAAAACCTCATTCTGTTGCAAGGTGCTCAGTGGTGCGACTGCAGGTCACCATATACCATAGAGGCAGTAAGAGAAGAGGGAAAATGAAACAGAAGAGAGAAAGAGATACACATGTTGGTATTACTAAGCTATGTCTCCCCTTATCTGCCTTTGGTGTACTAGATGAGAGAGATGAACAAACTGGCAGAGTGTAATGGTCTTTCAGGGTGAAGTTTAAGAAGGATTAATTCAGTAGGGCACTATAAAATGTTATCTATCCCCACGGAAATGGGAGAACAGCTGTTATTTCCTACTGAATAACAACCTAGCAGTAGGTTTTATGCCATCTTGAAGGACTTTATGATTTTCCATTGAACTCCGGAAGATGATTTCAAGCCATTGAGACAAATTATTGCATGCCCTATTCCATAGGCACCAGGACTAAAAAGTGTGTAGAAATGAGCTACGTTTGATCTAAATTGATTCTGCCAGAAGTAATTGAAGGATACCAAAGGAATATGAATCATCCACTGAAAGCTACCAAGTATCATGGAAAAGACTACCACTTCAGTAGTAATACTGACTTTGCAATGTAATGCAGTAGTAATACTGACATTTGAAACAAGCTCTTTTGGCCACTCCATAAAGGATCATCTTCCTACCATGTTTATATTTAAGTATCATGGAAAAATTATGGAAGCCAGTCAAAGCTGAATTCTCTTTCAATCAACAATTCTCTCTGTATATGTTGCTCATTGTTATCACTACATACTGGCACTAAAGAGTTCGGAAATTCCTAACAATCATATTGTTTTGTTACTTCGATTATTTTTGCCAACAGCAGAGTGGAGGCAGAATCTCAGTTCTCATCCAAAATGAAAATGAGATGCTTAATTCGATTCCAAAGAATGAGTCTGATCACACTACATCTGGGAGAAACCACAGCTCCTCATAAAGCTTTATTAAGTATTTGAGCTGTGTTCAGTAAAAGAATCTTTTGAGAGGGATTAGCAGATGGCTACATTATTTTGACATTCCCCTCTCCCTAAATATCTGTTAGATTAGATGCATGCTTTTGTAGGAACTTACTTTTCAAATGCCTACAAGTGTCAGAATCACAAAGAAAAGCAGTAGGTGAAGACAGACTACAATGCCACATCTTGGTTCCCAGAGTGAATACCTGCATCAAGTGTAGGACATTTACATCCACAAGCATTCCTCAGTGTTATCACAGTGCATTATTTCTACAAAGTCAACTGTTTACTAGTGCAAGCCCACCAAGCAGACACTGAGCTCAGTCTTTCCTCCTTGAAAAACTCAAGCCTTGCTCTGAGACAGAGTGGTTTGAAATAGCTCTAGCATGTGATGAAACAGGAAAGCTGATTTCCCTAGGAGCTCTCTTGTGTTTCCTTTCTGCAAAGACATAAGGCAAAACTCCACACCTATTCTAGATATAGAGGGCATTGATGAAAAGACTTTCATCACACAATGGGAAATGCACTGTTAAACAGAGCTGCTGAGACTTGGGCAGCTCAAGATGTTTGGTCCATCCACTCCTGATGAGGTTGTTCCATCCCTTGTGTCTCACTCAGCAAGAGTGAGCTGAATCTGTTCTGGAACTTTCCCTCTTATGCTTTCGTCACGTGGATAAAGGCCATTCTGCAAGCACTGGGTAGATATAGAGGCATCGTGTACTCAAAACTTCATCCTCCTTCATTGCACTTCATTTAGTGGAAAAAGCAAGCTGATAGTGAGCAGATGAACCTAGTTAGGGAAGTAATGATGCAATGCAGATACACCCTTCTGTGTTTTGCTGCTTTCTATCTTCACAGTTTTTGCTGTCCTTGTCAGAAAATGATGAGCAAGAGGTTTTGTGTTTTGAAAACTCAGTTACAGGGAAATTCAATCCTCCTATCTGTGCACACAATTGTTCATTTTCTGACATGTTACAAAAGAGAAAAAGTACTTTTTCCTAAAGACAAAACTAGAATTTAGTTGAAGTGCATGCAAATAACTTCAACCCTTCTATTATCTTTTCTTGGGATCCGAAAGGCAGATCTCACTGTAGATTAGCCAGGATTTACAGCTGAATTAAGTCATGTTTACTTCTGTGCATGAAGTAACTTTATCTAGTGTCCCACTCAACTTCCTGAAAAAAAAACTCTTTCCAATAAGAAGAGATGTATGGCACTGTTTTGACCAGGTGTCCCACAGGAAAGACTGGTGAGCCTGCTCATGGGATAAAATGCCATTGCTGAACAGTTGCCTTGTCCCAACATTTTCTAGAGATCTGATTTTCACGGATCATGATACAGCAGGTTATGAAGGCAATGACCTCAGAGAATGTTTCTGAGCACACTGTCAGATGACCTTATGGTGTTCTCAAAGATGCCTTCTCAGGTCATCATCACCTTTATCACTCCCCATTCACCTGGTGAATCATATTCATAGTCTGATTTGTACGTCTTTGTGGAAGTGTGACAGGGACACATAGATGCCTGCAGCTATGGCCTTTCCATTTTTGCATTAGCATATGACTCATGTCAGATTAGGACAATTCTCCAGACTTAAAAATCTCCCTTCCTCTCCACCTATCTTGTGTAAGTCCATCCTACTTCCACCAAAGTGTCAGAGAATCTGAGGTCTCCAAGTGCGTAATACAGCACGTACAATTTAAGGCAGGTCAGACAGAAGTTTTGATGTATTTTAAAAAGGTTAGAATGTACTGTTAAAAGGTAGAATGTATATTACAAAGTAGAATTTCTCAATGAACAAGAGCAAAGAGCTGTAAAAACCTTGCAAGGCTTTGTGAAACAGAATACTTCATATAAAAAATACATGCCTTGTACTAACTAAGTACTATTGGTTAGTACTTGTATTAACCAATAGACGTTGTTAAGATATGGTACTAACCAATAATTATAATTAAGGGTGTGCATTTCTGTGTTTTTAACCGTATAAATATTCCAGCGAGTTTGTGTGCTAGCTCTGTGGATTATCACCTAGCACCCATCTCTGCACAGAAATTATTTAAATAAATACCTCTATTCTGTGCCTATATTGGCATCTTGCACACCAGGTAAATGACTCCACTTTGGGATAAATTTTAGTGACTATTATCGTAGCAAGAGAACACCTGGAGAACTTCTCCCCCTCTGCTCCCCTGTTCTCTGCCAAATCATTACAGAGATATATAGTCTGTTTAAGAAAAAAGAAAGAGGTGAATAAAACCAATAATTTCAATTTTATCAAAGCCAGCTATACATCCCTGGCCGTGATGAACTCCTTAAGTAGCTTGCTAACTGCCTTAATTCTAAGAAATCAAAATGTAAATAATGTGACAATATGCAGGGATGTCTATTGGTGAAGCCTATAGGAGTGGCACTTCTAGCATTATCTCAGAAGCAAAGAGTTGGAAACAATCACAGGCTGCTAGATTTCAGTTGAAAGGAATGTTGTTTTAGTTAGGATACACTTCTCAGCCAGACCTCTCAATCTCAGATATTAATAATTTTACCAGGAGTTCATCTATTGCCTTTGCTTTCCACTGGGCTTTCACCCCATCAGTCTACACTAGAAGCACAGAGTTTTTCTAGCCTAGCTCTTTGCTATCTGCCCTCTGGCCTGCTATCAAGGAAGACATATTTGAAAAAGGGATTTGACAAAGTTAGTTGTCTTCACCCTGTTGCCACAACTATGCTCTCTTCCCATGACCCAGTTTGTAAAGCAGGAATTAACATCATTGTAGTTATGTTGACCATGCCCAAGTAGAATATGTGTACTTGAGTGTTTGCTAGTTGTTCTAACATTTAATACACCATCTTACCAGTTTGCCCAATACACACATTGGGCTCACACTTGTATTTTGGAGCATGCTGCCGAGAGCCTTTCCAAAATATTGGCATTTCATTTGTCACCATCTAAACATCCGATCTCAAGGCAGCTGTAAGAGATGACTTGTAAATTCCCTGAAACCAATGGTGAGAGACAAAAGACTGGGGGGGGGGGGGGGGGG
>RSEF01000004.1:54515920-54529706 GCA_003993805.1 Himantopus leucocephalus | reverse complement strand
TGTTGACTACTTCTGATAACCTTCTTTTCCTCCAGATCCTTGGTGCTGTACAAACACATCAAAGCCAACCTCCTGCTTCACTGTCTTTACCAAAACACTTGTTAGGGAATCAGGACTAGCACAACGCTGAGAAAGCCTCCACATTGCCTTCAGTGAGGCCAATGATTCACACCAGTATGAAAACATGGGACTCTTTGATTCTTTTTTTCTTCCCTACATATTTAAACTTAAGAGAAAGCCCACTTACAATGCCCAGTTCCCAGCATAAAGAACAAAAAAACTGAAATGTCAACCATCTCAAGTAGGAATTTCCCATAAAATAATACTCTCTTCCATCCACTCTTCCAAAAATGCATGAACATGAGGAGTTCCGATTACCTCTGCAAGAGGTACAGGGGAGCAGCAACTACCAAACTCATTTTAGCAGTGCCTAGAGAGTGACAGCTCGACTATCACACCAACAGTTTGGGTACTGGAGGAAGGGGGACACACTGTGCACTCCCTAGCACAAAGTCCATTTCCCGAGGGAAGAGTCAGCTTCACCTTTGCTGTGGGACACATTATCTTTGAGTAATGACAATGGGAGGCATGGCAGCAGGACCAATGCCTCAAGATGACAAAGTGTCCATTCAGACACGCCAAGGGCTGACATCAAATGCCAAACATAGGCAGAAAGAATATGATCTGGGATCATTTCCCTACAGATTCATTAGACAGTTTCTTCTCCTCACTTCTTTATTAAAATGCAGTACTTTCAGGTCGTAACACCTAGTGAACCTGTTTTGCATATAAAGCAGTACTGACCAAGGCAAATGAAATACCCCAAGGCCTCAACCATAGCTGGATCTCCTTGAAACATTCCAGAACAACTAACAATGAGCAGTAAGATACTGACTTAACGTGTTTAAGCATGCATTGCATTGTCTAGAAAGTAAATTTAATTGTAGATAGACTACTGGAATAGAACCATTTTTCCCCCCTAGTTCAGCCACTGATACTGTTTATGGGTCTGGGTAAGATGATTCCACTCTGTGCTGATTTCTTCAGCCTGTTTCCACCCATCCACTCAGAGCAAAAGATGACAAAGACAAGGCTGCAAAAGACATCGCCTGTGCCTTTGCAAAGGCTTTAGTACAATAAGGCTTTTGTACTGGCCAAAGCTTATATGTGATCATTACATATAAACATACACATTACACATAAACAACGTTATCTTTGGTTGCTTAACAGACCAATGACACTTACTGTAGAAATGAAGGAGTCTGCTTCCCCGTACCACTTTTCTTCTGGAAATCTATTTGAACCAAACTTGATTCAAAGAGCATTTTTGCAAGCTAACTACAAAGTAATCAAAACTTGGAAATGCTTGTGTCAAACTCTCTTGGTACAGTGGGCAATCATTGTTTATCAACATTTTAGTCTCCTGCAAAATGTATTTTGAAGTCTGTTCTATGACTTAGCTTGAATACAGACTACGTTTTTGTTCTCATTATCTATGATCCATGCCTCAACAACGCCAAAAATGCAGTCATCACACTGAACTTCAAAGTATTCTTGAATAGATGTTGACAATTAAAAAGAATATTCCATCAAGCACAGTAAGCGATCATACTCCCAAAGACAGAACCCAGTAACATTTTTTGCATCAGAGAAACTACCTCATCTAAAATGTCTGAATCATCATAATTTTTGTTCTCTTTTTAGACAAAATTTCAAGTATGAGTTGGTCCTCAAAGTCACAATTCCAGCTTCACATGGAATTTGGAAATGTCGATGAAACCCTCAGGACAGCTGTTTTAAGCACATGGTAGAAGACCATTGAAGAGCACAAAGGCAGCGTGGAGGAAAATCATCAGAGGCTATTTTTCTTTTCTATTTCCAACTCTTCCACTCACTAAAGCTTAAGATTTCAATGCAGCTTAAACAATTTTGGTATCCTATTCTCATTGAACACCCAGTGGGAACTGAACACCATCTCTCTTTCTCTTCAAGACTAAATGTCTCCAATACAAATTTAATTTTGATCCACATAAGCAGTTTATCACATATTAAATTATTATCTCCCACTAAAAGTCTGTTATTAGAGGATTAACAACTCAGTAACAGATGTCGTTCATTATGTATACATAGCAGTCACTTTTTATTTCAAGTAACAATTATAAAAAGGATAGCTACTGTCACTATAAGCATTTCAGACTACATAGACTGCTCCTGACATTAAAAAAGTCAAGAAGTATTTAAAGAAAGCTATATTACATACTAAATCAATATACTTTACACACAGCATTCTGTGCTCAAAAACTAGGAGTATCATGACACTTCTCTCAAATAGATTTAAAATATAATATGTAAAATATTATATACACACTTACCCTCTTAATTCCAAACTTTGGAAATCATCCTGCCATAGAAGAGCTGAGACAGTGGACAGCATTAGAAATGGAAAAATTATTGCACAGACATTCTGATTTTCAAGTAGTTTATCTCAAAAAAGAGGAGTTAAGAGAATGGAGGCAGTAGACTGCAACAAGGAATACTTGGGATTGTCTTCTCCATTCCAAAATCCAATGCATTATATACAAAGTGTTGCTGAAGTTGGCTGCTGCAGTAGCCATGCAGCTAAACAGAACTGGCTAGCACATGGAATACAGCATACTGGGTCCAGAACTGTTACGGGAAAAAAACGGGGCCCCTTTCAGTTGGTCCTGCAACTCCTGTTACATCCTTGCCTTGGCAAGTGCACAGTGAGCAAGGTTTTGGGAGGGAAGGTTGCATGAGCCTTTGAATCACTTCAGTTTGACAGAAACGTAGAGAATATTCTCAAGCATGAAAAGGAAGACGGGTTTGATGGTAGCATGGCTTGCTTTTCAAAAATAAAGATTAAGATTTCATTTTTCTTTTTTCCAAATCTTTCCGATTGGGGGTTCTCAATTTATGGAAATTTCAGTGTTCTTGATTTTCAGAGCCTGGTTACTCTGAAAAAATAGACTTAAAAAAACCACCAAAATAAAACAAAAAAAAAAACCCTTCAAACCAGACACATCAATTTTTTTAATACTTAAGCAGTCAGTGTTGACTTTGTTTTTAATTTGATAGGGGTTTTTCACCCAAAAAGAATCTCGACTAACTTCAGTGAACTATGAGGTTCCTTTAACATGCACGAACTCCAGGAAGAGGATATCTTTCCTCACATTTCTGAAGCATTGTGTGAACCTGGTGCAGTAATAAATTACTGCTCATACATTAGTATCATCATCTGCACTAAACAAAATGGGAAACATACCACACCTTACTAGAAGTGATGACACTCTGGATAAATTCACAGCACTTCGCACTGATCAACAATAAAAGTATTTAAAATAAATTTTGGAAGCATCAAAATATTGAAACTAGTACTGTCATGATATGACAACGTCTGCTACGAAACGGCTCGATTTCAGCATGAAATCTGCCATCTGACAAAAGACACTGCACTGGCTTTAAATCACACAGCTAATTATCTGTGACCAAGAACAGACACTATCTACCTGTTTTAGCCAACAGCTAAAAAAGATTTATGAACAGGGACGTTAAGAAGACTGTTGCATACAGTTTGCACAGAAATATCTGGAAACTTTAATACCTATATTTGTCTCTTGGAAAGTCCTGTAAGCAGAAAAGGCAATGGAAGACTATGAATGGAGTCCACAGATATTATACACTACAAACACCAGAGGCAAAGAGCTACTCTAACACCACAGATGCAGGAGTGGCGCTAGCAACGTCAAGCACTTGGGTCTCTTCCCAACGGGTGGTAAACCACGTATCATCAGCAATGAATGTATCACACAGAAAATAACACGCTTACAGAAGCACCTTCCATTGATATTTAAACTGGGGGGGAGGAAATGACAGCCACTAAAAACTGAGGGAGGAAAAGACAGATATCTTGGTATTCCGACATTCACAAGCCATCTTTGCATCCCAGCCTTTTCTTAAAATTCATGTGCTTTAGTGAATGAGGGTCAGCATCCTCACACCTTGAGAGGCTTTTTGTTAAGCACAACAGAATTTTACATCACACTGTTGCATGAGAGCACAAACACCCTGAGCAGTGTTTAGACCTCCCAAACTTCCACTTTGGTTCATTGGCAGCATTTCCAAATAATATTCAAGTTGCTCAGCAGAGCATTTTAGAATTAAATAAATGAGACTAGTGGATCTATTTTCAGGAGAGGAAGGTGCAGCAAATTAAGAGCAGGTTTTAATTAGCAGAGAGCTACCAGAGCCTCTTTCATGGCTAAGAATCCTGAGAAAGCACACGCAGAGCCTGGCTTGAAATATATACCAAGTATCTATCAGCTTCAGCTTTATATGAACACAGTAACACAGAAGACAGTGCCGTAAGGCCCATTTTAAGAAGGCAAAACTAATGACAGAAGTTTTTATGCAGGCTAAATAAACTCAGCTGGAGAAAATGAGGCAGCTGTATGCCACACCACCTCTTCAATCTTCAGCAAAGCTGTCAGCAGGCTTTTGACCATAACATCTGCTACAGTTACACGCTTAGGAAGCAAGAAAAAAAAAAAAGCCCTCACATTCTAAATCAGAAGCCTGATGCAGAGACAAAGAAATGATGAAGTAGTTTCTGATAGGTCAGATTCTCATCTGCTGGACCAGTTTAAAACCAGAGTAACTGCTGAAATCAGAGTTCATTTGAATTTAAAGTAGGTCAGAAAGTGGCTACAGGATCCCCTGCAAACAGCAACTACCATTTGCATCTTACCACAAACATGGTATCGACTGTTAACTTCGCTTCTTCTGAGGGAGTCCACAAAAAGCCTGAAATCACCTCCCAGGCACTTTAATAATAACCATCACCAACAGCTTTCTCTTAAAGACCGTTCTAATTTCCAGCCACCTGCCAGAAAAGATTTATTGTGGTTTACAATTGGAAAAATGAAAACCTAGAAATAAAATTAATAGTTTTATATGACTCAGAAAATCAGTGCCCTAAAATAGACCACATGTACTCACAGTCCATTTGTTTTTTACCGACTACCTCATACTGCCTCCTATAAAGAGTCCAGTGACCAAACGGGACCAGTCTCTAAGTCAAACAACCACACTTTCTGTCACATGGCATGATCCAACATGATCAGTTATGCCCTGCCTTCTCCACATTACTCCTAAGTCATATCTTTAAAGTCTTTCTGCTCCTGGAAAGAACACCTTGCTAACTTTGTCAGGTGGTATGAGGAAAGTGCTGAATGAGAACTTGTACCAGGGCTCCAATGCTGTAGGGAACATTTCTGTCAGTCCACAGGACACGGATAAAAGACTCACGATAAGTATGTAGGTGGAAGCTTAGATACTCTGGCTTTGTTTTACCTTCCAAACATACGGATTGCTCCCTGTGCTTGGCTCTGCCAGCTGTGCCAGCCAGGAGCCTCTCTGCTGAAATTAGAGCTGCAAGTTGCCAGACTTCTCAACAGTGCATAAACTCCCCCAAAAGAGCAGGGAAATATGGAAAGCGATTTTTTTTAGCACAAAATCAAGATACCAAGAATAAAAGTAATGAAGGTAATAGGGCCACAAGAGGAAAAACCTTAAATTTGTCTTCATACTGGTGGTTGGAGTCTATGTTATAACAAGAAGAATCGGAATTGTTCACTTAGGAGCGTGAATGCAACCTAGTTTGCAGTATGTGGACTTGATGAGAAGAGTTACACAGCAACTGTTAAAATAAATGCTTATAGCCTGTTTTGGAAGCAGTACACTGACCAAGGGAGGGGAGAGGCATGCAGTTTGTCAAACACTGTATTCCCTGCTTCTGCACACCACATTAAACCAAAACCAACTGAGATGCTTACTAACAATGCTACAACACAGCCCGCTCCCACACACCCCCCAAAACACACAACAGTTTCTGTCTTAACGCACACACATACTACTTCTACACTTCTACATTTATTCACTGACTTCAGCAAAAAATAGCAACTTCCACAATTAGCTGCTTTGGATATGACCCCAGACTGAGACAATCTTTGGCCAGTCTCCTACCCTCATTTTGCTCTTGGATCTCCTGTTGCTAAAGCGAAATTATGCTTCTCTCACGACTACATCTGGCTGCTATTTACATCACCAAGGACCCGGAGTGGTAAACATGCCATGTTGTAGCAGCCTGACAAGCAAAGGCAGTCTCACTGCAACGTCAGTACATGCTGCTGAGCTCCCTCCTCATTATCAACTTTTGCTTTATGCTCTCAAGTGTCAGATATCAGGAAGTATCAGCTAAAAGGGAGGTTAGAGGGTTTTATTATTTATTCACGTATTACAAGATACACATTTGTATACTTGTGACTCTTCCCTCAGCTTTGCTCTTCTTCAACCTAATTTTACAGAAGAGCCATAGTCCTACAAACATGAAATTACAACAATTTCACATTATGGGCCCCATTCAGAGCAGCACCCTATACAAAAGCGTACAGGCCATTCCGTCTCAAGAAAGCACAAAATCTCCCATTCATAGCAACAGCTTGTAAGCACTTCCAAGTCTTTTCATCGTCCACCCAACAGCAGCTGGCAGATGAGCAGATGATTGCTGTTCTTGGCCACAGCTGGCAGTACACAGAGTCACCACCCCTTCAGAAGCCGAAGTACTCTATTTGCAGCTCAATGCAGCATTTACCTAAGTTGTAAATACACACCAGGAAAAACTACATAGCACACAGTTCTCCTGCCCAAAGACAAAACAAACCTCACAGAACAATCCACACCGAACAGCCTTGTATTTTATGCTGCACTGTCGTGCTGCCCAGCAACTGTCCACCTGCCCTTTGGTGTGAATTCAGCAACAATTTCCACTTAGCTGAAGCTCTCTTCCCACCTGCCAGCCAAGAGGCAAAGCAGCATTAACTGCGGGTTTTCAGACCACAAAGCATGCAGTATTGGGTAAAGCAGAGCTGTTTACCTCAGCAGGACTCAATGCACACAGGGCAGCAACACAGTAGCAAAGTGTCAAGAAAAAAAGAAAGAGCTGAAAACAGTGGCAAATTCTGACCGGCAAATAAACTATAGTGTTCTGGTGATTCCTTTCAGCTGTTGTTACTGCCTGGAATTTGATACTGTCCACAATTATCTTACCACAAGTATTTCAGTACATGTGTTTCATGAAATGTAGCCATAAGCAGCCCCATGGAAAGAAGAGAGACTGGTGTTTCCTCAGCAAAAACCCTGGAGATTGGTATTTCATCCTGCATAGTCCTCACTGCCAGGATCTGTTATCCCCTGTATGATACAGAACACATTTCTGTGATCCCCTGAAGGCATTTTCTGCTCCACAGTAACATCTCCCACGTAGTAGTGTCTCCTCCAGTCTAAAGCTTTAATACAGGCAATATAGATTCTACCTCAAAATGCAAGTAAAATGGCAGACAATGCATAAAAAAGAATAAAAGAAAAGAAGAAAAAAAAAAGGTCTACCAGCCTGAAAGCAGTGATACCAAAATGACCGGTGGGATGACAGACTTGAGGAAAATGACCCAGCTGTAAGCTATGTCCCTGGGAATGTGGACAGTACAGACCAAAGACCCGAGACTCTCAGCTCCTACCTGGTATCGTAATACAAAGGTAGCCACTTCCCTTAAAATTTCCACTTGTTTTTTCATTTAGCAAAGTCACAGTTCAGTCAGCAACACCAAAATGATATCCTGACTCTCTGACAGAAGGGACACGAGCTCTTGCACCCTGCTCAGGGGGCAGTAAAGATCCACATTTGCAAACTAGGTGAAGCCAACAGCAGCAAGACTTCTGCGCTGGGGTCAAACACAGCAGTGGAAAGTCAACATGGGGTAAGCAGGAATCCTTTAGGGATATACAAAGGAAAGAAAACTCATTAGAAAACTCCTTTACAAAAACTCATTAGACTAGACTGTACTGGACTTCTCTGGCAGTCCCTCATCTTCTACACACACCTATTCTTGTGTGTCATAGCTTTTAAAAATACAAAAAAAATGAAATCAGTCTTTTACATGCAAATATATTTGTTGGGGAGAGACTTGAATCCAGCAGTGATGCGGCTTTTACAGTTTCTATAACTTCTACACTCCAAACAGATTAGAATTCCAGATGCTCTCGCTCTTCCTTGCTTTAAATAGTTCTGAGCGAAAACATTGATGTTACTCATTTTAAACACAGAGAAATCCAAGACCTGAGTCTTCTGTCAATTGCACTAATTTGTTTCCCTTGGTTCTTCTCAATTTCTGTCAGCTTCAAGTACGAGGGAGGAGAGAGCAGCCTGTTTGACAACTGCATGTAGGATTAGTTTTTGTCAGGTTTTTGCTTTCCTTTTTGATGAATTAAATAGCAGGCTGAATTGGTGCACATACACTCATTTCCAGAGAGCTCTCCTGACACACAGCAACTATTGGCCCTGCCTGCATCTCTTCCTAATGCTCCTTAAGAAATATCTCTTTCTTTGGGGACATGTATTTCAGAAATTAGAAGGTGCAACTCAAACACTAATTTAAGACATCGTATTTTGATTTCTCCAATTTTCTTATGGAATAAGATTTGGAAGTCTGCACTAGAAATTATTTCTGCTCAAAATCAATTCAGACAGGCTGCTTTTCATAAGCTACTCACCTAGACAGCCTGCGGCACCTTTCTATAGCTGTGCTCTAACCCACGTGTCAGCCTCAGAATCCCAGGACACGTTTTGACCAGGGAGCCACACACTACTGTCAGAGCTGTGGCCTTGTTTCAGTATCACTGTGGCTAGAATCCTTCTCTCCTTATTGCTCAGAAAAATTAAACACATTTCTTGAAGGCTGTAGAATTTACCCTTTCCAAACAGCACTGCAGTCTATCATGCTTCAAGGGCCAAATATTCAACAACAGTTCTCAGACAAGTTGTGGCAGCCACCCCACAATCAGGCGTAGTTAGCTGAAGTGAGAATACAAAGATTACAACATCTAAAATGATGGTCATAAGTCATCAGTGAAAGTGATTACTTATTGACTGTGAAGTGAAACTCTCCAAATGAGGCTTACAGTAGTTGTACATGTAAAGGTTTGCAAATTTGGCCCTAACCTGTCAAGTAACAATATCCAAGTCCCAACCCCCATTGCTATAGTCAATCCTGTGGACGAGGCACTAGGAGAAATGCAGCAAGTCAAAATTAAGCACAGTGGTCATTGTCTTATTAACATTGTGCTTTCCCGCTATAGTGACAGCCTTTCACAGTGCCAAACAGATTCACTTCACTGAGTATCTGCAATACAGAACAGCATCTTCAACACTGATTTTCATGTGTGTCACAGGGCATTGCTTCTATCACATTACACTTCAGCTACTTACAATTCTGCCACAGCTAAAGCCCCTTCCCAAAAGAGTAGAATTCCCCCTGACTGGCAAAGCCAAACCAAGCTTGGAGACCTGATCAACAGGAATGTAGAAAGCCTTCTGTATTGCTGAATTAATTTATTGTTTACTAGTTCTCTCAATGTGAGGCGACTTCCATAAACTGAGATGGATTTCAAGAGCATGCATTTTCATAAGACATGACACATATACCCTGAGATTTTGGTTTTGCCTCAAAACCACAACACCTGCCACTCTTACGGTTAAAAAAGCAAATAAAATCATATGCCACACACAGCCTCTCCCCAAAATCTCCGTTACACATCCACATCAGCTTTGTACCAATGGCAATTTACGTCACTCAATCTGATGTTAAATTCCCATAACAATGAAGAATCCATCCGGGGAAAGAAAAAAAAATAATCTAGGTGCAAGGATCATCTGAATACCAGCTGCAGTGTCTGTGTGCCTACCCACGACAATGAAGATTACAAGGGACAAATCAGCTTATAACACCCATATTTCTTTCCTCTCTCTGTGCAGACAGCTGGAACATCCCTGTGCTAAAAGTCTCTTTCAGATAAGATAGCCATTTGGTTCAGAACAAGGAGAAAATAAGTGGTGCTCAGCAATGTATTTTCTGAAACATGCATTCATGTGCATGCACACAGACAGAGCTCACAGCTCTTCACTCAGAGCTCTCAAATTCCTCCTCAAATAGAGATGAGTTGCTAAATCACAGCTCAGAAGTGCAGATATGAGCTGATTTCAGGCTGGGCATGAGCTGCCATTGTGACATCAGACAACATATAGTCGGGCTTTGTGCCTCAGCCTACCTATAAATTTTTAAAAAACCCTCTCATTTATTTAGCTTTCTGGGCCACTTATTTCTTTACTTTCCTGTGGATTACTTCTTGCTTGTCAGATATAGAACCCTCTACACCAGCTAAGTAGTTATTACTGTAAGCCTAGCTGTAGAGGAACAGGGAAGAAAAACGGTATTTGATGCGTATCTCATGTCTCAGACTTCGAAAAGGCTCTGAACTGAATACGTATCTTATCAATACAGGCAACAAATAAGGCAATTTTGTTCCCCGGTATGTACTTGAGTGTTGTGGGGTTTTTTTAAAAAAAAAACTAAAACAAACAAACAAACAAAACCCAAACAAACCTAGTATAGGACATCCTTTCAAATTAAGTCAGAAAGAACATCTGCATCTCTTTTTCTGCACAGCAGCTGTAGCATGCTTGTACAGCCAGGGACTCTTTTCTAGCTGTGTTAAATCAAGAGGATGCAAGCGTGTTTCTGAACAAACACAACGTCCACAGTCAATTTCACAGATTCTAGAGATACAAGGATCCATCAAACCATTTCACCTGAACAAGCCACATCAAATAGTTTCATCCTGTTACACACCATCAACCAAACACAAATCATTTGACTTTCATAAAAACATTATTCCAATATCCATCTTCATTTAGAACTGCCTGATTTCAGTGGACAGTTGTAGTGTTCTAGGTAAGGTCAGAATTTTGTGTCAAGTTTTCAAATTCCATTCTATTTTGAAAACTTCTCCTCCCCTGTTTGATTGAGGCTGTTGCCTACTGGGGGCAGGAGGAGGTGATTAAAAAAAAAAACCTACTGTTATGTAAGCAGTTTGTCTTTCAAGTTTAAAGTTGTCATAAATTTCACAGCTACAGTAGGCAATTTACAGAAAGTAAAGTGGAAAATAAGTGGTTCACCATCAGATAAAGTCACCACCATTGCCAGAGCAACTGGCAGATAAACTGAAGTTGTGGCATCCTAGATCCAAACCCATACTTTGAATAATACACAATAATAATCGGATTAATACTAACTATGGCTCTGCAAAACCAGCTTGTACAGGAAAATTATATTGCAAATTCAGCCTCACAGAAATAAATCAGTGAGTTATCAGGGAAGTTGCTTCAAAGCTTCCAAACCACTCAAAGGACAGAGCTGATCCCCCCATAAAAGCTGTTTCATTTTCACTGCCTACCTCCTACCCTCTGCATTTTTAAAGCAACTAAAAAGCTCCTGATGTAACAACTCCTTCATGCTGAGTATCAACTCGAGCTTATGCCAGCATGAAAACACAAATCGGTCGCCAACCATTCCTGCAAGAATTCCACCCACAAATAAAATTAAAACATGCTGAAATATGAAGTTCACTGCAAGACAGCAGACATGTAATGCCAAATACTGCTTTAAAAACACCAACTGTCATTTGCAATACCACCATACATTTACAGACATCAAATCGGCACACAGCAACGAGACTGAAGCCAATGCAGTCCTGTAAAAGCAAATTAATTTGCTCTGAAACAAGCCTCGTTCAAGAAGAGCAGAATGCTGAGAAGTAAAGGGATTTTCTCTCTGTACCATAAATAATAGAGGAAGAAACTGAGTGACAATCTCAGCCATGCAAATGTTTTTGCACTTAGACATCAGCAGAATGTTTGCCGAGTGTCCTGTTAATGAAGCAACCAAAATAAAAATAAAAAGCACATCCAAACCCAAGCCAAGTTTCCCATGGGACAGTTGAGTTTTCCACTTTGGATTAGGTTTACTTCAAACTAGAAAAGAAGTCTCAACAAATATTTGGAGGGAGGGCAATCCCTCTCCTTTTCATAGAATCATAGAATTGTTTGGGTTGTAAGAGACCTTTAAAGACCATCTAGTCCAACCCCTTCTGCCTTGGGCAGGGACATTCTTTGACTAGATCAGGTTGCTCAAAGCCATAGGCATTGCTCTGTACTTAATGAATCCAGTTTGCTACAAAAGCCAAAGGACATTCAACAAGTTTATTCCATCACCCTTCACTCCTGACTTCCAGGTAAACGTGAGGACATAAGGACAGCTCAGTCTGGCCTCAGTAGCCTACACTATGAAAGGTCCTACAGTTGGATTTCACAGTACTAGCAGAATTAATCCTCCCTTGCTGGTTATTCTCTTCAGAAAAGCAAATGAAACATGTCAGTAAAGCATTAGATTTGGCTCCTACAAACAAAACCAAAACCAGAGCCCCCATCTCCCAATGTAGGTGGGAAGTTGTGTGCACACAACCTACAAATTTTACTCCCACTTCTGAACAAAACATGTTATACATGTTAAAGAGCATGCCAAGATTCAGGGTCTCATCAGATGTTGTAGGGAGCATTGCATTTTGGATTCACACGATTAAATCCACAAGCATTCAGACATTGCTTCTTCTTGAACAAGCAGAGGTCCCAGTCACTTTAGTCAAAGTTTTGCCAGAGTGGAAAATCTAGGCCATTTTAGAAGTTGGCCATCAGTTACACAGACACTCATGGCCTTCATCAGGAACCGTAAACAAGAGCACTCCAACTGCAGCATCATATACTACCTGACCTGTAAACAAGCTGGGCCCAAGAGACCCCATGAAGCTCTGTACTGTAGTAGTTGTGCTTCTTCTGATGCCAGATCCAGCTCATGGCAGCTCACACATCCACCCCAGCACTTCACCAATCTCCTGTAAATTTATGTCCATTCACAAATCCTTGAGAGAAGATCTGATGGGTTTTTTTCAGATCTCAGTGTGATGAGGACAATGTTGTCAGTTCATCCCCAAAGGAGCTTAGTGACTTGCTGCAAAATTGGGGAAAGAATGGGGAGGGGAGGACAAAAACATGTACTGACCTCGCGCATCGAAGAATTCATCATCGGAGCTCTCCACAGAGTCTTTGAGGACATTCTGCATGTGCCACTGAGCACCACTGAGTCGATGCAGGGCAGCTAGAAATAGAAAGACACTCACATTAACCCACGGGAATGCTCACCTCTGCTCCAGGCTTAAAGAAAAAAAAATATTGATAAATAGTTTGTGTAGATGGCTCAGGAGGATCATTTTGGTCACCACACGTAATTTAATCAACGGTCAGCTAGAATTCTCAGGATGGCACAAAAATTACACCTCTCACTTCCACTTAACAAAAGTGATTAAAACAAGTTCTTGTTAAAGAGAAGCTTGCATCACTTTTGGCTAATTCAGTGACTTGAAAAGATACATTCTTCCCTGTTGAATTCACTAGGCTGTTCAATTCCAACACTCAAACTGTACATTGTTTCTAAGATGTGCAGCAGCATTTCCCCAGGACATGGCAGCAGCTCCCATTTAAATTCAATTTCACTTCTAAAAGAAGTGCCATCCTATTTAGCTCACAGATTTACAGACAAACTACTGAATTCTCACTCACTGAGCTGTTTTCATCAGACAGCTTTGTTTTGCTGGAGCCCGGGGCTTTCATTTGAAGCTTGCCATTTGAAGACAGGAAGGCAAAACCACATTAGAACAGGTACAGTAACAGATACTGTCATGACAACTTAGATGGCCCCCATGGATTACCGTACTCAAACTAATCATAGAATCATAGAATTGTTAAGATTGGAAGGGACCTTTA
>RSEF01000004.1:54471576-54514920 GCA_003993805.1 Himantopus leucocephalus | reverse complement strand
ATTTGACGGATGGACCACTCAGTGGATAAGGAACTGGCTGGACTCAAAGAGTTGTGGTCAAGGGCTCTATGTCCAGGTAGAAAACAGTAATGAGTGGTATTCCTCGGGGGCTGGTACTAGGATTGGTACTATTTAACATCTTTGTTGGCAACATGGACAGCAGGATAGAGTGCACGCTCAGCAAGATTGACGATGACACCAAGCTGTTTGGAGCAGTTGACATGCTGGAGGGAAGGGATGCCAGTGCCCGGCCATCCCAAGCACCTTGCAGTCCAGGCAGCAGCTCAAGCCCCCCGTAAGCAGGGATGCAGCCTCTCTGGCCGCTGCTTTGCGTGCCCAGCTCCATTTGCCCAGGGTGCCTGCCTCACAGCCCAGCCAGCTCCAGCACCATCTGGAACCCTGCTGTGCACCACTTTGGTGAGTAAACCTGACGGGCAGGGGGTTGGCTGGTGCCCAGTAGTGCTGAGGGGAACTGCCTCCCAGGGTCAGAGTCCCTCTGTCCTACAGGCAGAGGAATGGAGCTTCCCAGCTGTAACTGTGTCCTCCTTCCTTCGCAGCAGCTGGTGCAGAAGACAGAAGAGGCATCGTGTGGAACTGCGAGGCAAGAGTGAGCATGATGCGTTATGGGTACCCAATAAAATGTGTTTCCAGACTCTTGCGTCACACATACAGCAACTTGCATACCCAATTTTGCTCTGTTACCAGTAAAATTGCAGTACACAAGTTATTGTAACTTTGCAACTACAGTTGCCGTCGTGGCAGTCACAAGGCTGTTGTGTGCTTGTCCTGGGTGCTTCACAGTGGAACCTTGGGGATCACAAAGTTGTTTCCAGACAGGAATTTGGTGACATTGCAGTACTGCAGAGGAGGTCTTCTGGTAGGAGTTTGGTAGTACTATGGTGTCACCACGGAGGTCTTACGGGGGGAGTTGGTAATATTCCTGTTGAGCAACTTTAGGGCAGTATTTTGGTGGTACTGCAGGGGGTGTAACAGCTGGAGCTGGGTGGTATTGCAATGTCCCTGTGGTGCTTTTAGTCTGAATTTGGTGGTATTTGGTGGTATTGCCATGTCCGAGGGGAGGTTTTACACGCAGGGTATGTACGCTGGTACTGCACTGTCACTGGAGGATTGACAGTAGGTGTTCTGTGGTATTGCAGTGTCCCTAGGGAGGTTTAACACCGTGAGTTTGGTGGTACTGCATTGTCACCACGGAGATTTTACAGTCAGGTTTTGGCAGCACTGCAGTGCCACCGGTGAGGTTTAACACCGCGAGCTTGGTGATACTGCAGCGTCTCTGGGGACATAGTACGTTCAGGGCTTGGTGGTACGGTAGGGACACTGTGGAGACTTCACCGCCCAAGGCTCGTAGTGTTTCAGCGTCGCTGGACGTGCCACCGCAGTAACCAGCTCCACCTGCACCGCTAACGTGCAAAACAAGTGCGTGCTGCCCCGCCCATCAGCGTCCGGTGGAAATCCCGCCCTCTCCCCACAGCCGCAGCGGCCATTGGCTACGGAAGCCATGTCGTCTCATTGGTTGGCAGCACTGACCACGCCTTCACGTTTACCTGTAAGGGCATCAGACCTGGCAGACTCAGCCCCATTCCTCTGTGCCGCCATTTTGTTTTGGCTGCCCGTTCATGACAGGGCGCCGCCATTTTGTACCCGCGAGCTGACATTCCTCAATGGCAGCACCGCTGGGCCAGGGAGTCGCCATCTTTGGGCATCGTGATCCCAACCAGCTCTGTGATTGGCTGCCTGTCCCCTTTTCACCAGGAAGTGCTCACATGTACGTACAGATACATTTATTTACAATGTAAAACTGCATGTGTGTATTATATGAATACAAAACCGGAAATATGAATATAGTATACAAGATTAAAATATTAGATAATATATGTTATATAGATATATAACTGTAATTATCAGCAGTATGTGGCAGCAGGGCACGCCGAGAGCGGCTCCCGCCATCGCGCAGCGGCAGCAGCATGGCACAGCAGGGATGGCTGCCGTTCGCGGCGCTCGGGGTGCACGCCCGCTCTCACCCGGCTGCGTGGCCGTGTCCACGGCAGCCGCCAGCGCCGGACGGCAGGTGGGCGGAGGTGCCCCAGGTCCCCCGCGGCAGAGGCTGTTCCCGGCTGCGACAGATGGCGTCCCCTCCCCGCCGCCTTATGCCACCTCGCCGAGGCAGGGGACAGCTTTCACACGGCAGTCGCAGCCGCCATGGAGACGGCTTGGCCCAGGGTAGCGCAGGGTGAGGCCTTCTGCCGTGGGGCTCCGTGCTGCTCCGCCCGCCAGGGGCGGGGATTGGCGGGGCGGAGCTGGGGCAGAAAGCTCCTGCGCGGGGTAGTAACCGCCTCAGTCGGTGGTGGTGCAGGGTGAGGTGTCGGGTGGTGCTGGTGCTGCCGCTCCCGCTCCGCCGGCCGGGGAGCGGAGCGCTGCAGTGAGCCGGGGCGGGCTGTGGGGCGGCCAGGCTGGGGGGCAGCGGGACTGGGGCCGCGGGCAGCGCTCTGCGGCCGCGGGGTCGTCCCTCGTCCGCGGGTCGGTCCTGGCGGGAGTTCGCGCTGCTCCTGAGGCCGCAGCTCTGTATCGGCGGCGGCAGGAGCGGACCCGGCCGGGACCCGAGTGGGGTGAGACCAGAGCCGTGTCCCGAGGCAGAACAGGCCGCTGTGCCGGGCCCGGTCGTAGTGGGATTGTGGCCGTGTCCGGCGGGGCGGCAGCAGGGTCCGGTCCCCGCGGCTTCTGCCGGGGCGGGTCAGGCAGTGGCGGCTCCGGAGCCTCTTGAGGGCAGAACGGGTCCCGATGCCCGGGCGGGGAAAGGGGCCGGCTCACTCCTGCAGGAGTTTGGGGGGGGGGCGGGGGTGTCCCGAGGTGGGGGNCGAGGTGGGGGTGCTTCCCGGGTTTCTTGAGCACGGCTCCCCGCCGGGGGCTGTGGCTGCTGTGACCCGCGGTGGGGTTTGGGGCGCGTGGGAGATGATGGTGGTGCTGCTGGGGAAATAAGTCCGAAATAAAGTGACCCCGTGCTGGTGTTACCCCACAGAGACACGGGGCCGGGCCCTCCTTGCAAGTAGGGTACCTGCCCACCCACCCCAGTTCTCAAGGACTCTTTGAAACTGCGTGTGGGACCTCAGGGCTGTGGGCGGGCTACATTCCTCCCACCTGCTGACAACACATCACACGCACGGTTGGGAAACAAAAGTTCAGTTCAGGGCTTTCAACCCCCATCATGGAGACTTAAGTGGGACTTGAGTCCCACTTTTGGGACTCAAAACCAGACCAGGAGTCCTATATTTCTAAAGCTCAAAAATGGATTAAGTCCTGTGTTTTCAGAGCATGAAAACAGAGATTTAGTCCTGTGGTTTTGGAGCTCAGAAAAAAACCCTACCACTTTGTGCTGTGTTTTAGAGATTAAAAATGCAGACTAAGTTCTACATTTTCATTGCTTGAAAACAGAGACTATGTTGTGGTTTTGGGCCTTGAAAACAATTTCTGGGGGCTGGTTTTGGGCCTCAAAAGCAGAGCCAAAGCAGTGTGTTTCTGAAGATCAGAAAAAGCATAAGTCCAGTGTTTTTGGAGATCATCCTTTGTTTTTCAGGCTGGACAACTGAGACTAAGTTGTGTGAAACTCAGAGAAGCCCAAGCGTCCGTCCAGCTGTTGGAGCTGCAGTATAGCTGGAGTGTCTGTTAGCCAGAGGTGGAGCATCTGATATCCCAGCTGTGCAGTAGCCAGAGGCTGTGATTTGGAGCAGGAGCTGAGATAGATAACTTGGAGCTTCATATACCCGGAGCTGTGAGAACCAGGAGCATTGCTGATCCAGAGCGTCCAGTAGCTGGAGCTGTAACAAGCCGGGCAGGCACAGGCAGGGCTGTCCCCAAGAAGGAGCTCTTCCCAGCAGGGAGGAGAGTTGTCCTCCTGTGAGCGCGGAGCCCAGCCTCTTCCCACGGGGTTTAAATCCATGCTATGTGCCCCTTTCTGTGTGAAGGGTCTCTCCCAGTCCAGTTCCTAAGGGCAGAAGTGAGGTGGGGGTCCCCCTAACTCTCCTGGGGCAGCCCTGCTGCAAGGGGGTACAGGTGAGGCAGCAGCACAAAGCAGCAGAGTTTCCTTTCTTCCTCCCTGTGAGGGGAGGAAAAACAGAGCTCCTGGGTGCACAGCCCAGCCCCAGAGATGTCTGTCCCCTCCTCAGCTGGGACCATCGCATTTCTCCCCAGAAGGGCAGGTGAGAATGAGCGTCTTGCTTAAATCCCTCCACTAAGTGGGGTGCATTTCGACACAGCACAAAATAGCACAGAGCACAACCAGGCTGCAATGGCGTGCAGCTGGATGAAATCCCCACAGCTCTTGCTCCATTTTTCCTGAACTCCCTTTGCAGCTCCCAGCCCTGCAAACGCAAGGTAAAAAACACCAGGGAGGGACTTCGGTTGTGGGAGCTCCCTACACAGCACTGACCACCTTTGAGCATTACATGCTCTGCACCTGTGTTTGTATGGTGTGGCAAGAGGTGATGGGGGCAGCCCCAGTAATGGCCAAGAGGGACAAGTGCCGAGCTGGGCGCCCCAGGCATCCCTGATGAGCTCAGCAGGGAGCTGAGCCAGGATACACAAACTGCAATGACAACAACCATGGCAACAGCAAGCTGACCATCAAGTGGTGTCCAACATCCACTTAACGTGTCCACACCAAAAATGTGTAAAAGTAATATGGTATCTACCCAAGACAAGCCTCTCTGCTAGAGCTGCTCTGCAGAGATCTCCTGAACAGATGGACCCTTGCCAGGAACACCTGGCTGACTCTGATACAGATCATCTGTGACAAGGCTTTTCTGTCATCCCTGCTCCTGGCAGCGGTTTGATGAGTGTCATGCTGGTAACACCTTAAGTAATACCTATAGGTGTGCCTATAGGTAAGTGATTATAAGTATGTACTTGGTTTACTAGTTGTGATTTGTAGTAACTTGTACTTCACGGAAACAAAGCACCTGTGTCATGTGCTACAGCATCCTACAAACCTGCTGTTGTAGGCTCCACACACCTGAGGGTCATGTCACCCTCATAGGTTGTGCCCCATCAGCCTGGCCTGGGGCTTCTGCAGGGACAGGGACGCAGGCCCCAAGCTGGCATCACCCAACTCAGCCTGGTGCAGTCATGCCCACCCCGCAGCCCCAGCACAGAGGATGGGGTCCCCAGCAGGGCCAGCCCTGTGCCCAGAAACCAACAGCCAGGCACAGCCCTGGTGTGCTTGACCCTGCTGGGCTCTGCTGTGGGTACAGTGCCACCCACCTCCATCCCCTGTGGCACAGCAGCTCTCCTGCAGCGTGACCCTGAGGCCCCTGTGCCCTGGCCAGCAGTGAGAGCCCCCCAACTCAGCCCACACGGTGTGGTTGGGTGTGGGGCTGTTTGGCTGCTGTTTTGGGCACTTGGTAGGCATCGCTGGCAGCTCCTGTGTCCCTTGACATTCCTTGGATGAGGTGGGTGCTTGTGCCTCTCACCCAGGCTGAGGGCTGGCTGCTTCCATCGCCTCACTGCACTGCTGCAGTACTGCCTGCAAGGACAAGAGCCCTGTGAGGACCCAGGTCCCTGTGGGGGTCAGAGCTCTGGTCCCTAGTCCCAGTGGGCTGACCCCTGTGTGTGTTGGGGGAGAAACAGGCCTGGAGAGGAGACCCCATGATCAGGGATGTTGCCCATCGGTTGGTGGAACCAAATCACGGGTTCCTGGCAGCCCCTGCCAGAATGGGCCAAGGGGTAGAAGGGCCCCAAGCAGGAGTGACTGTCAGGGGACCCCATGACAACCATCACAGTGGGAGGGGAGCTGGGGACAGGGGGTCTGCAGGAGCCCCATGCTGGGGACACAGGGCTCACCTGTCACTGGAAAGGGAGGGACTTCAGTGCTCATGGTTGGGTGGCTTTGAAGACCTTGGCCTCAGGCACTCTCAGCTCATCCACGAGCAGCAGGGCTGTTGCTGAACTGGCCACCCCAAATCATGCAGCTGTGGGGGCAGGCTCAGACCAGCCATGCCCGGTAGGCTGTGGGTGATGGGGATTTGGGACCAGCAGCAAGCAGAGGTGACTCGGCACTCCTGTGTGCCATGCAGAGACCAGCACAGTGACATCTGTCCCCACAGCAGACACGCACATACGTGTCAGCTTCCAGCTGGGGCTGGTACCATGCCACAACTGCCTTCTCCTGCTTCTCTGCAAGTGTTTTGAGTGTGCAAACACATGCGTACGTGCTGTCAGCAGGGATGCAGCCTCACGCCTTCACACCAGGGATGTGATGGTGTATGGCCATTCTGGAAAATGCAATGGGAGTTGCAGTGGGGATAGTGGCGGGGTGAATAAAACCCACTCCTGAAGGTGCCAGGAGAGAAGCACAGATGTGCCAGAGCCTCGGGGCCCCATGCAGCACCAGCCCGCTCTGGGCAAAAAGCACCTTTTACTGTTAAAAGTAACCAAGCTTAAGCCAATCTGAGCCAGCGCTCGGTGGCTGCAGAGCAACCCCAGCCTCAGAGTTACCTCTTCCCTGATCTTTGCCCTGGATAAACCCCTGCATCCCAAGCCTCAGTGAGGCAGATTGTCCCAGCTCTTCCACCACAGTGTGTTAGACCCAACACCCCACAGAGAAGCAGCTTCCATGCAACGGGCTCCTAATGAGGTTTGTGTGGAGGAAGCCGAGTGGGACTGCGATCCCCATGCTGTTACCATCACTCCCCTGCTGCCTTCAGTGTCTTGGTGCTGGGGATGGTCCAGGTAGAAACAGGGATGGATTCCTTGCTCTCTTCGAGCACAGGGTGATGCCATCACCATCTCTGCATGCTGCTAGTGTCCACGGAGAAGCTGAGCTGTCCGCAGCAGGCTTGGCTTTTGTTTTATTTTATCTTCTCACTGAATTTTGTGGTCTGGTCTCATCCCAGTGTGGGTCTGCAAGAGAAAGTCTCCTTTATCTGATAACCTCAGCATTGCTCTGACTGAACAGCATGTGAAAGTACAACGCTGTCCTCTGGTGCTGCAGGAGGACATGGAGAAATAAATAACAACACACAGGCACAAAGACAAACGCCGCTGTTTATTGCTGGTGTTACCCAGGGAAGGGGGAAATCAACCACAATCAAGGCAACCCCCCCTGGTGTGTTTCCCAGCAGCCAGGGCAGCAGCAACTCCTGCAGGGCGCAGCGAGGATGGCAGCATCTGCAAAGGGATGGTAGAGGAGGGTCAGGGACCAGGGCCATGCCTCACACAGCGAGAGAGAGACAGAGTCCATCTGTCTGTCTGTGTCCCCCACCCCTGTCCTGCCTCGCTGGCTGGACCCAGGTGATGGACCCTGAGCAGATCCTCTGTCCTGCAAGAGTTCCCAGCAACATTCTGCTGTGGGACAGGTCACCCTTTCACCTGGCCATTGCTGCTCCGGCACCGCAGCAACCCTGTGTCTTAAGTCAGGCATCAGTGAAAAGGGAGACTGCAAACCCACTTGGCTCTGTGCAGCAGTGACTTTATAAATCAGCGGCAGCATGCCCAGCTTACCAGAATGTACCCAGCTCCTTCCTCCGGTTGATGTCTCTCTTCAGCTGGCAGAGTGCGCACATGGGGCAGCACATGGTGGAGGCCCAGTCATCCAGAATAGAGCCCTGTGGAGCAAGGGACATTGTATGAATAACCCCTTCCCACATCAGGTTTTAAGTTTTCCTATTTTTTGTCATCAACACCCCATGGCAGCTCACCCCTGGCCCCGCAGCACACTGCCACTTATGCCCAGCGAGGACTGGGATGAGGCGGTGTGTGATGGGATGACCTCCGGCTCACAGCAGGGATGCAGAGGTGTCCCTGGCTCCCTGCCTGCAGGGCTGCCCATGCAACTGCCCACTGCTGCTCTTCCCCTCAGGCACCCCTTTCTCCTTCCCTGAGCCCGCACCCCGGCACCCAGCTCGCAGCCGTTGCTGCCAGCGGGGCAGGCCCTGCGGTTGGTCACTGACCGGGATGTTGTATCTGGTGCGGTAGAGCGTCCTCATGGCCACGCTGGGGCCACACAGGCAGCACTCGTCCATGTCCCCAGCCACTTGGCACCCCAGGCAGCTGAAGCAGAAGGCTCCGCAAATACCTGCAGGACAGTGAGACTTGGCTTGGCTGAGAGTTGCCAAAGAAAGAGGAAAGGGGGGAAAGCCAGATGGGGATGCGGCCATGGGAGCTGTGGCTCTTGACCTCAGATGAGAGCTGCTCTGCTGCTGGTACCCACAAAAGTGGGGTTTGCAGCAGGGGCGATGCTGCAGGAGGCATGGAGAAAACACCAGAAACACATCATGAGCCAACACCAGGAATGAGGGGTACGTATGTACTCACACACGCTGCAGTCAGAGCAGCAATCCAGCAGCCCCGTCTGCCACTCGCCTACCCGTGGGGCAGCTGAAAACTGGGGCTGGTACGTGATCACATGGTGAGAGGCCATGTTGGGTCTCCTCCAGGCAGTTTGTGGTCTGGAATGAAAAGCCATCAGAGAAAGATGCTGCAGGTGTTTCTGAAGTGGGTGTCTTGCTCAGGCTGTTGCATTTGAAGACAAAGAGGGCAGCACAGGTCCCTGAGGGGTCCCCACTGCCAAGGCACTGCCACCCCCACTACAAAGTGAGGGGCACAGTTCTGCCAGGGGCTGCCACCGTCCTTTGCAGCAAAGCCCTCCCCAAAACCAGCCCCCCACCAAAGGCAGCAGCACGTCATCCCCCTGCCTATGCAAGTAAAATGCCTCTGTAAAAACAGAGGTCTTTCTGCTTCAGAGCCTCAGTGCTTCAATACTTCAACCCTATCTTCTCATCCACAGTTCATCTTTCGTCATTATCTGCTTAAAATGGTATTTTTTTTAACATTCACAGTGTCCCAAAGCTACTAAGGCTCAGTCCTAGCTTTCTTAAGCTCTCAGTAGTCACCTTGATCTATGCTTTATTCCCTGAGCATCTCAGCCTGCTTGCCTCCCCCTCTCCCTTCCTTCCTCACCTGCTTTCTTAGCAGGCTTCATAGAACCACATGATCATAGAATTGTCTAGGTTGGAAGGGACCTTTAAGGTCATTGAGTCCAACCATCAACTTAACACTGCCAAAACCACCACTAAACCACATCCTTAAGCACCACGTCTATCTGTCTTTTAAATGCCTCCAGGGATGGTGATTCAACCACTTCCCTGGGCAGCCTGTTCCAATGTTTGACAACCCTTTTGGTGAAGAAATTTTTCCTAATATCCAATCTAAACCTCCCCTTGTGCAACCTGAGGCTGTTTCCTCTTGTCCTGTTGCTTGTTACTTGAGAGAAGAGACCAACCCCTGCCTCTCTACAACCTCCTTTCAGGTAGTCGCAGAGAACAATAAGGTCTCCCCTCAGCCTCCTCTTCTCCAGACTAAACACTTCAAGACAGTGGGTTTTCCTTATCCCTTTTCATCACCCTAAGCCCAGTCACCAGTTCCCACCCCTCCTCCACTTGCATGTCTTTGCCAGTGCCTCATCATCATACTCCTCCTCCTCATTTCCCTGGGGCCACCATGGCCCCTGGAGCCCTGCTCCTGCCCATCCTTCCCCAGTGAGGGGCTGCAGCCTCTGAGAACAGCAGCACTCCTGCTCTGCAGCACCATCCCCAAACCCACCTCCACCTGCACCTCCATCTCCACCTCCAGATGTGGCCCCTTCCCTCCTCACTGCCCCCTACAAGGCACAGCACTACCCTCTGCCATTCTCACTTCAGCCTTGGAGCTTTAATTAAAAAAAAAAATAGAAACTAGAGGATGCTCCCATGAGAAGTCCCATACAGACACACTCCCTGCCCTGTGCCCAAGTTCGGCACTGCTCTGTTAAGCAGCACAGGGATGAGATGCAAAGGCTCCCGTGCTCTTACAGCTACAAGGGCTCTCTCCAGCTCCCAGACATACATCCTCAGCAAAGAAATCATCAGTGGAAAAGCAGGCTGAGCTTTGAATCCCATAACCGCGGGGAACGATTCCAGGGCAGTTCCCTGGGGAGGTCCTCTTCAGCCGCCATGTCCCTGCACAGCCCACAGGTGTTTCCACGACGGGCATTATGGGTGTTCAACAGCGCACCTTTGGATAGTTTTTGTCCTGCCTGCCCCTGCCCAGCTTTGTCACGTCTGTCCTGCCTGTGCAGGGGTGACAGCCCAGCCCAGGAGTGCCCATTGAGCAGCCCTCCCCTCCCTGCCCTAGGGTTCCCTGCCTTTGTGTGACAAGGGCAAGGCAGTGCCTGAGTTTCAGGACACAGGGAGGAGCAAAAAGAAAAACAGAGGAAGCATTTACATTTTGAAGAAAGGAATGATGACATTAATCCCTGTAAATGCTGTTAAAACACTATAAAGGGAATGAGATTATTTTCACAGCAGAATTACACATCTACACAGAATTTAAGTATTAAACACAAGACTCCAGGAATACAGTGGAATAAATATCTTACTACGCCCAGCACACAGATGATGCCATTACCCGCAGTGGACACCAGAGAGATGCAGGCTGTGGCATTGTGTTTGTATTGATCGTTGTCAACAGGCGGCAAAGGGGTCAGTGGCTCTGCCAGCAGCTGCTGTGGCTCCCCATCACTTACAGACTGGCCTGGACACCTCTCTGCTCTCAGACACAGCCTGTTGCTGTATAGAATCATAGAACGGTTTAGGTTGGAAGGGACCTTTAAGATCATCTAGTTCCAATCTCCCTGCCATGGGCAGGACACCTCCCACTAGACCAGGTTGCTCAAAGCCCCATCCAACCTGGCCTTGAACACTTCCAGGGCATCCACAACTTCCCTGGGCAATCTATTCCAGTGCCTCACTACCCTCACAGTATGGCTGACCCTGGTCCCCTGGGAGTACACAGAAAGGAAAAGGGGTGTTGAATTATGCTGTAAAAGGGAAGAAAGCTTGTAAAAAGTCTCCGCATGATTTGCTCATGACCTTTTGCAGATTTCTGCGGGCAGCAGAAGCGTGGCTGGGCTGAGAGACTGGTAACTGTTCCCATTAGGTGATGAGTGGCCATGAAGGGCGAACCACCAGCCTGAGGGATTGCCTCAGCCACCGGCCTCTGCCAGCAGTTAAAAGGCAAGGGTGCCCTTATAGGCAGAGCTGACTGTGGACTTTCCCTTCCTCTCCCCAAGTACGAGTACACCATGTCCCTGCACGGATGGAGGCTGTGGTGCGGAGCAGGCAGCAGCCTGGAGAAGCCTCCGCCACACGCTCACCTCCTGAGAGGTGGCCCAGGCCCAGAACACCCAGCACATCAACCTCAAGTGCCCCCAAAGCTCCACAGCACCACCAGCGGTGCTGGAACAGCTGACGGGAACAAAAGGGATCCCGAGGTACACGCAGCCACAGTTCACTAATAACCAAGGTCTTAAAGCAGCACTTTGTTATGTGTAGGCACACGTATATGTGCACAAACGAACAATAGAGTGCAGAAGCTGTCGTCTTTTATATCTGCTGCCCACTTCTGTTGAGATGCCTGTCAGCATCACCCGGCACCCTCTGGTTTAGCTTTGAAGTGGTTTTCCAAGTAGAAAACCTCACCTCTGTTTCCACCCGTTCCCCAGCAACACCGCTTCAGCCATGAGCACTTTCCATAGTTTTTTACCGCAGCTCTTGCTGAAGCAAAGCCAAGCCATACGTACCCGCTGAGTTGCCCTTCTGCCAGGAGACGTGTGTCCTTTTCCTCGTTCTCATCCTTTATATGCTCTGGGTGCTCCCTGGCAAATGAACTCCGTGTGACTAACAGACCAGATGCCGGCTTATGTGCTGCTTTGCGCAATTGCAGCTTCCCTGCTGAAGGCAGCCGGCTGCAAGCTTGCTGCCGCTCCGGGACGGGCTCCTTCTGCCCCCCCAACTTTTCCCTACCCCATCACCCTGCAAGCCCAGAGACCCGATGGGACGAGCCACTTTCGGTAGCAGTTTTCAGAGGACAGTTTGCTTTTGGGCTCCTGCGCTGCCTTAAGCCATATGCCACTGGAGGTGCAGTGCCTTTCCTTCATTAAGCCTGAGCATTAGCAAGAACTGACTGTAACTGCACTGGGTGACATAGGCAGTACCTCAGGGTACAGCTACAAAATCATACCATGTTGTTGCTGGGATGAGATGGCAGCATGGTATTTCTCCTCTCCCTCTCTCTGCATTCCTGGCCTTTACCTCTCTTAGGCTAAAAATGCAGTTTTCTCTATTTCCAGGGATCATCCACAGGACTGTCTGGGCCATCGGGGGTTTAGGCAGGTGGGAGTGCTGCAGCACAGACCCACCCCGCAGCGCTGACAGAGCCTCTACCTGCCCTTTACAAGGTTTGTGGTGAAGGTGAAGGCAGGGGTGGAAAAAATATCATATTTTCCTTAGAGAGTGAAGCTGGGGGAGATTTGTAGGGGTCAAAAATCCTTTAGCATCTCTCTGAGAGTGATGGAGGGTGGACGTAACCTCTGCCTTTTTGGACGGACAACGTACCACTAATAGCCCAGTGCAGGCAGGCGTGCTCTGCCCGGCTGTGGTCAGGAGGCAGCAGGGTTTGCCCATGGAGAGGACTTGGCAAGCCCACGACCCAACCAGGTTTTTAATGTCAGGCAGGTGGGAATTCACGCTCCAGGTCTGTAGGGGAGCATGTCTCTGCAATGCAGGAGGTGGTCCAGTGCCAGGCAGCCAAAAATCCCCAAGGCTTTATGTTCAGACAGGTGGAACCAGCCAGCAGCCCTGGACAGCCAGCTGGGCCACTGCAGTAGGGACAACTCAGCACTCAGTGGCCTGCAGCCATCACCTGCCTGCCGGAAGCCCCAGCTCTGCCCTGGAGCAGAAGTCACTTTTCCAAATTTTGCAACTTGGATGAGCAACACCGACTCCTCCTAAGTATTAAACATCCTTTTTAAAAGCTGAGTAACAAAATACTACTGGAAATCTTTCTCTGCAGCGGGTGCAGGGAAATGTCAGCTGCATTGGGGGCTGCTGAGATGGATGGAGCAGGAGAAGCACGGGTGCTTTCAGGTGGTGCAAGGTTGACACACACGCTGGCAGGAAGGCAAACTCTACTCTTTATTCATAATGTAAAACAGGGAAGGGGAAATCAACTGTAATCAAATCAAAACCCCCATGGTGCATTTCCCAACAGCCAGGGCAGCGGCGAGTCCTGCCCGCAGCGGCGAGTCCTGCCCACAGCGGCTCCACAGGGCACAGCGAGGATGGCGGCATCTGCAAGGGGACAGGAGACGAGGGTCAGGGAGCGGGGCCATGCCTCGCTACAGTATGTGCGCGTGTGCCCAGTCCTGCCCTCCCATCCTGCATGAGGTTCCCAGCAACATTTTGCTGCAGGACAGGTCACTCTTGTCACCTGTCCGTGGCCATTTCCTCATTGCAGCAACCCTGTGTCAGGTGTTGGCAGGAGAAACTCCAGGAAGCCGCTTGGCTGTGTGCGGCTGTGGCTTTATAAACCAGCGCCAGCACGCCCAGCTTACCAGAATATGCCCAGGTCCCTCCTCCGGTTGATGTCTCTCTTAATTTGGCAAACGGAGCACATGAGGCACCACGTGGTGACACAGAAGTCAGAGCAAATGGACCCCTGTTAGGAAGAAATTGGTTAGGGATGTAGTCTTCCCAAAAAACATGTTTTGGCCAAGAAAATGTTAATCACATTCCACATCGTGTGCCCTTCATTTCCAGGCTGGCTCCAGCATCTGAGCAGCAGACACTAAAAACCAGGGCTGGCAAACCCCCACACAGTGGAAAGAAAGGAGAGAGCCCTTTCTGCAGGTAGCTACTGATCTTTCAGCTTCCGAATAAGACTGGGAGTGGGGGGAAACACACACAGAAAGAGACAATTTGGGCAAACTGGACTTGGGCCACCACAGTTTGCACTGAGGATGGCGCTAACCCCCGGCGGAAAGAAACCATTTCACATATGTACTGTATGAGAATGTCCACCTTTCTCCTGCATCTGATTATAGATGTGTATCTATGCAACTGACAATCTATTATTTAGCCTGCCCACAATTATCTCAAGTCTTTCCCATCTTTCAAAGACTGGGGACAGCACGGTGAAGCAGTAGCCAAGGCTCTGCGAGCTGCTGTGGTTGGCGGCAGCTGAAGGCAGGACACGTGCCCTGGCGAAGGGTGCTGGGAAGGAGCTGTGTCCGATTAACATGCGTTGTTGGACACCAACCCAGGGATCAGCAATGCCGAGGGCGCCCCAACCCCTGTCCTCTGCTCCCCGCATCATGCAGGATACGAAAGTGAAAAAAAAGGTGAGCGGAGAGCCCTGCTGCTCATCTGCTCATCCCTGATGTACAGAGAGGGGCCTTGGGGGCACCTCATCTTTCAGCCTCGCATCACAGTGAGAGGGTGGGTTAACCACTGACCGGGATGTTGTATCTGGTGCGGTAGAGGGTCCTCATGGCCACGCTGGTCCCACACAGGCAGCACTCGTTCATGTCCCCGGCCACTTGGCAGGCGAGGCAGGGGAAGCAGAACATCCCGCAGCAGCCTGGCAGGGGGAGAAACGCAGCGGCAGGTGAGGCTCTGCTTGCCTGCCCAGCACCACCAGCATCAGGGGAGTAACTGGGGGGACCAGGCTACATGGCTGTAACTATCGCACCACCAACCCAAGCAGCAGGGGTGAGAAAAGTGTCCCAAGAGAGCATGGGACCGACCACAGCACGTCACTGCTGACGGCTGAGAGACGGGACTGCCCAAGGCACTCACAGACGCTGCAGTCGGTACAGCAGTCCATCAGCCCTGTCTGCCACATGCTCCTCGAGGCAATGGGCACGGCCATGGCGTACTGCGGCTGGATCGTCACGATGGATGGGGTGGCCATTTCTAGTTGCTCTTCTGAAAGACATGAGAGGGGAAAGGGACAGTTAATGAAAAAAATGCGGTTGGTCTGATCCCCCAGCCGAGCTGGTCAACACCGCTTCTCAGCAGACCGCCTTTTGCCCACCACCTCCCTTGCTGCTGCTGGAGGTGACAAGGTGTAACCATATATTACCTGCATTTTTGTTTTTTCAAGGTTTTTGCATTTTCTGCCATTTTATCCAGCCTTCAAAATAACATCAGGTCATTGGCATTTCCCACTCCACCCCAGAAAGGCTTCACTTGTGCTTAGACACAGTTCACCAATTTCCCTTGTGCCAAGCAGGGCTGGGCAGTGAACCTAGGCTAATGCCAGTGACTTGGGCATTTCAGTTGTTGAACTTGGCATATTTTACACAAGATCGCTTTGGTGCGGGTACAAAGCGTGAGGGAAGCAGCTGTGGTCTTGCATTTCCTCATAACAAAACTGGGCTCCGGGCAAGAGAGATACTGTAGAAAACTAGTATCACTGGTTTCTTGTTGTAGAGAGCCAGAAAGGCAGAAATTTAACACCATGTCCCAAGTCTGAACACCAGTCCTTGCGTTCCTGCGGTTAAGCAAGCAAGTAAACCTTGGAAACTAGTGTCGTGGTTTAACCCCAGCCAGCAACTGGGGCCACGCAGCCTCTCGCTCACCCCCTTTCTCCCCCCAGAAGTGTAGGGAGAAGAGGGAGGAAAGGAGGGGAAAGGCAAAAAAAAACCCAACTCATGGGTTGAGATAAAGACAGTTTAATAGAACAATAACAGAAAAGGAAAATAATAATAATAATAATTATGGTAAAAGAATATACAAGACACAAGTCACTCTCACCACCCAGTGAATTGGTTGCCCAGCCAGGCCCAAGCAGAGATCACAGATCCCACCACCACCTCCTGGCCAACCCCCATTTATATACCGAGCATGACATCTATGGGATGGAATATTCTATTGGCCATTCTATTGTTCAGTATATGCTCCTTCTCAGCTTCTATGGGAAGCTGAAAAAAGTCCTTGACTAGTATAAACATCACTTAGCAACAACTAAAACAACATGTATTATTGACATTCTTTTCATACCAAATCTGAAAACGCAGCAACCACTAGAAAGAAAATAAACTCTGTCTCAGCTGAAACCAGAAAAACCAGTAAGCCTCAGATCTAAAAAAAAAACCCCAAAACCAAAACCAAATCTCTGTGCTTCTATTCCCTCAGACAAGTAAAAGACAGTACAAAGCATCTCAGATAACACTTTGTCATGGTTTCTGTTGGGATAGAGTTAACTTTTTTACTAGCAGCTGGTATAGTGCTATGTGTTTGGATTTGGGATGAAAAATACTTTCGATAGCATGCTGGTGGTTTTGGTTGTTGCTAGGCAATCAAGGCCTTTTCTGCCCTTCATATCACCTCACCAGCGAGCAGGCTGGGGGTGCACAAGGAGTTGTAAGGAGACCTGGCCAGCACAGCTGACGCCAACGGACCAAAGGGATATTCCATACCATACCACGTCATGCTCCGTATATAAAGCTGGGGGAAAAAGGAGGAAGGGGGAAATGTTTGGTGTGATGGTGTTTGTCTTGCCAAGTAACCATTACGTGTGATGGACCCCTGGTTTCCTGGAGATGGCTGAACACCTGCCTGCCCATGGGAAGCAGTGAATGAATTCCTTGTTTTGCTTTGCTTGCGTGCGCAGCTTTTGCTCTACCTATTAAACTGTCTTTATCTCAACCCACGAGTTTTTCCTCACCTTTACTCTTCTGATTCTCTCCCCCATTGCAACCTGGGGGAGTGAGCGAGCAGCTGCATGGTTCTAGCCGCCGGCTGGGGGCACAACACAATTAAAAGCAAGTTTTGCCCTGAGGCCAAGTTCTTCTAGTTATGCACAATTAGGAGGAAGGGGAAGGAAAAGGAAAAAAAATAAGATAAACTGCCTGCTCACATTTATTGAGACTTTTTTGCTACAAATTGGATTGTTGGTGGTTTTTTTTTTTTTTTTTTTTTTTNNNNTTTTTTTTTTTTTTTGTTTTCGAAATAGCAGCTTGGCAAATGCAGAAGCATGCTGCTGGGTGGTCAGGCTCCTCCCCTCCCACCTCCTGAGCTCACAAGCCTGAACAGAAACTGATATGAAGTGGCTGATGCTTGCGGGGGGAAGGACGGGGGACGGGGACCCTCAGTCTCCACCCTTTTTGGCAAGGCATGCTCCTGCAGAGATCCCACTCCTGGCTTCACCTGGCAGCACACGCCAGCCTGCAAGGCCGGTGTGAACGTGGCCAGACGCAGGATCAGGGATGCGTCCCGAGGGAAACTCTGAACGTTCACGGCCTCCGAGCGCTTCCCTCTCCCGATCCCCAGCAATGCTACCGACACACGGCACATCTCTCTACTTTCTACACTTTTACAAATGCACAGTATTCTGCATACGAGTATTATTCACATACTTTCTTCTCTCTTAGCTGCAAACATTAATGAAGAGATTGCAACATCATGATGCTTTTACCACCAATAGCACACCCCATTGAAAAGGACAGCAAATACATAGGGAGACCAGGCAGCAACAGTGACTGACATCCAAGCTTCTGGCAGGACAGCAGCTACATCCAGCACATCCTCAGAGCCTACCAGAAAACACATAGAGCTAAGCAGCCTTGCTAAGAGGAATTTGGTCTTGAGCATCCATGTAGACAAGAGAGAGCCTAATTTAAACAGAGAGCAAAGTACCAGCCAGATTCCTTTAATGCAGTTATAGAATTCTGGTAGCAGGAGAAAGCAGCAAAGAAGAACTAACCTCTCCATAATTCAGCTTTTGTGCATAGCTTTTTAAAAGCCTCTCCCCTTCCCCAAGTAGAATTTGCCATATATTTTAGTTTAAATTATGTGCCGAGCAGGAAAAAAAAAATATCTCTACTTTTCCACTATTATCCCACTCTTCCCAAGCTAACAAGTTTTTACTATTTCCATGCTTTAAGAGAACCAACCTTCTGGTGAGCAGCCTGCCTCAGTGCAGCCTTCCTTGCTGGCTGGGGACCTGTGCAGAGAGGCTCTGGGGAAGATGAAACTAACTTTTCTCACTCTTAGAAACTCCTATTGGCAGCTAGCAGTGAGCAAGTAAGGTGGGAGGTAACTGGAGAGGGAAGGTCACAAGCTGTGCAGAGCACAACTTTTTTTTTTTGTTGTTTTTTTCCCATTTCCCACAATTAAATCATAGACTGCTATTCATCTTTTTTTTAAAAAAAATGACTGCATGTATATTGTCTTATTCCCTTAACTCTGTTTACATGTGCTTGTTGTTTGGGGGAGAACAGCTCTGAATGATGTGCACTTGTTGGGACAGGCAGTTTTTCAACATTTTTCCCCAAAGAAAAAGCATACATCTCAGATCCCAGACCAGACTAAATGAAGAGCATCTCAGGGTGCTTCACTCTGAGCTTTTCCTTTTCCTCAAGGAAAAGGCTTCGGACAAATGGGTTGTGCAGACCTGCTTGCTTTCACAACCAGGCTTGGGCGACGGTGGGTGGGCAGCGTGGGGGCAAAAGGGGGCCGTGGCAGGGGCTCCTGGGTGGCTGAAATCTTCCTGCGGTGCCCAGAACAGCCCCTGCCCCAGCCCACTGATGCAGAGGGCAAAACAGGACCCTCTCAGTCAAAGCCAGCACCAGCTAAACCCATCTGCATCGGGGGGTGGCTCCCTGCAGGTCAGCAGCCTGTGCCGTGACACCGTGATGGGGGGGAAGCCCCAGCCCTGACTGTCTGCCTCCACTTTCATTCAGCCCCAGGTAAGGAGGCAGCTGTGATGATACTTTTGCTTTTAATCCTCTCCCCCATCTGTAGTAAGTGTGCCCCCTGCTCCTTCTCAGGGATGCACTTGGGGTTTCATTTCTGAATGAGTAAATACACCCCACGTGGAGGTTTTCTGTAAGAATTAGGCTGATTCCCTAAGTGCTGGTCACAAGCTATTGTAAAATTAACTGAGTCCTTACCATACACTCATCTATTTCCCTCTATGAGATACTAACATTTACTATTTCTTCACTAATATGCCCCAAATATTTAACCATTCATGCCCTGTGCAAGTCACTGACCGTTTTGGATGCCCTTCCACATTTCATAGAGAAGCTGTGACAGCAGAACAGCAGGTTTTGTTTTCCAGCATGGTGAGTTTGCAGTGAGCACAGAGTGGGTCTGAGCAGCTTCTTGCCGAGGGGCAACGCAAGTTCAAAGCATCCCATGTGAAGTGCTGATGGCGCGTTTCCCTTCTCTCTCGCCAATGGGGGAAGGAGAAGTTCTGGGTTAAACTGCAACTTCCCAGCTTTGCTATCAGGCCAGGATTTATGGTGCGTTAAATGCAGCCTTTTACCAATAATGCTGCTGAGGTAACAGTGAACTGTGCCCTAAAATACTCCCCTTGGCTGCCAACAGCTCCAAAGTTTAACTGTGTCTGTCCTTGCTTTATGGCAGGGCTGCCTGGCTGACCCCTGGCTGGATCGTACGCATGTTGTTTTTATTGAAAAACATTGCAAGAGGCTGTGGGAATTGAGGTTTGCAAAAAGTTGTAGTTCAGCCAATGCTTTCTAGGAGAGACACCTGATATCCCACTGGCTGGCTAGACTCTGCGCATGCAAAATGCCAGCTAGCCTAGGAGTCTGCTGGGGAGAGAGGGAAATGGGAAGTTGAAATGCACGGTCAGTAGGGGAGATAACACATTAGAAAAAAAGGTCATCAGCAACATTTTAAGGATTTTAACAGTTTGTCCTCTATTCAGATGTGGGGTGATGCTGACTGCCTGAGCAACCAGGCCCTACAAGTGATTTTCTTCCGCAGAAAAGCAGCCGACTTCTCCCTCCAATCCTGGTACATCAAAGTGTAACTGTCCTTCGTCGCCCTGAGGAAACACCACCATAAACATACCTCAGCTCATCCCCTTCATCCAGCATTTAAGTGGGCCAAAAACCCTGCAAAAATCTCACCAGTGAAATCAAAACACGAACTCCTGAAACTCGCAGCAAGAGCATCACCCTCGCCCAGCGCTGGCCAAGAGGGCCCATTGCCTCCCATGGCAGCCACCGTGGTTTCTGGTCGGAGCTCACTATGGGGCCTGACCAGGGCTCTGCCGATGGCTGGTGGCCACCATCCCCTTCACTTGCAGCTTCTCCGGGTTTGTGAAGTGGCTCTGTGGGAAGATGGGCAGTGGGCTGCAAAGCACACCTCTCAGCCACAGCAAGACAACAAAGAGCAAAAAGTCTCAATAGCTAGGAAGAAAGGAAACATGCTAACAAAGCCAAACGTGTAATGCCTTTGTCCACGTGGTAAGAACAAAGGATTATTTCCAAGCAGACAATGGAAAAATTTAGCTGAAATTAATATTCACCAATTTAATGTGTATTACAGTAAATGCAATTTAAAGATTCAGAATTGCAGATCCAATAAAACTCCCTGAACACATTTTTGCTTTCTCTTCAAAGAACAAAGTATAAATTATGCGGTCTACCATTGTGTTTTACAGAGAAGTGGCAACCAGAAACTAGTTTATTCCATATTATGCTGACACCATCCACATGCAAACATTCCCACCTGTTCTCCGTTCCATTTGAAACCACGCCACCATGCAACTTAAAACACTACCACAAATGAGCAAAGGCACCTTCCCCAGTACACTTCCTTGTGCTCCCAGTTACACAAACCCTGGCATCTCGAGCGGCGAGAAGCAGGTTTGTTTACAGAGGATCCGCTGTAAGCCCACCGGTGTGCAGGTCAGAGGGGGCTGTGCCTGGGGACTTCTCTCCAAGGCTCTGGTCTCACCAGCCCTTTCAAGAGGCAGAGTAACAACCTCAGGGTTTCAACAGGGTTTTGTTTCAGACATGGGGAAGGGCTTCTGTGTGTCTGAAACTTTGTTTTTTTCCAGATGTCTCAGCTGGTTCAATGGAAGAGTGTCTCTCCCCCAAACCTTGCCTCCTCCCCACAACTTGGAAGGACTCAGGTGAAAGGAAAATCCTTGCAACTATAAAAGCCAGAGGAGAAAGGAGCTGAGCAAGTGCTAAGGAAAATTCTCACAGCCCTTAGAAATATGGCTATGGGTCGGGTTCACGTCTCACCGAAACTGAAGCAACTGCAGTTGGTGCAAGGAGAGAGCAGTTCCCTGCCCACACCTGTGCGTCCCTTGTCCCTCCAATGCCACGGACACTGCACACGGTGGAGTGGGTCCGCTCAGCTGGCTGATCACACAGAAAATGGGGCTGGGGTTATGGTTGGGGCCACCTGGGCAAGCTGCCTGAACCCCTGGTGCCACAGACACCCCAACCCGAGGCCCAGTGGACAGCGGGGAGCTCACAACTGGGGCCAAGGGTGTTGCTTTGCAGCAGCACACAGCCGCAGTGCGTCAGACCCAAAGGAAAGTAGTGGGGAGTGGTTTCACATCCCTCTGCGGTCACATACTGGCTTGGGTAAGGGTTTGTCACAAGATGCTTCACACAGCCGGCTGAGATTCTGCTTGCTGCGCTCTTTGTCTGTTACTTCTCACCATCCTTTCAGCAGTGCCACTCTTCCTCTGGGTCACTCAGATCTACAGGACAATGCCGTCTGGGAATCAACCTTAATCTCAGGAGCTCACAGGGTAAAAACCAATTAAGGTAAAAATCAACAATCAAATCAACCCCCTTGTAACAGACTAGTTCAACTCGTTAATTATGTAATCTGCTACTTCATTAATTCCTTAATTCACAAAATCACTGACTTGCATCCATGCACAAGCAGAAGATGTACCAAAGGGTGCGAGTGCGGGTCCTTCTGTCCCCATGTCCATTCCCACACGGCAGTGGGAAGCAGGAGAACCTCAGCAGTCTGGCTGCTCTTGGGCCAGCTCTGGAGGCTTTCTTGGGTAAGATGACCTGTGTCTACCTTCCAGCTTGGACATATGCTCTGTGCCATTTCTACGGCCTCCCAAGAGTTTTATCCCAAGCTGCCAGCTGCTGCCACCATGCTGCAGGGAACAATGGACGTTACCTTCTCCTGTCCCTTGTGTCTGGCATACAAGATGTCCTTGCTTTAACCTGATGGCGCTGCTTGCAGCATACATGAAGAGCAGAGCATTAGCCCAACAGCTGAGCAGGAGCTGAGTGAACAGCCACACGTGATGAAGTTAATCCAACATTAACCAAGGTATTGGTAGAATGACATCCAAAACACTTTGCAACAGAATTTGACATGCAAATAGTTTTTAAATGTATTGATGTTACTTAGTAAAATAAGTTGTACTGTTTATTAGACAGGGCCTTCACTGCTTAATAACAAAGACGCTTTTTAAGGCAGATGGGAGAAGGCAATCTGAGAGAGAGTTGGATTGGGAGAGATGATGTGCAAGAGAGTGACGCTGTGCAGCTCCGCACCTGCTGCACACATGTGACCACAAGTCCTCTTCAGAGGAGAGCTTTGCAGTTCAATGGCAGTCTCGTTTCTCCCCTCCGTGTGCATGTGAAGCCTCTTGTGTATGACAGGATTTCTTCTGCGTGACTTCATCCACCCAGCACCCAACGTGCTTACCCCGATAGCCTTTCATGGTAGCTCCCTATATGTTTAACCTCCAGTTTTCTGAAGTACTTTCTGATTTACCTTGGCATAAATAAGTCAGCACTGAGCAGCTCAAACTCTTGAAGGCAACTTTTTGGTCCCCCACCTGCATTGCCACTGATTTCTTGAGCAAGGCCTGAAGACACAAGATACAACAGTTGCCACCTTTCCACCTGCACCGTAGCAGATGGCTTCCTTGTGTGGATGTCCCAAGATCTGAGGACCCCTGACAGCACAGCATCTCATGACTGGGCTGAGACATGGGAAGGAGCGAGAGGATGCTCTCCCCATCCTATCCAGCGTATGAGAAAAAACAGGCAACTGGTGCCCAGGTTGCGTTGGCTGTGGAGAGCACCCTCACCAGATTAAGACCTAACAAGGGAAGAACCTGAGGGTGCCAGAGCCCTGCTTGGGGTTGAGCAACCAGGTCTTTATCAGCTGTCACCTGGGAGAGGAGGTGCGCACTGCAGCACCAGACCTTCAGCCTGTCTTTTACCCCGCCGAGAGCGACCTCAGCCTCAACAACTTCATGGACAACCTGCACTTACAGAGCCTGGGTTTTCTGCCCTGGGTCTTCCCCCCAAGCAGGAAGGAGACAGACCTCCCGGCCCCTCTGGCTGACAGACACGGTCAGCGCAACACCTTTTCCAGTGACCTGTCAAATCTTTCATTTATTGCATTACTGCATCCACTGTGTGGTGTCATGCATGCGGAAGTAGGGGGGGGGAAAAAGGCATCATGCCAACACTAAACAAATAAAGGCTTTAAGGTCCCTTCCAACGAATGCTTAAATAAAGCACAACAGTAATGCAAGTATTGCCAAAAAAAACATTACGATGTACATAAAGTCTGTGCTTTCCTTCGTTTTTCTCTCAAGTACTTTTATTTCCATTTATATAGTTCCTGAAAAAGAGGTTAATATGACAGCATTTGGGGGGAAATAAGCTCTGATGAAGGTAGAAAATCTGCTTGACAAATATTTGGCCATGCTACAGCATGACAGCCAACACAAAATGCACACTGCTCTTTCTATTAAGCAGCCACTTAACACTGTTGAAGTTTCTCCTCAAAACAGTCCCCTAATCCTATGCATGTGCTGTTGCCTGCAATGTTAGCTTAGAGAAAAAATTATTTCCCTTCAATATCCTGTTCATTCAGGAGCTGAACAATACTTTGGTGCCAGTCCAGGAAAAAAAACAAGGTACTGCAGAATGGGCATGCAGTTGCTTCCCCCCAGCCCTCACAGCTTGTTACAGGCTTGGTTCTGTTCTTTATGCAGTTGAAGCAACGTATTTTATATTAGGTATTTCTCCTTGGTACTCTACCTGCCATAGCTAAGAAGCTCTGCAGTTTGGAAGAATTGCATTCTGCTGGTGTCAACATTCAGGGGTGGGTTTTGTTTTTTTATTTTTTTTTCAGTAGGGCTGGGATTTGCACTCACTCTTCCAGAAACGAAAGCTGTATTTTTAGAAGTTTTGAACTTGGCATTTGCACACTGGGTTTTGTTGTTGGTTTTGGTTGGTTTTTTTTTTAATTGTATTAGACCTCTTACTGCTTAGCTCAGACAAACCCACATGTGTACATCTGCCTGGTTGGGGGTAGGGGAGTGGTATTTCTTAAACACCGCCATCCAGGAAAAGAAAAGTCCTGTAAAATCATACAAGGTGTTTTGCAATTTCTTTTGTAATTCCGGTACTGTATCTAGCACACACTGTGTTAAAATTTGCTCTGGCCTTTTGCCTCTGTCACAAACTGCAGGGAGGCACTGCAGGAAACTCACCTCTCCAGTATGCCAGGAGCCTACAGCTTGTACCGAAACTTCACACTATCCATGGCTGGTTAACATCCACATTTTTTCTTGTCAGCTTTGTTTTGAAGCTTAAGCGGATCTTCTCTCCTGGTATTTGCACTGTGATGCATTTAGAAACAAATTAATGGCTCTTCACCTTCTTTCACCAAAAGGAAAAAACAAAGAAGCGCCTACAAAATACATTCTCCCTCTTCTCTTTCCCACACTGGGAAACCATCACAACGGTTGTGCTTTCAGTGTCTTCCTTGAATAGTGGCTAACCACAATGCTGTGCTGCTACAGGTGATGAGCTACCTTAATTTTCAGCTGGCTTTTTAGTGACTTCAGCCCACAGGATGCTCTGATCTTTCCACATGCTCACACACATTTCTAACGCTGAGTCACCTTTTTGTTCCAAGGTTGCACTACCAGTGGCTGGTGCTACATCTGACCTACTGACCCCCTGCAGCCAAACTGCCTTCCAGCCACGCTGGCTGGCCCATGGTGTTTGTACATCACAGTTCCTGAGCTAGGTGCCTGCAGCGCAGACTTTCCTGAAATTAGAGGGAGGGAAAAATCTGACCCCCTTGCATTAACAATACCATATTTATCAAGAAATACACGAATAGCAAAATCCAGACACAATTCGCCTTGGATGACCTTACAGCAGGTCCCTCCCCCTGGCAAAGATGAGTGTGAAAGCTCCCGTGTGCCACTGTCCCAAGCGGGCTTCTGACTCAAAGATCCAGCCCCACCAGGAAGGGCTGCCGATGCCTTGGCAACCCCTCCCCATATCCCTGCAGGAACTAGCACCCATGTGTACCTACAGCTACTCCTGGACAAAGAGCTGGTGTTGCTTTGATACACCTTTCTACAAAGTACAATAGGAGCACACAAAGGCAAACGTTTGTATTGGTTACAGAGTTTTCTGTTTCGCTGAGCAACTGCCAGCGTTTCACCTTTGCCTTTGCAAGGCACATCTGACCTTCCTGCTGCCTCCAAAAGCATTTGTTATCTCAGTGTCCTGGGGAGGAACATTTGGAAAGGGAAGGGGAGGCGAAATGCAACATTTGACACTGGAGGAGAGACGTCCAGAGGACACTGTGTATTTGTGCAAAAACACACTAGCTAATAATGAAGCTGCTGCTTAGAGATAGGTGTATTTGAGAATTTTTTAACAGACTATCTAAATACAGCGGAGAGCGTCTTTGTTGAGATTTGGAATAGAATAGCTTGGGAATGGAAGGAGAGGAGAAGATATCCACGTATACCTGCCAGCAGATGCAAACAGGGTTTTAGCCAGGAAGTAGTTTAGCCTTTGACTCTTCTGCACTCAAAAAGTTATTTCTTATTTCTCACACAAACAACACTCTCAGTATTATAACCTAGAACCTAAACCTTTCTTCATTCTTCAGGCAATGAACCTAAGATACAGCTATAACTTATCTTTGTAAAATGCATTTCGAGATGAACTTGGAAAACATGCAGTGATTTTCAAGTTTAGGACACAAGCACTGCTTTGAAACGTGAATTTTTACTCTATTTAGCTACACCTTCTTCTTCCTCTCATTACAAGGCTTGTGATAAGTTGTCATTGGACAAAGGACACTAGTAGGTTTCAAAGGCACTACAAAATGTGAGCTTTTCCCAAATCTAAGCTACTTAAAGATGCTTTAATATGTTAAAAGGTATGAATAACTTTTTACCACAACCTCTCTAAGGTAATGTTACAAGTATTAAGAAACTGATCCACACTAATTATGTGACAAGACTTTTTTATTACTAGTAAATGCCTTATAACCGAAGTTCGACATGCAGTTGGATGCATCCAATTCTCCCTCTACAAAATACAACTTTGTCACACAATTGTTCAGAAATTTATTATTCTTCATATTTAAACTGCTTTTCTTCAACTTAATACTTCCTCCACCCCAAAATTATAAACCCTATTTAAGAACAATTTCTGCCTAAGAACCAAGGAGGCCCTAAAAGCAGTTACACTTCCTAATATTTTCACCTATTTCTTATATGCAGTCAGGCTGAAAAAACTACTTTTTCTAATTTGCTCAAAAATATTTGACATCACTTGTTTAAATAGTAAAAGAAAAAAAAAACAACTTTACAGGGCTTACATTAAAAAGAAGTGTTCAGAACCCACAGAAGTCTGTTCCAGCCCCAAAAAGGATCTTCTGTGACCCAAGCCATTGACTCATTATATGCTTTCTCATTTCCCTGCAACAGGAACTTCTTTGCCTGTTCACCATCATCAGTAATGCAAAACTACAGTTAGCAAACCCTGAACACATGGCTCTGGACTGCAACGTCTCTCAGATATACCGGTTTAAATAACCTTAAAATACGATACTCATCTTCAGAGCTAGAGCAGGACACCGCCTTATTTTTGGTGCGACTATGCACACGGTTGTGCCCCACCACTCAAGGAGCAGAGCAGACGTCAGGAAAGGTTGTTGGAATACCAAAATGAGTTTGGCAACCAAACGCTCTGCATCACTGAACCACAGCCCTGCATGCAGGCATACGCAAAGCCACCTGCGGGGAAAAGTGCACTTGCATTGCCTACTGGTATGTAAACTGAGGTAAAATCCACCGTATCATTTTCTTAGAACAGGTGTGTCCGTTGCTCCTTCACATAAATTAATTCCAGACCACACCACACAAGCTCTTTAAAACCATGAGCCAATAAAAAGGGTTAACTACTATTCAAATTATGTAGCTGAGAGCATAAACCAGTTGAAAACACGAACAGTTTGGAGCAATGGAATTGTTAGCCTGCAGTTGCTATTTTTATTGTTTATAGGCACCCTCCTCCAAACAAGTTCTTCCTGTAAGACTACAAGTAAAAACCAGTAGGCATAAGTCAAAAGGAATAGAATCAAAAAATAAAAATAAAAAAAATGAGGATCACTTTGCATGATGAATTCGTAGCTCAGGGTCAACCACCCACCACACACACACTTGGAAATAGCTCTAGGCCGCTCTGTTTTTATTTTAAGTCGGTAGTCTGTGTTCAAATCATTCTTGATAAAAGAGCTCAGCTCACTCTGTGCAGGCAACTTTGTGGAAGCCTGTTCTTTTCACATGAAAAGGAAACACTGCCAGCAATCACAGCAACAGCAGAAGATAATTTTAAACACTTCTCTATTGATTTCTTATTCTGGACCTCACACACTCACAGAGTCCTGACTGCTTCTAGACATCTCAGAAGAAAACCTGTTACTGCAATTCTTTCACACAACAAGCTCCAACGCAAACTGAAAATTATCCGTGTAAGAAATCAGAACACCAAACATGTACAGCCAGATTTTATTTACATCCTGAAATAATTTTGCATTTTCCCATGTGCTGTCACTAATAGACATTTATTTCATACAAAATCTTGGGCTCACGGTCTTGAGAGCTTGGCATAAGTTTGCTTGTACTACACAGGACCAGCAGAGCACCTTCACTTGTTGAAGCTTCTATGGAGGCTGACATCATTTAAGGATAATCAAAACTTAGGATAGGATCATCTCATTTGCATGTTTTTAGAAACAAGAATGTTTTCACCAGCTTTTATAAATAAAGAGAATCAAGCAGTAATAGTTATGTTAAAAATATTTTCCTTCTTACAGTACTTACATTTTAGCTGGACTAAAATATCAGGATTTATAGTAATTTCAACTACCTGTTTTCTAAAGGCTTGTCTACATTTTTTGAGTCTTTTTGTTTCCACAGATTTCCAAGCACAATCCCTGTGAAGAGCAGAACTCCTACAGTACGATTTGAAGCAAATTTGTTCCAACAGTCTTCAGGTTTGTCTATGTCCAAAGTGTAAATCTGCAAAAGCACAGTATAACATTCTGGCATTATTATTCTACAGACTCATAGATATTTGACACATCACAAAAAGACACAAAAAGGCCTGTAACTTCAAAAACTGAATCTCAAATTCTAAAGTCTATCCTGGCCTTCATAACGAACAGGAATACTCTGTACTTACAAAGGATTTTTTGCATAACTGGCATCTATGTTTACTTGACAATTTATTCAACATACAGTAGGAAAGTCAAGGACCACATACGAACACGATTCCTGGAAGGAATGAAGGACTGTACAAACAGCCTGGATGCTTGTGTGTCTGGTTTGATATTTAAAAATGTAAAAATATCTGGGCATGTAAGTCTTTTTGAGATCTTCCTCAGTAGGTAGCCACCTAATTCTCCAATGGGAACTTTAAATAAAAATAAAACCCCTCCAAACCTGCCTGCACCTTTAAAACTCTGCTGCAAGGTGTTCCTCCATATTTCAGTAGAGACAAGGCACTGGAGAGGCAGCAGTGAACCAGGCTAATTGGAATGCAGAGGAAGGTGCCCGGCCCTGCCAAGTCACACAGGGCTGGTTTAGTCCAGTCACTCTTAGCCATGCCTGTTCAACTCTCTCGCAAAAAAGAACCAGGACACCTGCAGCAACAGCGAGAAGCCAGGCTTGCCCCAGCTTGGCAGCTGTTTGCTGTGAGTCACAACTACAGGTGGAAAAAACCCCACACAGTGCAGCAAGAGCAAAGTTACTGAAAAAATATTCTCGGAAACAAAACTTGGTGCAAAAGTCTTGAGAAGGATGACAAGAGGAAATGTTAGGCAAAACAAGTGGGGGATACAAAGATGATTAGGGGACTGGAGCCTCTTTCTTATGAGGAAAGGTTGAGGGACTTGGGTCTTTTTAGGCTAGAGAAAAGAGGACTGGGGGGGGATCTTACCAATGCTTATAAATATTTAAAGGGAGGGTGCCAGGCAGATGGGAACAGTCTTTTTTCAGTGGTGCCCAGTGATAGGACAAGAGGTAACAGGCACAAACTTGAACATAGGAAGTTCCATCTAAACATGAGGAGGAACTTCTTTACTTTGAGGGTAGCAGAGCACGAGAACAGGCTGCCCAGAGAGGTTGTGGAGTCTCCCATTCTGGAGACATTCAAAACCCGCCTGGACACCATCCTGTGCAACCTGCTCTGGCAGGGGGGGTTGGACTAGATGATCTCCAGAGGTCCCTTCCAACCCTGACCATTCTGTGACGCTGTGAAGTGAAAGGATTAATAGAAAAGTACGCCCCAAAACCTGAAACCTTGCAATTCAGCCTCTGAAGGAGTCAAAACAGAACATATCCAACTAAAGGAAGTGAAACCTTCCCTGGGAAACCTGTTCCTCTGCCATTTGCGGCCGTACAGAGGCGACAGGGCTGGGTTCTGATCCAATAATCTGCAATGTTGTCCACAAGGTTCTAAAACATAATGTTATCCACACCCTTGAAAACCTGTCAGCCCCTCAAGCACAGAGAACTGAAAACACTGAACTGACAAATAAAACCCAACAGCAGCCAAGCCATGAGATACAACTTTAGAAATGCAAACCAAATAAAAGGTTGAGGGATATTAGTTGTTGTATAGATAAGTAAGTTTTAGTTAGAATAAATTACTTAGGATTATAATATGGTGTGATTTGTGCTGTTTGCCTGGCTTTACTTAGCATGAGTAGCTGAAGTCTGTAGGCTGCAAAAGAGTTATTTTTCTTAGTAATTTTCCTAGCAGCTGGTACAGTGCTGTGTTTAGTCTTTTAGTATGGGAAAAATGTTGATATCACACTGATGTTTTGGTGGTTTTTCCCAAGTCTGGGACTCTTCAGTTCTCCATGTTCTGCCAGCGAGAGCAGGCACACAAGGAGTGTAAACCAGAAGATACGGAGTCTCCAGCCCTTGGCTGAAACTGCAAATCAGTAAGGTAAGAGCCTGCCTGCCCGGACACAGAAAAAAATTCCAGTAAGATGGTAGAAGACCCCAGACCAAAAATCACCATTGAACTAAAAGATGCATGGACAGCGCGTGAAGGGCGCATCAGGGGCGGGTGTGTAGATCACAAGGGTATAATTGCCCAGGGATTTCTTTGTTCACGGTCCCTCTCTTTGGCAGCACCCGGCCCGGGCTGTCCTTGCTGCTGTACCTTTCAATTAAATTAATTAGTTTATAAAATCCGATGCCTGAGACTCTGCTGCTGGAAACCTAGGGTCGAGCCTGCAGAAAGAGGAAGTGTGCCTAAGAGTAAGTGTGTGTGTGCGCGACAACACGAATGGTGTGTGAATGCTCGGGCAGCAGCTTCTCCTTTAAAATGTTAAAAGATAACATTAAAAGATGTTATTTTTCTAACAGTGAACTTCTTGAATTTGACATCTTCATGACCCAAATTCCTTTGTCTCAGGCACAAATTCAATGAATTAAGGAAAACCTACCCCTCATGTGGCTTACTCAGCTTTCTAAACTAAAGCACATGTTCAGAAATATTGAACAAGAAGATAAGCATGAGAATGTTTAGGCAGAACTAATATTAAAATAGTCACTCAAAAAGAAGCTACTGTGCGGTACATAGAACAAGGCTGCTTTTGTGATTTTGGCAATCTAAACAATTGTTGTGCACTCTTCACCACTTACAATGCAATAGGTCTGCATTCTCACATATAAAACCCGTCCCTGTAAGGAAAGTAATTTCCATTTGTGCCAAAACTACAATGTAAGGCCTCTCTGACAACTCAAACTGTAAATGACTATGCAGCAGAGCATAGCATTCTTTCCCTCAGACTTCCAAGCACAATCACTATGAGAAGCAGTGGCTGACAAGTACCAGACTACCTCAGCACAAGAATTTTCTTACTCAGAGGTACGTTTAATACCCATCACCTGCATGAGCTCCCCCCCCTAGAGTGTAATGTAAGTTCAATGTGCTTTAAAAAGTTTCATGTTAACCACAGACTTAACTTCTCAGACTGTTGACAGTTTTACTACTTGAAACACACAAACCTCTTTGCTATCACTCACCTACCAAGACCAGGAATTAATTTTCATATAGACTGACTAGTCAGTACAAGACTGGACAACACAGTTGTTAGGATTCAGAAGGAAGAGGGTAACAAGATCCTATCTGCCTCCTTTAGTGATAAAGCTGATTTCTTTCTCTCTGTTATTCATTAAAATTTCTAAACTAATACAACTGCAAGACTGAACTGTATTGGTTAAAAGAAAAAGAACTGTGAATTAGAACTGTCAATTACCATAAAATTATACTATTAACATCTGCTACAGCTAGTAGTGAACAAGACACAGAAAATTTTGTTATACGGTCAGATCCCAGACTGAAGCTCCAGATCACAGTACAGAGTAATTATTTAGATGTAAAATTAAACATCTGAGAGACAGAACGTGCAACATTCATTTTCACAGAGCTACTGTACAGCACGCTATATAAAAAAAAAAGCCTGCATGTGTCCTTGATACTGTAGACCATATAATCTTTTAAAGTAAGTGAATGAACAATCATAATATACATCAATTGCAGTCTCAGATATATGTGCCAGACATAGCAAGAGTCGTATCAGAACAGTAAAAACTGCACAATCTTGCAGGATATTGCAGTGGATCTAGCTGCAGCTGCTACTGGAAGTGAGAAGAAAACTGTTTCCTTGAGATCACAGCTTAATATGAGGCAGTTCTTTTGGTTAGGAACAGATTGAAAACCTGTGCTCTACAGCCTGTGGACCACAGGAGGTCTCTTCAAACAAAAGGTCTGCAAAAGGCACTTAAGAGAAGCAAGCTTATTGTCAGAAGACTTCAGTTCTCTTTAGAGGAATTGGGGTTTTTTTAGGTAGTTGGTGAACTGATGGGGGTTGAAAAGCACTCTGATTTCTTATCAAGAACTTCCACATGGAAGAAGTATAAATAAATCCATCAAACCTGGTGCGCTAGGTGAGCCCCTATGGCAGCCACAGCTGAGTAATACGGGAACGTCTGGTTACAATTCATTCCTGCCATGCACAAACTCAGGAGCATTGCAAGGCTGAAGCCACTGAGCCACTGCTTTGTATCCTCCTTGAATTGTAATGCTGTTGACTTCACACCGATAATGATATCATCCTTCTTATCCTAGAATGAAAGGATGAATTAGCAAAAAAATCCACAATCCAACTGCCACTTCATAAGGAAAATAAGAAGGGGGGCCTTGCTTAAGTTTCCAATGCCTCTTATTAGGAATCCAATTTAAGTGCATTTGTAGGTCCCTAAATTAACATTTAAATTTGAAGTTTGGTCCTTAGAGCTGTTTTAGCAGCCAAGAGCTAATACCAATGTTAAATTTATTTACACAATGCAAATGTGTAAGCACACAAACTGCATTATAGCTCCAGCTTTCTACCTGACATGTAAAACATTTGCAAAGAGCAATAAAAGGTGCAAGGACTGGGGTTTCTTTGGAGCTGTTTTAGCTCAGCTGAGGGTGAAGAACTGCAGCAGGTTAGTACTGCTGTTAGACAACAAAGTTATAAATTAAACACACAAACATACACAGATATCTAAAATTTCCCACTGTTACTATACCTGATGCGCATAAATGGTATCGTATACCAGCGTCCACATTACTCCAGCAAAGTACAAGGGCAAACACACAGACCACTCACAAGATCCTTTGATGGCTGACCAGCCAAGAAGGGCTCCCCAATTAAATGTAAGTCCTAAAAGCATAAAGAGAGCAAAAAAAAGAAAAAAGTTACAAGATGTCCAGGAGCAACCTAAATTACTTGTATAGAATTAAATATTATTTATTTGAGAATATATTATATCAGCAGCTTTTTGTACAATACTGGCATCTCTATTTTTCTCCCACTTATTTTCAGGTAGGTAATAAATACAAGTAATTTGACATTAAATACTCTGGACGTACAAGGAGAAATATGTATTGCCACGCATTTTTCCCCAATTTAAATTTTACTTCATTAGCATAGGGAAACATTTGCACAGAACTATTCCACTGTACTCAAACAACAGGTCTAAAGTTAAAAAGTGCTTAGATGGCACTATAACAAAAGGTGTCAGTAAAAGACTGCAAAAGAGTGCACAGCAGCCAACTATGGTACTTCAAGGCTGAAAATGACAGTTTTGATTGAAAAAGCTGAAGGCAGCTGGAACGTGAAGGCCAAGATACAAAGATATATTTTAGTAGCTCAACCTGAAATACAAGAACCACCAGTTTCTGCACAGGAGTTATTTTAGAGGCTGAAGACTGAAATGCAGCACAAATGCATGTTTAAGAAAGTTTTCAAGATAACCCCAAAACTAAAGCCAATTCTCAAATGAGAAATATTTTTCTCCCTCCCCTCTGTCAAAATAAGGAACTGATTTTTAACAAAAAAAAACTCCAAACATCAACCCTTATATGTATTATAAATTGTTTAAGAAGGTTCTGGCACAACAGAATTTTGTCTATAAGGTATTTTTATTTTAATATAAAGTTATAAAAAAAATCAGATTGCTGAAGTTCAATTACTAATTTGTAAAACACCCCAAAAACTACATCTGAAGAAAAAAAAATAGTAAAAATATTTCCAGCTCACCCAAAACTAACTGTGGCCAATATGTTATTCTCTTCATCAGAGGGTAGGTGATCACAAGAGACAAAGAGGCTGCTCCCAGAACAATACTGTAAAAAGTACAAAGAGGTGTATTGTTTGCCAGTCTAAAGATCACAAGATATACTGCAGTATTACAGGAGCTGCACATAGTACTGAACTAAGTCTTTCACTTTCAAATATAATTCCATGACTAATAACCTCCTCCCTCTGCCCCCAACACCTTTTCTGCTGAAAACCTCTGTGCTTAACTCTGGGCCCAGAATGAAATTTTTAAAAACAAAAAATAATTTATACGTCACCTATAGTAATTCAGACACAGAAGCACACAAAGCGCCAAGCTAAGCTGTCCCCCAAGAAAAACGAAGGACTGAAAAGTGGAGATATCTCCAGCTGCCAGGGGCCTACTTGCTGTCCTCGCAACCTAAAAATGGAAAGAATAACGTTAATACCCAATCCAGCATAACACATTCCAGTGTCTCTTAAAACTAAAAGTCACACCATTACCTTATAAGCAGAAACAGAAACAGGTCACAGAATGTATGAGATGAGGTTCTTTCAACGATACAAATATATCAACGATATCACCACAGATATTAGCTGTATTTCTAAGCAGCAGTGCTTATAATAGAAGCATGCAGGCTTTAAAAACTGGAGCAGAAAGTGCCACTTGTGTGCAATGAGGCTGATTAGAAACACTGTAGACTTAAGAAGTCAGACTTAAAAAGTTGTGAGCTAACTATCCCAATCTCAAGCAGCACTTCTGTGCTTAAACACTTTAAAGTGATTACCATGTAAAATATTGTAAAGACACAGGGGCCCTTTAGCACACACAACCATTGTTAATAACTGTGAAAGGACAATTAATTTAATCCTAGTCAGGATACAATGGAGTTTAGAAACTCTGTCTGGAACAAGAAATCATATAAGGAAAACTGAAGTAAGAAACAAATATCAGAAAAAAGTTAAACTGCAATGTATGGTGAGGTACTTGCCACAGGTGACCATTGCCAAAAGAAAAAAAAAAAAAGACAAAAGTTTTGCATGTTGATTAAAATAGTGTAAAGTCTATTTAAAGAGGTTCAAAAGCCAACTTTTTACAGACTACTATGTATGTATAAGGTGTTCTGCATATGCTTTAATAATATGTATTTAAATAAACTCTTTTAGTTTGTTCTCCCACCCCCCAGTCAGGTTATGTTAAATGTCAAATACTGCTTTTGCAGTTTAAACATGTACTTAACATATTTGTGACCAATTCCACTGCACATCGTAACCAAACACAAGATGTTCCATTTAAAGAAAAGAAAACATTTACCAAATAATCAGTAACATAAAATCTAATACTCCAAACCACCATCACCAACACAAGCTGACATCCTGCTATTGACCTGGCTTCTACTGCACTTGTTCTGAAGATATCCTTTTAAGGTGTGCAAGAAAGAGCTGTGACGGGCATTTTAAAAACTCTGCATCTAACTACATCACATTAATGCATAAATGAGTTCATTATATTGAAAATTCCATCTTACTAATCACACACCCCACCCTGTCAAATATTTTTAGCATATGTAGTTGTTAACAACCTCCGAAACCTAAACTATCCAAAGCTGCCACAAAACCTGTACTGATTCATTGCCTTCCCAACAGCACAAATATAACAGTGCTGTAAGAACTAGACATATCAGATTGCCTCATTATCATGTCTCTTGCCAGCGCTGCAACCCAAACCCCAAAACCAGAGGAACAATATAGGAAAAGAAAACAGGGCAAGCCAACGGTGACACATCACCAGGATACTCCCCTCCAAACCAGCACCTGTGCACATTTCAACATCTGACACTGGGCACTACCTTTTGCTTACTTCCCTCTTCTGAACAAAAGAGATATGAAAAATACAATATAATAGAAGAGGATTAGCTCAGGGCTGGGCCGATACTCTTAACAGGCATTCTTATGAAGAAATTAACAATACTCAAGGAAACCCTGCTCCTGAAAACTAAAAAAAAAAAAAAAAAAAANGTGGTTCTTCCATAGATTGTAACTAGCAAGCATAGCAAAAGTGTTACTTATTTTTTTGTCATGCAAAACAAAGCTGAAAAATAAACTTGTTCAAGTACTACCTACAGCTGACAACATCGTGTATTTTATCTTATACAGAGGTTGAGTACTCTAGAAGACTTACTACAGTCCTAGACAGAGAAACGTTATACAAGAGAAAATGATTTCTACTGTTCTACGAGGAAACAGAGATTGCACGCATCTCAGACAGAAACACAGAAGAATCTCTGAACCTGGAGCCCTATGCAAGTGAGCTGGTGATGCTGGAGATGAGTGGATATGTACTTGGTTAATTAACCGGCAATTCACTTCCCTAGGTCTTTGCAAGCCCACGGGGGTTCCTCTACCTTCTTGTCATAGTCGCGATCCCACATGTCATTGATTGTGCAGCCGGCTCCCCGCATGAGCACCGCTCCGACGCCGAAGAGGGACAGCATGTGCCAGTCGGGGAGGCAGCCCGGCTCGGCCGCCAAGCCGATGCTCCAGGTGCACGGCAGGTACAGCAGCCACGTCCCTGAGGGGAGACAAAATCCGCGGGTGGGGTGAGGGCGGGGGGGAAACGAGGAGCGGCGGGAGGGGGGCGCGGGAGGGCAGATGGCTGCTGAGGAACGGCATTGCCGAGCGGACACACACGATTCTAAGGCAAAACCCCCTGCCCGGAGCCAGGGCGCGTGTGGCCGGGGAGCGGTGCTACGGCCACCGCCACAGGACCCGCCACACCGCCGCTCCCGCCCCCTCGGTCGGGGCCGGCATCACCCACGCCCCCCGGCCTGCAGCGGCCGCCGCAGCGCCACGCCTCGCCATGGCTGCCGCGTCGCCACGGTGACCGCGTCGCCATGGCTGCCGCGTCGCCATGGCTACGGCGCGGCCCCGCCCCGCCCCGCTCACCGGCGGGCTGGTGCAGCCGCATGAGGCGCAGGTAGGGCTGCAGCGGGCCCGGCGCGGCGCCCACCAGCTCGGCCGCCGAAAAACTGAGCGGCCGCGGGGGCCCTGACGGCGCGGAGGGGCGGCGCAGCGGCGGGGCGGCGGCGGCGGCGGCGGCGAAGGGCAGGCGGGCGGCTCGGAGGCCGGGGGCGCCCCGACAGAGCCGCGCCAGGAGCGCCGCCATCTTGCCGCCGCGCTTCCGGCGGGGCGGTGTCACGCGGCGCCGCGCATGCGCAGCTCCCCCGTCCGAGGGAGCGGGGCCGGGGCTGGGGCCGGGGCTGGGGCCGGGCCGCGGCGTCCCCGCCTCCGGGTCCCTGGGGCGGGTGTCGCCGCTTCTCGCCCGGCTGGCGTGCGCTGACTGGTTCCTCGCTCCCGGGAATCGAAACTGCGGCTCAGGCCGGGCGGAGCCCGCCCCGGCGGCGCTGGAGCAGCCGTTTCCCCGTAGGCCGCGGGGCCCGGCAGGTATCGGCGGGAGTGGGTCTGCCGTGGCCCTGGCGCGGGTGCGGAGGACGGCAGCCGTCTCCTTCGCACACTGTGTGACGGAGGCTGGAGCTTCGCCTGCCGCCGGCTTCGCGCCGTGAATACTGACAGAGCACCCGAGGGGACCGATGGCAAAACAACAGGGTTCACGGATTTAATAATTTCTGTCATCTTTAGTTACTGTACCTCAGCACCTCGCTAAAAGCATGTGTGCTGTTTTTACTACTAAATGTTTTCAGTCTTCCATGCTATTTGTTGAAATCCCATAGGTGACTGTATACCATCAAACATACCATCAAGACACGTATGGTCATGCATCAGCGTATGTCTTATCTACGGAACATTTCCAGACTGTAGTTAATAAAAAAGTCTGATTTCATGTATGGCCTTTGGATCTCTGTCCTCACTCAGTTCTCCCCCCGTCTTGACTAAGTTGTTGCATAAATTGGGGAGGGAACGAACTTTGGACAAAACCATAAAAACCTTGTCTTGGTTTCTAGTGATAAAATCTCCCCAGGTTTGCAGCTGAAAGATTTCTTGGAGAGTAAAGTGTCCCTGTAGTGTATAACTTCTGTCTCATTCTACACTTCCTTCAGCTTGAACAGCTGACACACTGACAAGGGAAAACTATTATTGAACTATAATTTCCTGAAATGTTGACTACCAGGAGGAAGTAAAAAAAACAGTGTGATGGAGAAGTGACTTTCACATTTTTCCATTCGCTGTTTTAATGAGCAGTGCTCTGTAGCAAGTAAAGTGATTTGCACAGGGCCGTAAAAGAAACAGTTGGTCAACTCTGATGAAGTTTAACTAATATCTTTTTTTGTGACATTGGCTCTGTTTCACACTGACAAGGTCAGTCATTGTGGGCTTTATTCAGGTACAGACAAGTGCCCAAGGCATATTTGAACAGTGAATCCCGGAGGGCAGCGAGTGAGTCCTGGCAATGCGTGCCCACAGCCTTTCTTTCTGCTGTGTCCGTAGGAAATCCAATACTCCGAGTTTCACTGGGTGGGTGCTTCTCTGCAGAGACACTGTGGGAGGTTTTTTTTAATGTGTGATGTGAGCAAACCTTGGACCTGCTGCAGGCAATTTTTAAGGAGCTCATCAAAGTGAAGCAGAAAAGCAAACTTCTTGTCCGTAGATTTATATTCATTATAAGGTGGCAGGGTGCCTCACTAAAAAAAAAAAAAAATCTAGGGAATAGCACATTTCAGACTTTGAAAAATCACCAAAAGCTGTTTAGGCCCCACTGTCTTGTTTGACTCAAATCTGAGTTGATGATCAAATTGCCCCTTATTCTAAGAAGATTATCAGTTTCCTTATTTTTGCATACATTAAATGATCCCCTATACAAAGGTCTGATGACTCAACTTACTCCACCTTGCAGGAACCAATTTACAAGGTGAGTCATCTAAGCTCCAGAGTCAAAAATGCAAAAGTAAATCAGAACATGTGAGAGAGATAATTGTTGTTCCTGGTCTCAGATAAGAGTGTGTGTGTGTGTATATATAGACATTCAAGGTCAATACTCCAAGGTTTGCAACACTCACAGAGGAAAAAGAAAGCCCTTGAGAGAAGGTGCCAGTGGGGCAGGCATTGCTGCTGCAGATGGGTCCTGCGATGGCGATGTTTGCCTCTGGTTCTGACCATACCTGTCTCTGTGTGCTGGGATCCAGCGTCTCGTTTCCTCTGCTCCTCTCCCTCCTGCTTTGTTTGTACAGAGGTAATGGTAGCTATAAGCTTAATATACACTTTGTGAAGAGAAGTCATCTGGCTGTGTGGAGAGCTTTTGAAGTTGAAAGCAGTTATGTGAACTGTAAATGATACCTCTCACCACCCTGCCATATGGAGACCCAGGCCACGTGCTCAGAGAAGGAGACCTGGCTGGGCGGTGAAGGCAGAGCAGCTGTCATTTGCACGCCTAGACATCCCTGTACCCCTCCTAGTAGTTCCTGCATGCCAACCATCAGCCCATGTATTGTGTCTGAGTCAGACAGTGGGGTGAAGGGCTTCTGAACTGGTGGTCAACTACAACTGTAGCACACCGACTTGGATATGCTTTCCTTCATTTGTATTTACATGGGTACTCTTGTTGGGAATCATACAAAGCGCAGATGATGTGTGACCAAAAGAAATGTAGGGAGTTCCGCGGGATCAGTATGCCAAAAAAGGAGTCTTAAAAAAACAGGAAGAATGCCAAGAGCTGGTATAAATCACTTTAATTAAAATCTTCAAATATAAAAGTCACAATCATAGGAGTAAACAAAACTGTTAGAAAAGTTCTAAAAAGGAGCTACCAGGCAAGCAATAGCTTTGACGTCTTAGTTGTAACTTATATTATTATTATAATAATATATTATTAACTTTATGTTGACCGTACGTAAGACTTTCCACTCCATTTTATGCTTTCTTTGCTTCTTTTATTGAACTTGGACAATGTAAACAAACTTAGCCTTCCTTATTCTCATGTCTGATTTATATTACCCCAATACATAAACCCTTCACGGAATGCATCTGCACTGTGGGTGCAGACGCTCCTTTGACACTGAACTTAAATGTAACCTTTTTATTGTGCAATTTTTCATCACAGGTTCAAAAGTACATCTGTTTTTAAAGTCTTCTCACTAAAAAAGGCCCCCCCCCCCGCCCTGCGTTGAAACCTCACATAGCTGGTAGCATCCTTTTAAAGCTTAAAAAGGAAAATAGAGTGTTGTGGTGGTGGTGTTTTTCCTTACTGTGCTCAAAATATCATAAGGCCTTGACAGTGGCATGGCTTATATGTCTTCGAGAAAAGCAGATGCAAATAAAACACCTGCGGGCAACCACAGGTATTCTCCAAGGTGTTTGGCTGCGCTGCAGACCGGTGGCACGCCTGTTAGAAGAAAGTGGCCAGCGGCACACCGAACCACAGCAGGATGCGCACAGGGAAGGCACGGCTGAGAATAAAAGCCACCGCCAACAGATTTCTGGCCAAAATGGCTGTTTTCCCAGCAGGAGGGATGTCAGCCTGGCCAGGCAGGTTTGTCCCCAGGATGCTCTAAGGCCACTGAAGTCCCTCTGATGGTTAAAGGGTGGGTGGTTTTCTCAGTCTCCTTACTCTCTGGTTTGCTCAAGGACAGAAGAGACCTGAGCAAGTTAGGGAGCGTAAAGCAGAGCTTCACCTGCAGATAGGTTCAGGGAAGTCCTTTCCAGCTGAACTGCCTCTGCGGTGGTGAAGGTGGAGGAGTCATGAGGCCTCGACATGCAGCCCACTGGCCACAGAGGGTTTGCCGGGGAGCTGGTGGGCTCCTCTTCTTGCCTCCCAGGGATAAAGTGTGTGAGGGCAGAGGTAGACCACCCTGCAGGAACCGCTCACATTTTGTTTTGTGTGTCAAAAACACGCCTTTGGAAAGCACGTGGCCACAGCTCCATCTTGTGACTGAACTCTTCTAGCTTGGGAAAAACGTGCAGTGCTGCCCCAAATCCCATGGTGGACCTGGTTTCTCAGCATGGCATTTTCCCCTGTGGGTACCCCGACCGCGGTTTGCTTTGCTGTCTCTGCTTTCCACCCTGAGATGCCCTCAGCAACCACAGCCCCTCCTCTGGCTTCCCCACATGGTGCAGGCAAAATCACAGCTGTACAGCTACAGTAGCTCATCCTTTCTGAAGGAAAGCTTTTGAAGAAACTGTTTTGAAGCAGCTGTGCTTGCAGAAATGAGAGGGAGAGAGGAGGTTGTAGTTCCCAGCTGGCAGAGCCCCAAGTGCAGCATGCGTGGCATGGAGAAGGGCCCCGTGCTCGAGCACAGTGACGCAGGCTGGGTCAAGAGCAAAACCAGCCCCTGCCTGGGCTTACCCTACCTGGATAATCTCCCAGGAGCTTAATGAGCATCTTTCACATACAAATTACGCAGTGGGACCTCATGTCTTCCCCAGCCCACAGATCGTACCTGTGCTGCCACATTTGCATCCCTTGCCAGAATTAAATCTCATGGTAGAAATGTGAATTTCTAGGATTATACTTCCCTATTAATCAAGTGCTTTACATTTATCCTGCATGTGTGTATTGACCATTTAAATGCAAGCAATAGCTTTGGCGTTTTTGATAACATAAAAGCCATAAGAGAAGGCTGGAAGGCCAAATATGCTGCCGGGACCAAGGGGTTTTTCGATAAGCTCTGGCAGCGTTTTGTCATCCACCATCTGTAGCACACGGCCGTTCAGCTCAATAGACCTGGAGAGGGACGGAGAGACTGTTTGGGCAGCTGCTCTCTGTTTGCCATCAAGCACAAACAGCTCTGGACCTGAGTGTAAACATAAACTCAGCCCAAAGCCAAACTAAACTTCCCTTGAGGGTTTATGTGTGCCCACACACAGAGCATCTGCTGCACTCCCGCTGCAAGGACTCCTTTGGAAAGTATAAATTTTAGTTGTTTTTTTCTCCTGCAAATATTAAGATGTCTTCTATGACCACAGAGCAGATCCTTCCCTTGCTGCTGCATTAGCAGTAACAACAAAAGAATCCATACAAAGCCTGAACACATTGCTGTAAATCAGGAGCCAGTGCTTGGGAAAGCAATATACCTGTGCTTGTGCAAAACAAAAAGGACTTTAGCAGCTGGTCCAGAGCCCTGAAGCCTGCTAGGAAAAAGCTTCCCAATTAACATCAAAAAAGTGTCCTTGTACTGTGGCAAGCTTTCTTTCTTTCTTTCTTTCTTTCTTTATTTATTTATTTATTTATTTATTTATTTATTTTAGGAGACCTGATTTAACAGAAGTCAGACCTTACTGAAAAAAAGACCCAAATGACTGAATGGTAATTTCTCCCTCCACGCACTTGCAAATTGAATAAGGTGAGGCTTTAGAGGCCACCTAACTCTACTTACAATCCTTTCTGCAGAGACAGGAGGAATTGCACACTTACCTAGAAAGTATAGTTTCTTTACCATGAGGCAGTAAGAGGTACTGATCCACGTGCTTGCTCGATAAGTAATTCGGTAGCTGGAAATGTTGGGTGACATTGTAGAGGTTTAAGGCAAACAGCGTCACATCACCTTCTGTGTACTTTGGGCTGCAAGGCAAGAGAAGATGATGGTGTGGATTAGGAGAGAAAGAGGTTTCACAGAAATAACGTGCGTCCTCATGCTCTCCCAATTTGCTTTTGTTGGCCTGGGGGGGTGGCTGTGGGCTCAGTTTCTGTGATATTTTGCCCTTTCTGGAGGCTTACTGGAGGGTGTTGGTGCAGTGGAGGTAGACGCGGAGCTTCCTCTCGTCGGCTCCCACCAGGCCGACCTGCAGCACCTTGGTTCCCACCAGCTTCTTGTAGAGCAGCGAGAGCCAGTAGTCCTGGGGGGCACAAAAACACACATAAGCACTTATGTACGTGTCAGGTACTCCACACGGTGCTTAACGTGACATTCACTTTGCTGGTAATTTCAGGGGTTTTTTCCCCATACTTTTTTGCTTTACCGAGTTTTTCACCGTGTCTATTCAAATTCCCACAAACAGCATAGCTAAAGAGAAGACCCTGCCCCCAAGCTGCAGAGCAGCTGTGTTTACAAGGTACCTTAGAGTCATTTTTGCCCTCATATGCAAATCTCGGAGCTCTTTCTGTGGGCTAGAGACTGTTTGCATTTTGGAAATGCCCTTCTGCAGGATACAGAGCACCTCAGGGCTCAACCTATGGGGGACAAGCTGCCCTTCCTGCAGGAAAGCCTGTGCCCAACCCACAGGCGCAACTCCCGGGAAGAAGCCCCCAACAACTTTATGCCTTTCACTAACATCGTGCTTTTGAACAGGTCTCAGGATTAATTTCTGAACACCAGTCAAGGGTAAATCCTCTGACACCCCAGGACAATGCCCAAGAGCAGGGCGATGCCCAGTGCAGACTCATTTTTTCCAGGTCTGCTTTTTCTTGCATCTTGACTGCTACTTTTCCTCTATGATAAAGTCTGTGACCAAAGACAGTGCATGGTCTGCACAGATGTGGTTTGGGACTAGGAGGCCGCAGGCAGGCTGCATTTTGCAGCACCTCTTCTTTGAGCGCAGCCCCAGGAGAGGATGTGCTCCAGCTGGTGGGTTTCAGAGAGCTTCGCTCAGCTCATCTGCATTGTCTGTCTGAGGTTTTCCTAGAAGGAAAACTGTTGTGTTTCTCTCTGGACTCACCACGAGCCTGGGGAAGCGACTTTTCTTATTGGCCTGTGTGCTTAGCCCCTGTGCAAGGAGGTGTGGACTTCTGATGCTGCTGTACTCCTTCATTTCCATGTGTAAGAGACGACTTGTAAATTCCCTGAAACAAATGGTAGGG
>RSEF01000004.1:54448080-54470576 GCA_003993805.1 Himantopus leucocephalus | reverse complement strand
TGTAGACTCAAGGCTAAGATGACACAATTAAAAACATGAGAATAAATCAGAAACCAATAAAGTTCAAATGAATCCAGCTTCATTCTGTCTTTCTTCGAATGAAGACAAAATAAAACTGTCTTAATCAGTAGTAGTCGCAGTTTAAATGATTTTGCATCATCAGATTCAAGAACAATATGTATGGGATATTACTTATGTTTTAGTGACTGCTTAAAACAAATTATGAAAGAGAAAGAAACATTCCCCTTGTAGTTCCTACCTAGAAATGCCGCCATGTTCATGACTTGGCTAAACACGCAGCTTGCAGGAGGTGTGTCACCTGCAATACTTGAAAAATATAAAGTGTACCATTGTAACTGTAGGATGGCAAAGATACATAAATAACAACCATTAATCAGAACAGTAATTGAAAGAAAATAATTCACGTACCTTATATAAGGTGGTCTTTTGGAACCAGGCTTCCTAAGAGACATAAGTGCACAGGAACAAAGATTCAAGGTTTTCTTTCCCATTTAATTTTCATTGTTTTATTATTTTAAAGAAACAAGTGATTGAATGTAAAGTCCACAACCAGCTCTTACCTATCTGGTACATTTAGTGGGAGAATTTTGTTATCTTCCACTGCTATAAAGTACCTGTCCAAAAAAAAAAAAATTAAAACAGTGTAAAACCTCATACTGGCTTAAATTCAAAACGTCACTCAACCAACACATTAAGTGTCTCAAAGCCCACTGGCAGGATCTCCTGGAGGCAGCCTGTGTTTCTCTCTGCTCAAGCAGGCTCACTTCCCAGCCTATGTGCCTTCCTTTGTGCTGCATCTGTTTTGCATGGTCAGGCAGACAAACAGGGACACTGAATTGAGCTGCCTTAAAAATAACCAACCAGGGGAATGTTTTCATTTTTAATCTGAATCACTGAATAATTTGATTTGTCTGGTTTACTGTGGTCCCCCCTCTGCAGAAGGTGTTTTAATACAAACAGAGGGGAGGGGACAAGAAGAACAACAATAAGCAACAGGGGTCAGACAAACGGCTTAAGCTGCCCCTGCTGCTGTAAAACAACATCCACAGACCATGGCCAAAGCCATACCCTATAATATAAGGGGGATATATGCTCAGCTCAGACTGAACATAGCGGCTGGTCACACATTTATCCAAATTCATGCTGCAGTCCTCTGCATGTCTTGTGTGCATTTTGGTAAGAAGTGTTGGTGAGAAAGTGAGGTGTCAGCATTAAGTTGCTGGCAGGTTGTCAGTGCAGTGCTGGATGCTGCGGATTTTGAGTTTGCACCCCAAAGCAGGGCCTCAGTGCTTCTCCAAGAGCTCTCCTGAGTCATTCAAAGAACACATAACGAATGGGAATTTTTGCATTTTTGTCTCTCTTCAGGCAACTCCCAGTAATATGTGCCAGGAAGAAGGCAAGGTTCAAAACTTGGCCTAGGGAGCACAGAAACTCAGGGATAAAAACATGATCCTCCAAGCCATGAACTGGCATGGACTGGCCCCTGCCCCTATCATGTGGCTTCCCAGCCTCACAGTAACTCAAGGACAGAGCATCCCCAAAAGGCACTCCGTACTGAGACACAGCCCACACCACAGTGGTACTTCTGACTGCCCCGGCCTAACTTGCTCTCCCAAACAACCAGCAGGAGATAACTTACACTATCCATAATCCAGCTGATGTAAACAGGGTAAACACAAGAGGTAAAAACATCCACACGCTGCATTTCTTCCCATCCATACCTGCTAGAAACAAAGAACAAAGTAAAAACAAAGAAAGAGAGCAGGGGTACCAGCCAGTGTTGGCTGCCCTCTTCTGAAAGCAGAAAGAGCATCCACACAGCAAGTTCCAGAGCATCCACATAGCAAGTGCCAAAGCATCCCAAGATCAAGCTCCTAATGGCCAGGCAGCAGCCACTAAACCTTTCATACTGTCATTACTGGCATAAGGGGTTAAACTGCTGCACACAGACAGCACCATTGGCACTGTGCATAAAAACCAAGGCACAAAGAGCCTGGAGTTGTGGAGGGGGAGACTTTTCAGACACACCTACAGAATCTGAGTGGTTTTCAAAGTATTTTTCTTCAGCATTTTGCATAAGGTGACACCGCAAGACCCGCAGTCCTAATTCCCTGCTACTTCCTATAGGCACAAGGCAAGGCAGCCTCCTTCCCAGGATCATTACCAATTCCATACATGCTACCTTAGCAAAGCCTGCAGCATGAAGGGAGAAGGATGCACGTGCTGTCTCCTCATCTCCGCAAACCACACGACCAGCTCCCATCCTGGCCGCAGCAATCAGCTAAAAATAGCATTTGGCCACACCCAGAGCAGAGCAGAGTTCGAGTGCCAGAACCCAGAGTACTGTCAAGACACGGCATTACAAACAGGATCAGCTCTTGACAGGTAGGCACTGTGAAATCCTGCATGGGACATGGGACATAAGGATGCTGCGTACACCACCTCCTGAGGAAGCTTTTGTCCTCCAGGCAAGATCATGCTGGATGAGCATCTGAGATGCCGGGGCTTTTCCTGTAATATGTGCAATTCAGAAATGCTGCTACATTGCTGTGCTGAGGACACAGAGAGTCCTATGTCTCCCTATGAGACCTTTGACAATGGATCAAGTATTTCCTCATGCTCTGTCCTCCTTCATAAATGTTCCTTCAGGCACCAGCACAGCCAAGAGACATAGAGATCAAACAACGCGAAGCTCACAGCTCCAGCGCCTGCTTTACTTTCACCAGGGCATCAGCACCTGCGCCCCCACGCTCTGCCTTCTCCTCCCTCCTATCACCTGCTGCAGGGCAGGCATTTCCTGGGGTCACCAAGGTCCCCACGGGACAGCAAGGCACCCTGGGGTGCCAGGGCAGCTCGGACATGATGGCCTTTCACTAGAGCCTGCTTGTATTTGCAGCTCAGTTACCTCATCCAGGTCCTTAAAGCAATAACTTCCCTTAGCTCGAGAATAAAGCACCCACACGTTGTCATCCTCCTCCTCTCAGCTCTCCTGGCCTTTCTACATCTGCAGCACAGGAGCCATGATCTCTCTGGACTGCTGTCCTGCTCTCTCCCCGCTGTGAGGACCCACAGAAGAGAGTAAGCACCCTCACCGTGTCACAGCCAGCCCCCAGCTCACCACTTCCACAAGACAGCCCCAGGCTGCAAAGGCAACACTGGCCGGATTCTGCTCGGGGCCCCAGCTGCTGACTCCTGCCCTGTCCCACAGCGGCAGAGGCCAAAGGAGTTGAGGTGAGGCTCCTCAGACCCTGCAGAAGGCATGGCAGCCTCATGCTTCCCCCTACAGGTCAGCCATCCTGTCAGGGGTACAAAACAAGACCCTTGCAGTACCCCAAGCCACACCACACTTGCATAAAACCATGAGGCCATGATGTGGTGCTGCCTGTACAGATAGCCTCGAGTGAGGCTGAACTGTAAACCTTAAAAGACAGAAGAGCAACCAGATAAGGTCTCTTCCCTGACCTGGGAGCAGAAAGAACTGCAGACAGGGAGCATGAAATGATGGAAGTGTTAAGTACATCAATTTAAAAGGCAGTTAGCTCCAGCATGTATACAGCTCTTTAGCATGGTGTAACAGATCAGAAGAAATTATCGATGACGGTGGACTAGATGTCCTCACCCATATCATCTCTATTCCTCTCCTCCCGCACAGGAGGCACAAAGAGTTTCACAGCTCTGTTCCCCACACAGCCCCTTGATGTAGCAGTTGCAACTATTCTGTGAAACACTGCCCTTGCCTTTTCCTCCCGCAGCCCATCAACATGCAGCAGCATCCCTTAGCTAGCGTTGGCTATTGCTCTGGTACTGGGACACCAGTACTGGTCATGTCAAGGACCACTTCCAGGTGGCAGCTGCCTCACCTGTGGCAGGGCCGTGTCCCTGCCAGACCCTGGCAGCACAATGCCCAAGTGCCAGCACCCCACACAAGGCAGCCATAGCTGTAGCCAAGTTCCCTGCTCCTGTCTTGGCTGAAGGGGAACAGGCATGAAATGTCACCTCCTCTTCCAGCCTGTGTTTCCTCTGTGAGGTAATTACTGCTATCGAAGTGCTCAACTCTTTTCTCTGGTGGTGGCTGGACTAAGGCAAGGTAACAAAATTCTTTCAGGTCAGAGGATGGCAGATCTTGTTATTTACCCTTCCTCTTTGGAAAGGTACAAAGGATTCATTTACACAATAAAAGCAAATACTAGCCGTAACACTTGTCTTCATTAACGGGTTGCCACAGCTCCTCCGCCTTCCAGCATGCCTCCCAGCCAAGAAATAGCAGCTATTTCAACATCGTCTGCAGAGAGGGAGGAGGCACGGACTTTTCCCGCAAGCACAGCAGCGAGGCAGCACACAGGGACTGGGACTCCACCCCAGGATGAGGTGGGGAAATGCAAAAATGCTGTCCAGATAACCATTACTCTGTGCTGAGCTCTGCAATGGAGTGGGGGCAGGACTGGTGCCCAACCTCACCACAGTCAGTGCGACACAGCTACAGATTCACTCCCTTGGAAAACAGCCCTGTGTTTAATATTCTCTGTGCCATACAGAGTCTCTTTCTATCAACCACTAACAGAAAATGACATCCAAAATCATTGCATACTAAATGAATGACTAGCGCAGAGTACATCATTCTGATGGGAAGCCTCGTCCATAGTTTAGATAACATGTTCATTTCAGCCCCTTGAAAAGAAACACCTAGAGAACATACCCCCTGCACACATCTCATCACAGATGGTTGGGTTCACAATGAGAAGGACAGCGCTCCCAAGGAGCACAACAAATGTCTGCGTGGGGCCAGGTCTTCACCAAAGCTCAGTGCAGCCAGTGTTGGACCTTTTGGAAAATAAGCACCCCACATCAGGCTGGCTGCCCTCACAGGGTGCCAAGCTGTGTGCAAGCTTGCCTGTCACGGCAGGCAACAAGAATTGACCGGGAAAGGATGTTGCCACTATGCACCCTCCTCTGATAGGCTCCATGCTGAGGCATGGGTGTAGGACAACATGAGCAAGTACTCTCTGGCACACCCTTGGAAGGAGAGCTGGGGGGCAATGGCTGGACTAGCAGCATTGCTGGCCCCTGCCAGCCCACACACGAGCGAACCGCCTGCGTCTGACGGATGAAATACCAAAAGCAGGAAAGAAGGGTCCCTTTCCCTCATGTCCCCAAATGGCAACACCTTTTAATGATGTCCATTGGCACATCCCACACATGCTTGAAGATGTTTCAACATCCCCGTGTGGTCAGAGGGTGGTTGAAAACCAGGACTCAGATCCTGCACATTTCTCATTTACGTTCCGCTGTCTTATTTGGGTGCCAGGAACAAAATTACACATAACCTCACTTCCTTCCAAAGAAGAAACTCCAAGCGTGTTCCAAACCTTCCTAGCTCTGCACCAGTGTTCAGCAGATATCATTCTCAGCAGTCGCCTTTGGGTTAATCTGTCCTCTTCAGGGATGGCCCCGATGTTCGTGTCTTCAAGCCGGCAGACCTCCGTGCATGCTAAAACCAGCACCTCTAATAGCAACCAGGAACAAGAGAACAAGGAACGCAAATGACAGGCTCCCCTGCAGCACCACAGCAGCTTAGCCAAAATAAAATGCAGAGAACGATAGGAAAAATAACCTAAATTCTCCATGGGAAATGTCGAAACAATTTCTTTGACAGCTAATTGCTCCACAGGGATGACATAAAGCTAGCATTCCTCTCCACAGCTCTGTTGTGCATTGCTGCCATGACCAGTGATGCCAAATCTGAGCAGTCAGCTCCAGCTGACAACAACAGCCATTTCCGCTGGCCCATGTTTTCCCAAATAAACACACTGCATCCAGGAGGCAGTTGGTAATTGCACACACCTGTTTGTCTTCCATTTTTAAGGCTTGCACAGGAAGGCCTTCAGCAACAGAAAGCCTTTGTGGTGCAATGGATTCACAAGACTGATAAAAATGTGTTTTCAGCTTTGCAGCTGACCCCAGCCAGAGTCAGCCCACCTTCCCAAAAGCACACGCTGTAGTTTTCCTGTCCCTCTTGGCTCACGGTCTCACACCAGCATTGCAAAAACCCTGTTGAGGTGTGCTCCTGATGCCAGCTATTATGGGTCAGGGTGCAGAACTACAAAGGGTTTCACATTAGCACTGCCACAAGGTGTGCCTTGAGAATTTTTCTCAATGCAGGCTCACTCCTTTATCTCCATTCCCATTTTTATGTCTAAATCTACTCAGACTGTCAGCTGTTTGTTCTGCTTTTATTATCATTGCCCCACTACACCCCCTCAATCAATTAAGCTCCCATTCCTCTAATGTACACACTTCAATTACAGCAGGCAGCTCACCAAACATATACTGCTGATTGCTCAAGGTTCATTTAATGTGGGCATCTTCATTTCATCTGCCAAGCAAAGTTACAGGCTCTTCCTGAAGTTGCTTTTGCCAGAGAACATGAATGTAAGGAAGGACAAAATTACCACATTAACAGAGTCATACATCTTTTTTAAGACTAGAGGATGCAGATGCATTTCAAGGGCCCATACACAAGCTGCATAATAAGCCAGAGCAACACTCCTGCATTTCACAATGCTAGGCCATTGAGTCATTTCAGAGAACAGGTACAGAGCCAGAAGCACTGGGAGAAGGAGGACACTGTTCAAAACATACACCAAATCATAAAGAATTGCTGTCAGTCAGCAACAATCAAAACGGAACAAACACAATTTGTCTTTTGGGGGAGCCCACTCTAGCTCTCTGTTGCTTTTAAAAGCAAAAATAACCACAGTCACTTGATACCTAATCACTGTAACTGAGCGGATACAAACCAGCACATTACATAACTTGCCACCCACAAGCCACAAACGCCAACATAACAAAGCAGAGAGCTTTCTGGTTTATCAAGGTCCCCAGCCTGAGTGCACAATGGGAGAGATAAGGCATGCCAGAGACTTGTAAATACATAACCAAATAGTGGGGTAACAGGAAAAGAAGTGATCCCCTCAGTCAGCAGAGTATGATGCTCTGCTTGCTCTGTGTACCTCACGGGTGTACAGAAATACTATTTTCATCTATTTATATGAGAGGAATGGGAAAAGGTAAAGCCATCTCCAGGTTGCGTATGGGGAAAGTAGGAGATGCTTCAGTAATCCTGCAACGATGTTGAGAGGCAACACTTTTGCCCACAGAAACATCCACACACATTTCTTGTCTCATCACACTGCAAATTTATTCAGCGTGCTAATGAAATGCTCTGGCCAACACAAACCTAACGAAGATGGGCGAAGCGCACCAAAGGAATGAAATCTTCTAGTCGCCAAAAAAACAGGGGCAAAAAAGGCTGCATTAGTATCTGCTGGCCCACACAGTCCCTCCAAGTTTCCCAGGGAAGTTGTCTCCTGCGGTTGTGTAAAATTAATTTGTTATCAGCTCTGGAAATATATATATTCAGCCTTTCCTGAGTGCCTTGGTAAGAAGATCACACAACCAACAGTGTGTTCTACCCAGAGATACTCCTGCAGCAATGCTGGGTCCTGAAGCAAGCATCACCCCTCTGCACCCTACTGTCCTTCAAAGAGTGCCCTTGGTATGCTGATTCATGCTGCTGCACGCTGCTGCACAACCTTTGCCCTCAGTCACACATGAGTACTTACAGGCCATTTAGGAACTGGTGTTGAGCTGCTGTGTTACAGCCAGAGACGTCAACTGTAAACTCTTCTGGGTTGAGTCTGCCTTTCTCGCATTTGACGTTGTACAAGCCAGGCACGTCCTGCTTCAAGATTGGGCTCCTGGATGTTATAAAAGAAAAATTAATATAATTTGCCACCTTAGGATCAAAGGGGTGTTTTGCAGGCTTTGACAGTGCTGTGCTCTGACCTGTGCACCCACATTGGCCCACACTGAATTCCATGAGGTCCCACCGTACCATGAGCAGGGCTTGCGCTGTCATGGCCCTCAGCATGCAATAGGCAAAGGAAGAAGAGGCAGGAGCTGGGTAAGGCAGAAAGTACACATTCAGTTCAGACAGAAAAAGCAGGTGGTGAAACCAGCCAGCAGCAGCCACAGCTTAGAGGGAGACTCACAGCAAGCTGAGGAGCACTGCATTTTGCAGGTGCTCTGTGTTTGTTTGACCCAAGAACCCCATTCTGCTTGGGAGCGCCCACTGCAAGATTCAGCCCTCCCGGCTCCTCATGACCTCAGAAGCTGCACGATCCAGGCAGCAACCAGCCCCCAGCGAGTCCTCACAATACAAGTATGTTGGACTGCCCACGTCCCAGGGCAGATGCCTGACTGCCTGTCCAAGAACAGAGATGCTCAAGACTGCGGCCACTTTAGCCAGACCTCTCCTGAGGGAAGTCTCTAGCAGACAGTCTCAACACAGACCCAACCCCACAGTCTCACACCATCACCACAAATGCATATGCACAATTAGCTGACCCTTTGGTTTGGGATGCTTGTGAGAACGGCACTTACCCCAAAGTCCCAGCCAAACCCCAAAGTGAAGAGTTGTTGGAAAATGAGGACAGCTATTTATCTCCTTATAAAATAAGAGACAGCAAAGCTCTCCCTGCTTCAGCTATGCTATGAGGAAAGAATCTCTGAAGTTATCTCCTTGCATAATACGCAAATGCAGGCTGATGTTGTGGCAAAGCCGGAAAGTCTGAGGCACCACTCACAATGTCTGCAGACAAGCTGTCCAGTGATCATCCTTAACCACCCCAATCTAATGATTGCTGCCTGAACCAGCAACAAGCAGAACAGGTGTTTCTCCTCCCATAAGATACAGTGATCTTGATGGTGTATTAATAGGTTGATGGAGGTCTGCAGAGGTGTTTTATTTGCTCCTCAGTTCCAAAAACACAAATGCCTTCAAGCATTTCCAATGTGCATGAGCACACAAAGCCAAGACACACATTACAATGGAACGGGGTAGGAAGCCTGCCCGAAAGGTTTGTCCCATTATCGGGAAAACAATGTAAGTGTTGGGAGCAGCAAAGAACACACAACAGGGAGGTGAAACCTGGCAAAGAAAGAGACAGATAGGTCATGTTGAGTTACAGATAGCTTTGAAGGTAAGGGAAGACAGACTAAGCCCAGAAGAGCAGACTTTGCAGAGCAGTTATTCCTGGTTATATTGTCTTCTCTTGTAGTTTATGGATGAGAGAGTGTATGCCCTGGAAGGCCAGAACAGTTCCAGGCTTCCCTCCCTTTGCTACCCTGCCACTGTTTTTTCCCCTAATAAACACAAAACATACACTCAAGCTACAGAGCTTCCCACACAGTGTAAGCAGAGCTTTTCCGACCTGTTCACCTCGTCTTTCACCTGTTTTGTCCCTTCTACCCCTCTTTTATCCACTGTTTGGAAGCACAAGCTCCTTTATTCACTGCACTTTGCAGCTCTACGCTTTTGAAGAGATGTGCGCTGTTCTCAAAGCAGCGTTTCCTCCAGTTACACCAGTGGCACCACCAGCAGAAGCGTACATACCAAGCAGTCTGAACTCATCAGCCATGGGGAAAACACCCAAGGCCTGTGAGCTTTTAGGGGGCGTGGCATAGCACACCGACCTTTCTCAGGACAGTTTTCCCTCACCAGCCTCTTCAGCCTGATGACTTGTGCCTCGTACACTACTCACATGGCAAACTGAGGTCCTCTTCCCCTTGTATTAAGCACCAAAGCCCCAGAGAAGCAGCAATGAGACAATGCGCCGGAAGGTGAGCTACGAGGAATGGACATGCAGTCCATTATTCTAGAGTCATTACTCTAAGGCAGCCCTCTGACATGGAGATCGTCAAGGGTACAAACTACCACGTCAGTCTTCTGGCTCCACTTAGACCTGTGGAAATCATTTGCCCTGAGACAAGCACAAGGTAAGCAATCATACATAGGCATTTCAGTGGTGTTCATCACTGCCTAGCCAGCATTCCTTATTTGTAGGAATTAGTTACGTTTATTTACCAGTCTCCCAGGCTGCTGCAACCATAAATTGCTGTTTACAAGATGCTCGTGTGAGCTACAGGAGGCAGGTGCCATACAGCATTTCACTTCATGCAAACACAACGGACAGAGGGGACCAGGGAACAGCCTCCACCTGTTAAACAGGGGCCAAGCTCGCAAGCCTGCTGTGACCAGCCTCTCCATCACATCCAGAGGGCTTAAAACTTCTGCTGTCTTTTGAAATCTTTTAACAGACAGACTTTCCTGTAACACAAGAGACCACATTAAACCACCTCTCAGAGCATTCAGCTGAGCCGTGACCATACTGGGGAGGCTCCCTGACAAAGCCATGGCCATCTCCAGTAGCTTGGCCAGGCAAAGTCCACTCCTGCAGTCCTGTGATACCAAAACTGACAGGCCACTGACTCTTCTGGCTCAGGCAGCCACCACTACTAATCCCAGAGCGGTTCCTGACAGGAAGCAGGAAATAAGACAGGGAGGGCAGAAGTTCTCTCCCCAACTACCTGGACCTGCCCCAGCTCAGGGAATCAAGAGGAGGACACTGGACACTACCCCCACCATTGCAGCAGACCAGCCCAAGTCCCCAAGCCTTTTCCTCCCTTCCTGCTGCTCCCCATGGGAGAGGCAGCCCGGACCTCTCCTAATGGCACCAGGGAGCACCTTGGTCTCCCCTCCCACCAGATTTGCTGAACATGCCACCTATTCCACAGGGGAGCACAGCTCAGCAGCTCCTGGGTGCTAGGGAGGAGGCCTCTGCTTTCTGCGTGGCTGGCAGGGTGGAGAGCGGGCTTCCCTCCTGGCTTGCACACAGGACCAGGTCTGCATGCCTGCCAAAGGCAAACACTTCTTGACTGAGCAAACACCACTCTTACAGAGGGACTGCTGCTCTAGCAGGCACCTCTCCCTTGCAGGCACAACCATCCAAAGGAAACCTCAGCAATAAAAATTTGCGTGAAACCCCATGCAAGGTAATCTATAGCTATTTCAACAGTACCTTTCATGGATTTTGAAACTTCATCAGTCTTCTTTTCCTCTTCTCCATCCTCCCATTCGCTTCACACTTCTCTCTCCACCTGTTCCCAATATGCTTTGCTTCCCTTTCACCCCTCTCACCCGGCCTTCATCCCTGCACCTTGGGTGACGGCTGCTGCAACCTGCAAGGACCCAAGGCGAGGGAAGCCAGGCACCTAGAGACCTTTGCAAGTCTTCTTGAGACAGCAAAAAATATCATTATTCCCATTTTAGACAACAGGGCCAGTGAGTTACTCGCTGAGAGGTCACATGGGAAATCGGTAGCACAGGGGAGCGTGCATTCAGAGTCCTGGTCCAAGCCTGCTACCACAGCAGCAGCCTCCTCACCTGACAGTCATTCCCTCTCATCATTTATTCCTCCCAATATATCGCTTAGGATCATGTCTCTCGTTTCGCACAGACCTTCCTCCGCTTCTTTGCTCCCACTTATCTTGCAATCAGAGCTCATTGTTTCAGCTTGGACCGCAGGATCAGGACCTTAAAGTGTCTCCGCTGGGCCAAACTGTAATCTTGCAATCTCAGGCTGCCCAGAAATGGCTGGGGGAGGAGAGGAAACTGTGGACATGACATTTCTTCCAAGAAAAAACAATTGAAAACGTCCGTGTTCATATAAGCATACATCCCTACTCTGCATCTGAAAAGCAAACACTGCAGCACCAAGAATCTTAAAAGGGAAAATGAAAAAACTGAACCAAGTTCCACCACTCAGGCTCAGAAAATGCTGACACGAAGAACAGCACAAGAAAAAAATTTTACTTTTAACAGTACAACAGTGAAAACAGGAGCCAGATGTTTGTCAAGCAAATGTGAGTCCCCATTCTTTACCCTGTTACCCAAAGGCAGAAAGCCAGCAAGAATCAAGTCCCCTTCTTTTGGGCAGTTTTATCCATTTGAGCAAGACAAAACAGGCAGTCAGTGTGTTGGGATATACCTTTCACACACTTCCCTCCTCCATATTGAGCTGCTATTCATAATTAACCATACCTGTGCACGTTGCTATGGCATAAGGACTTCACAAAATTTGACCAGACAATCTTTAAGGTCACTTTCCTGAGAAGCTTTGTTTAAGGAAAAAAAAAAAACCAAAAACAAAACAACAAACCCCCAAACGAAGGAAAGATTATCTCAGAATTCCTCCAACCTCTATAGCCCAAGGGCTCTGAATCAAAGGTCTGGCACAAGCATGCTACTGTAAGAAAAAGCTAAGACTGAGATAGCAAGTGACCCCATCATCACCCTGGGACATTACAGAGGCGGGATCTTGCCCTTCCTTCCCCAAGGGACCACAGCAGAGCCGAATGGCCTTTCTCAAAACCTCTTCCACTCCCAGGAATTTAACGGGACACAGCCTGCACATCAGGCATCCCGGTAGTATCTGTGGAAAGCAGGACCTATCCCACCCCACAGCCTCAACACAGGTGAGTTTCTCCACAGACCTCTGTGCGAAGGGGTCCTGGCGGCAGGCTGGCAGATGGCCCTGCAGAGCTCTGTCATCATCATCAGACCCCTCAACACCGAAAGCATGCCACAGAGGGGCCCGCAGGCAAGAGGGATGCCGAAATCACGACCTAAGAGATCTCTTCCATAGCTGGGTCCTTCAGGCCCTGGGCCAAGCGGCTCTACTCGTCTCACCTACCCTGTATCTACCTGCCATAAACCAGGACAGACAGCACTGGGATTTCAGCTCCTCCCGAGCGCTGCAGCACCCGCGGTGCCCCACGCCGGGCCACCCCCGCTGCCAGCCGCTCGGGGAGGGGAGCGCTCGCCACCCGCAGGCCCTCGGCACGCCGCGGCAGGCAGCTCGCCTCCCCCGCACGGCGGGGGTCCCCAACCGCCACCTCCCGCCGGGGACACCCAGACCACGAACAGGGAGGGGGGCGACTGGGGCAGAGGGAGTGACGATTCGCGGGGCGGTGCGACAGGGCGGCGATAGCGCGACAGGAGGGGGCGGAGGGTCTCGCGCTCCCAACAGTCGTTCCCACCCGCTGCAGGGGCGGCTCCTACCTGCGGGCGGCCCCCACGCTGGATCTGGCCCCGGTGGCGGCGGCGGTGGCGAACGGGGGGCGGTCCCGGCTCAGGGGGCCGGGCTGGGGACGGGGAGGTGGCCCGGCAGGGCCCCACCCCGCCCCGGACGGGCGGGGATTGCAGCAGCCGCCGCGGCGGTTTGGGGCGGTCGAACCGCGGAGCCGGTAGGCAGTAAAACCCGCCGCGCCCCGCCCCGCCCCGCCCACCGGTTTTGGGGTGGTGAGGCGCGACCACAGCCCCTCTTGGAACCTCAGGTCACCTCTCGGCCCAATCTCCGCCAAAAACAAGCCCCGTTCTCCGCCCCAGCACGGTGAATGGGCCCTGTGGCTGCACGCTGTCCCAGGCATAGCCATGAGATGGGCTGTAAATTGGTTCCTTCTTTGTCGCCTTCCCTGCCCTCCCTCCCCACTCCCAGCAGCACCTACCCAATGTGCGGCTCTGGGTACTCCTGCTCCAAAGCCCCCAGAGGCACTGAAGAAGGCTTACCACCCAAAACCGGCGGTGGCATCTTTGCAGTCCTCCTGGGAAGTGGTGCCCATACGCTAAGTAGTTTGGAAGACCTGAAAGAAGCAGCCACCCAGTAGCAAGAGACCCCAAGAATAAACAGCCTGGGCCATGCTGTCCTCTTCCACGGTCTTTCCCTTTCTTACTGGATGGAGGGGTTTGCGGTCTCTGTAAAGAATCTCTGTGGCTGGAATTTTGAGAGGAAACACTCCTAGCCAAACAGCTTGGCGATAACCATTTGGGAATGCTTCCTGGGGTGGAGGGATCCCTTTACTGTCTGACCTTTGTGGGATTAAGACAACGTGAACACTAGCACTTTTTTCTCCTCTCCCTCCCCTCTTTCTCTGCCAGGATGCAGTATGACTGAAGTTATCTATTGACTGTCTTGTTTCTTCTTATAAAACCTAAATAAGGTGGCACTTATCCAAAGTTTCAACCTGGTGCTCTCACTTATGAACCAACACAACACAACATTTAGCCACCTGCCTAAATCCACACCAAACCCCAGAAGTGAGCTGTTATACACCAGCAGTTTACCAGTATTTTGTATACTGTCTTGATACAAGAAAGTAGGCCCTAGAAGTTAGACATTGTTAGCATGAGCGATAGCCTGTCAAAATGTTGAGGTCATAGTGCTCTGTTGTAAGCTTGTGTTGATAACGAGAACAACCAGACCCTGTTACAAGCAAATTGTATAGATAACGGGAGCTGCTAGCAAGAACTTCATTGTCGGCAAGAAGTGACCATCTGGTCAAGACTGGTCTTGCGGTTTGGGGCTCAGCCAACTCAGCATTCTGAGCCAAAAGTGAAAAGTACACAGTGAAGAAGACTATGAGCCTTCCTCCAGAAGACCCTGGCCCACGACCACTGGATAGCAGTACGCATGCGGCAAGAGGAGGGGACTCGATCCCCTCATCCACATCATTGATAAAGATATTAAACAGGACTGGCCCTGGTACTGAGCCCTGGGGGACACCGGCCGCCAACTGGAATGAATTCCATTCACCACCACTCTCTGGGCCCAGCCTTCCAGCCAGTTTTTTACCCAGCGAAGTGTATGCCCATCCAAGCCATAAGCAGCCAGTTTCTCCAGCAGAATGCTGTGGGAAAAGGTGTCAAACGCTTCACTAAAGTCCAGATAGACAACATCCCCAGCTTTTCCCTCATCCACTAAGTGGGTGACCATGTTGCAGAAGGAGGTCAGGTTAGTCAAGCAGGATCTGCCCTTCATAAACCCATGCTGACTGGGCCAGATCATCCGGTTGTCCTGTGCATACTGTGTGATGGTACTCAGGATGATGTGCTCCATCAGCTTCCCCGGCACCAAAGTCAAACTGACAGGCCTGTAGTTTCCCAGATCATTCTTCCAGCCCTTCTTGTAGATAGGTGTTGCATTGGATAGTTTCCAATCTGCTGGGACCTCCCCAGTCAGCCAGGACTGTTGGAAAATGATGGAAAGTGGCTTGGTGAGCACCTCCGCCAGCTTTCTCAAACCTCTCGGGTGGATTCCATCTGGTCCCATAGACCTGTGTATGTCTATGTGCTGCAGCAGGTCAGTGACCATCTCTTCCTGGATTCCGGGGGGATCATCCTGCTCCCAGTCTCTGTCTTCTAGCTCAGGGGGTTGGATCCTCAGAGTGCAATTGGTCCTATTACTAAAGACTGAGGCAAAGAAGGCATTAAGCACCTCAGCCTTTTCCTCATCCTTAGTCACCACGTTTCCCCCTGCATCTAATAGAGGATGGATGCTCTCCCTAGCCCTTCTTTTGCTGCTCATGTATCTATAGAAAGATTTCTTGTTGTCCTTTACAGCAGAAGCCAAATTAATTTCTAGCTGGGCTTTGGACTTTCTAATTTTCTCCCTGCATAGCCTCACAGCATCTCTGTAGTCATCATGTGTGGCCTGCCCTTTCTTCCAGAGGCCATAGACTCTCCTTTTTTCCCTGAGCTGCAGCCAAAGCTCTCTGTTCAGCCAGGCTGGTCTTCTTTGCTGCCAGCATAACTTCTGGCACATGGGGATGGCCTGCTCCTGTGCCTCCTTCCTTCTTAAAGAGCGTCCAGCCTTCCTGGACTCCTACACCCTTCAGGACTGCCTCCCAAGGGACTCTTGACAGAGTCCTAAATCAGTCTCCTAAACAAGTCAAAGTCTGCCCTTCGGAAGTCCAAGGTGGCAGTTCTGCTGCCTCCCCTCCTTACTTCTCTAAGAATGGAGAACTCAATCATTTTGTGATCACTGTGCCCTAGTCAATCTCCCACTGTCACATCACCCACCAGTCCTTCTCTGTTCACAAAGAGCAGGTCCAGCAGGGCACCTTCCCTGGTGGGTTCACTCACCAGCTGAGTAAGGAATTTGTCCTTGACACACCCTAGGAACCTCCGGGACTGCTCCCTCTCTGCTGTGTTGTATTTCCAGCAGACATCTGCGAAGTTGAAGGCCCCTGCAAGAACAAGGGCAGGCAATTGCAAGACTTCTCCAGGCTGCTTGTAGAAAGTTTCACCTACCTCTCTGTCCTGATTGTGGGGTCTATAACAGACCCCCACTACAACATCAGCCTTGTTGGCCTTCCCCCTGATTCTAAGCCATAGACACTCAACCGTATCATCACTATGATTGAGTTCTAAATATTTATAACAGTCCCTGACATACAGGGCCACCCCACCACCTCTCCTTCCTTGTCTATCCCTTCTGAGGAGCTTGTAGCCGTTGATTGTGGCACTCCAGTCACACGAGGCATCCCACCATGTTTCTGTGATGGCTATGGTATCATAGTTTTCCTGGTGCACCATAGCTTCTAGCTCCTCCTGTTTGTTGCCCATGCTACATGCATTAGCGTAGATGCCCTTCAGTTGGGCTAATGTTCCTGACACTTCCTTGTGGGTGGAAGCCCTGGTTCTTACCTGACTGCTCTCAGGCTTTACCATGGCCTCTAACCCATCCATAACCCTTTTGTCTTTACTGCCCCATGCATCTCCAGCCCCTACCTCCACTGAGATGGAATAACAAGGGTCCTTGCTAGCTAGCCATCCTGCAAACCCTGGCATGCTCCCCCGGGCTTATTTCTAGCAGGCCCAGTTACATCCCCTTCCCCCTTCCAATCTAGTTTAAAGCTCTTTCAATGAACCCTGCTAATTCTTGCTTCAGGATCCTTTTCCCCTTCTGAGACATCTGTTGCCAGTAGGCCCAGTGCCGTATAGACATCCCCATGATCAAAAAAACCAAAACTCCACCGATGGCACCAGCCTCTAAGCCACGTGTTAATCAGTTCTGTCTTCCTGTTCCTTTCTGTTCTTACCCCTGAAGGTATTGAGGAAAAAACTACCTGTGCACCAGAACCTTCAGGTCCCCTGAGCCCTTACTGAAGTGGCTGCATNGGTCCCCTGAGCCCTTACTGAAGTGGCTGCATCTCTGGGGTGCCAGCACTGCCAAGGGGGAAGACAGCTGCTCTCGCAGAAAGGCAACTGCTGTGTATGCTTCTCAGTGTTTTAAAGGCTGAGGGAGCTATTTTTAGAGCTGAAATAACCTTCTTCCTGCTCTGGTATTTTAAATCTTATGTTATCCTCGACTAATAAATGGCTCCTTGCAGCATTTGCTTTTTGCAACCCCACAAAATCCAAAGATCTTTGTCAGGTTTTCCCTCTGCATTCACCTGACACTGCACCATGGTACTGCCATATTGTCACTGACACACTAAGGACCTGCAGGCCACAAGTGACTACTAGGCATGGCTTTCCTTGGGCAAGGAGGTGCTGTTGCCCCCATATCACCAAGACAGGCCCCAAAATCAGGTGCCTGGAAAAAAGTATGCTTGAAGTATCAGCGTTAACCATGTCCCTGACTACAAGGCTTCCTGCGATAGCAAAAGTCAAGCAAGCTCACTTTAAAAGTAACAGAGAGGAGGTCTTGCAATTCAGTAGCCTCCGGCTTTCAGCAGCCGAGGCTGAAGAAAACCTTCTGCCAAACAGGTGAGAAGTGACAGCACTCAGCCCCAGAAATTTTGGCCAGAAAGGAAAATGCAGCAATTAACCAGAAACCGCCTTAGTCACTTCATCTCTGCCGTCAGCTAAAGCTGGAACGAAAACAATGCAGCATATGGCATTTTAAAGCAATTTCATTTTTGGTAAACTCTGAACGTCTGAGACATTTTGTTCACAGGTTTTTTTTGAGCAGATGGTGTCCCTTGAAGTGCTGGAAAATGCATGACACTGACAGGCCCACCAAAGACCTCTCGCAAAGAATCACAGATTGAAAAAAGGGCACAGCCTGGGGACAGCAAGCGTGTGCTGGAGCCCACCTGGTGCAGGACACAACAGAAGTGCCAGGAGGCACCATCCATCAAGGGGTGGTATTATGTGGGCTCATGGAGATATTTTCTACAATCCCTTCTTCATGGGACACTAGTCCCACGGGAGGAGCAGCCCCTCTCCTGTGAACCTCGTCCTGCAGCATCGCCCACCAAGGGGCGTGTGGGTGCAAAGGTAGGTAGGGAGGTAGGGCACATGGGCGTGTTGCTTTTGAACTGCATCCCACAATAACACAACACCCGCGTCCCTTGCAGTAACACTGCATGTCCCAAAGACTGCTGCAAGCTTACCTTGACCTGTGGAGAGTCTTTCCTCCCACGTCTCCACCAACACTACTTTGGTGAAGATGAGTAGCCACAAGTATGTTCCCCCATCTTCTTTGGGGTTATGCCTGACTTTCCCAGGGGTGGGTGTGCCAAAGGCTGACACTGATGCCCCTCCCTGCTCAGCCCATGTCTTCGAAGCAACAATTGCAATGATGCTGGTGCACAGATGTGACAACGCTTCTGGGACACCGCGAGCAGCACGGGACTTTTCTTACTCCAGTCCTCACTAGGTTTTCCTGCTGGGCCAGTGAGACCCACTGGGGATCTGGCTGGCAACTTGCCTGGCCCAGAAGGGGGACCTGCAAATGTTCAAAATTATGGCTGTGCTTTGCTTCTGTTAATTAATATTTCCTCCCCCCGATGCCTTACAGCACGTGCATATTCCCTGTCCAAATTTTACCACATCAGTTCTCTTCACGGGCACCGAACTGCACACCATCTCCACATCCACCTTCTTCCAGCGACAGAGAAGCGGGAAGGCTGAGCCCCCATGTCCTGACATCAAATAGTGGGATCAGGCCTTGGAGGTATTTTATTTTTCATGTAAAAGAGAGGAGTACCACAGAGCTAATCCCTGGCCTTGCAGACCTCACTTGCAGCTCAGGAAGAAACAAAGTAACCTCATTCCCCTCTAATTGCAGTCCTCCTCAGAGTGATATTACTGCTGCTACATTTTTACTGGGCTGTTTTTTGGGGGGCAAAAAGGTACACAGAGGCAAGGGAAAAGGGAAAGGGAATTGCTTTGAGTTTGCTTTTAGTGCTGCGAAATATATGTCTTCTGAAAATAGATTTACCACCTGGTTTTCCTGTCCTGCTCCTTTCTGCTCCAAAGCAGGAGCACGGCCTGGCAAGAAACATTGCCCACCCAGAAACAGGAGCAGCAGAGGAAAGGGGCCAGGGATCGCTCAGCAGCAATCATTGGAGCTACTGTGTACCCTGATGCATGGGCTAAATACAGTGCCTAAGCAACTGTTTCTCACTTTAAGTGTTAACTCTTATTTCATTAGCCAGATCATCTCTCATCAAAGCCATCTGTTCCTCTATCCAGCTTTTTAAATATTGTGATAGACTTCATTTCTCCAAATGCCCTGCTGCTAAACAGACACCATCTGAGCATGCACACCCTTGGCTTGGCATTGACAGGTGTGCTCAGGATTTGCTGGAGAAGCAGTCACCTGCAAAGTGCTCTCTCTCACCCTAAGATACAACCCCAGATCCCAGCCCTCCATGATGAAGCATTCCCTCTTCCCAGCTCGCCCACATGATCCCAACTGAGAAAAATTCACCTGGATGTGGGACTGGAGCATAAATTGCATCCCATCTTGCTGCAAGAAAGTGACACCACTTAAATGGTAGGAAGGGAAATGGATATAAAGTTTTTTCCATAAAAAGAGAATTCAAAAAAATTTTCTCTGTGATGGCAAACACATGGGATAAACAGGACTTGCTGGTGAGACGGTCAGGGTCCAAACTCTGGGGAGGGAACCTTGAAGTGCCAGTGTGTGCAGATGAGAGCTGCAAGCTGGCCTGCCCTGGCCCCAGTGGGAGTATGTTCTGGCCTGGCAGGAGGACAGTCCTATATGAAGCACAGAAAACACTCAAAAAGAAACAAATTAGTTTTTTAAGAATACTGAGCTTTAGTAAAATAATGATTTCCTATTATTATGTTATACACACTAATGGAAGTATGTCAGCCAGGAAAATTTAGTACCCCCAGTTAATATTGAGGTTAGGCATTACCATGCAGAGATGGTAGGCACAATTTCACTTCAGTTTTTATCTCTGCTGCTCACTGGGGCTTTTCTCCTGGGCGTCTTCCAAGGTGCACAAGAGGGGATTTTTTTTTTTTTTCTGGTCCTGCTTGCAGGCTTTGCTGCCCATCTATTCCCCTTCGGCAGTGGATTTATCTGTACACACACAGCTGGTGTGGGGCAAGGCCCCACCTTTACCTGCTCTGGGGCCATACCTTTGCTCCCTGACCTTTTGGCTTCAAACCTGGCTTGGCCATAGCTGGTGCAGGAAGGGGGGGGGAGCAGCAGCACAGCTCCTGGCAGGAGGCTGCAAACCATTCACCCCCCTGGGACTCACTATGGCTGTACCAAAGCCAGCAGGATGGGCTGGGTATGGTAGCAGCAGTTGGACAAGCCTGCCAGGGTCAGCTGGCTGCAGATTCACAAAACCAGGGAGGGAATTCTGCCATCATTTTCTCAGAAGAAGCCGAAGTCAGGGTTTAACTCTCCATGAAGATGGATAGCAGGAGATGAACTCGGCAAACGCAATGCGTCCCACATGCGACGGGTGATTAAAACAGCAAAAGCCTTCAAACCATCTGTTGGGCAGCTCTACCCATGCAGGGTCACCCCTGCCTCCTCCACAAACTCAGCGCGTTGCTAGGTTTCAGGGATTTTGTTCCCACCCCCCCTCACTCCCCCGTGTCTAGCGGGGCTGGCATTACTGTGTGTGTGCCCCTGGATGCCAGAGGTTTCAGCTCCCAGGATGGGTACCACTGAGCCAAAGCCATTGTGGGAGCTGGGGCATGTGAGCAGGTGTTAGCATATGCCTCCTTTCCCACTGGGCTCTGCTTTCAGTTTTTCTTTTCATTCTTTTTTTAAAAGATCTTAAGGGAAATTGTACCTTGATTCCCAGAAGTGCCCCAGAAGGTAGTAAAAAGGAGCCCCATAACTCCCTGTGAGTCCCTCACAGCGTACAGCTACAAAACAGTCCAGGAGCAAAAATATCAAGGTAATAAAAGTCCAGCCTGGCCATGCCTTCGGGGACATGGTCTGGGAGCTCATACATCAGAAACTGTTAAAAATCCCTCCAAACTGAGAGCCCTCCCCAGCTGCAAATAACCTAGATATCAGCTGACCAGAGCCCATAGGTCTCACCATGTTTCCAGCCTGGCATGGACTCTCAGACTCACGTGGACACGGGAGATCTTTCAGAAGAACTTCTTTTCGTGGGAGCCTCCCACCCCAACAGCTTGATGTAATACCTGAAGTCAGACTGCGTTTCCCATCTGTTGGGCTTATTTCCAGAAAGCCGTGTTCTGGCTGCCGATTTCTGGGCCTGAAAAATTATCAACGCCAGCCAGAGGACAGCAGTCACCTTGCACTTGCAAGCTGCAGAGGGAGATAGGGATGCAAACATCACCCGGGGTTACAAGGGAACAGCGGAGTCACTGGAGGGAGTGGGCAGAAATCCACGCCTGATGCCCCAGGCAGCTTCGTCTGCATCCCTGCGCACCCCCCCAGCAATCCTCCACTTCCACCAGGTATTCTTAAACTGACTCAGGGATAAGGTGACCAGCACAGGGCTGACCATGCTCCCTTTTCCCACCTCAGGCCCCCATGCTAAAGCTCTGCATCCAAGTGCTAAAGGGCTAAGTGATGTTTTGGTGCTGACATGCAGGCCCAATGGCACAGAGCAGGAATGCCACCAACTCTCCCAAGTGCTGCAGTGGGGCTGCTGCTGGGCAGGAGGTGGCACAAGAGATGTCTGCTCCACTTGGCTGCTTTTCAGGCACTGCAAACCCTGATGCATTTCTTCAGTGCCAGCACTCATCCTCTCACTGCAGTCCCTTTCTTGAGGTATAACTCCAGCGCCAGCAGGTTTTGCTCGTGCATGCCTCCCGCTCCAGGGAATTAGTGGATGCAGCCCAGTCCATGCACCTGACTACGGCAGAGACGGGGTTAGATAGAGCTTGGAAGCTTCTCTGTAGATAGCTAGCACAACCTTGGCCTCACACCACACCCCGATGGTTGTATTTGTACACAGCCCTGACAGAGTTTCACCAATATTTGCATAGCTGAGTACACACTGTAAGTTAGAGCTGAAATCCTCCTTTATTGATTGTGCCAAGTCCCAGGGCGGGCATAGCATTTCCTCAAGCTACCCCATGACAGAAAGCAGGCGACCTGCTGGGGTGTTTCTGCTGTGGATGGAGCACACTACTCCTGAGCCAACACTGCATTTCCTAAGGGCCCCACCAGTTCTGGGAAAAAAGGTAAAAAAGAAAGCGAATGTATGTATGTATGTATGCGAAAGCCGAGAGCCTGGAAACACTCAGCATAATAATGCACAGGACATCATACAAATACCTCTTGTTCTCAGTCCTACGTGGTGTTATTCCAGATGATTCAACATGGCGAGAACATAGTTAGAGACAACAGAAGATCAGGGACTGTCAGACCATCAGGTCTTTGTATTTGACAGTCACTGTATCCTTGGTTTATCATAGAATCATAGAATGGTTTGGATTGGAAGGGAACTTAAAGATCATCTAGTTCCAGTCCCCTTGTACCATGGGCAGGACACTTCCCACTAGACCTGGTTGCTTAAAGCCCCATCCAACCTGGCCT
>RSEF01000004.1:54424702-54447080 GCA_003993805.1 Himantopus leucocephalus | reverse complement strand
TTTTCCCTCCTCTGCCTCTCTCTTTGAAGAGGGGTAGAGAGGAACATCTGTCAGTCCCATGTGGAGTCCCCAGTTCGGCCTAAACCACGACACCCTGTAACACAGCAGCTGTAAATAATTTATTGGCTATGGGAGGGATGCTGGTATTTCAGTAGATGGCAGTAAAAGCCAAGCTGATCACGAGCAAGTCCGAAGTGCACTGTGTGCATCTTTGCGGTGTTGCTTTTTGCAAGTCAATAGTGTCAGAACTCGGAGATGGCTTTGGCTGTTCATTGGATAGCTTTTATTTCTAGATGACCTTATTTCTTCTCTCCCAATTACTTTGAAGGCAACTATAGTGTCAAAAACATTTATGCAGACACTGTAAGACATACACGGTATCTAATTAGTAGTAATCTAATCTACTAGCAGCAGGAAAAAATCTATGATTCAAAAATTTGTGATTAAGCTTTTGATCAGTTCATTGAAGTGCATGGACTTCATAATTAAAATGGTAAATTCACTTCCTTAACTAGTCATACTATTACAGCTTGAGATTTGCAGTGTAAACTTGGTTAACAGCTGTTCTACAGAGGATCAGACATCCTGTCTCACTTTTTTAGAGCAGGTTCATTGTTTGCCTGGCTTATCCAGAAATTATCACTTATGTTTTGACTTTGTTTATATTCCCTTTTGCCTTGGAATACTAAAGTGACCCATGAAACTTCTGTTACTTAAGGATTTAAAGGTTCAGTTGGATGCACAAGCTCTTACCTGTTGAATCCTACAAGAAGATGAATTCATGGTCTTGCAATAACAAAAATGCAGCCCTATTGCAACAACATATTTGTTGCCAAGATTTCACGCATTTCACTGTTCCAATCTGGGAGAAAAAACAATTTCAGAACTATCTAAATATGAAAGCAACGGTTGTAGAGGAAGCCACCATCTCCCAAACAAAAACAAACAACAAGGATTTGCCTAGTACTGGAACTAACATAGGAAATACAGCAGCCTGAAAATTTTATATTTGCTATTAGCAAACATTTTATGTAACTTTCTTTAAAAAAAAGTGAAACATTTAGTGATGTTGGCATTCACAGAATTGTAATAGACTTAGCTACTTGTTTTCCATTTCTGCTGTTGATGTTTAAAAACGTAACAAACATTTCGGTCTTCAGAGGCTTTTATGGCTTATCTCCATTCTTTTGGAAACTCCATTCATACAATTGCATATCTAGCTGCATACCTTGGATCCAAGCAATTTCATACTTTTCAATTCTTTAACTGGTTACAGGAACAAAACAAAGTTGGATGACAAGGCAAACATCCCTCAAGAAAGGAATTCACAAGGTTTCTGGATGTCAAGCTCAGGGTTACGGCACATCGCTACTCTTTCAAATAATTTTACAGCAGCAAATACTTGCTATCAAATCAAATTCTTTAATACAGGAAAGAACAGAGAGAACATGCACACATGGTATACTTGTAACAAAGTGTCTTATTTCAAGGCATCCTGCCACTACTACTCAGTAAGAAACTGTCAAGTGAGTTTAGACCCAATTATAATGTTATTCTTGCGCATCTTAGTCCAACAGCATCAGAAAAGGAAAAGCAAAATGGTGACATAAATTAAATGGTGTTCCTTTTCAAGGCTGATGAGTATTTTGACTACACATTTTCAAGTTAAATTACTTGTAACTTGTTCGAAGTGGTACTGGCTTAGAATTTTCTCTCCCTTCAAGAGAAATGTGGACATGGTCACTATTAGCCTGCAGCCTGTTGGTTTTCTTGGTTTACAGATTTTTTTATTTTTTTTTATATTGAAAAGCAAGTCACACTGACTTCTGTGCATAGCTCTTGGGAGCATGCCCTTTGTAGATGGAGGTGTGCTATGTATGCCATTCATATATATCCCAATTTAGGGCATTTGCTGCTTGACTCTGCTGCTTAAGGGAGAAAGTTCTAAAAAGCATTTTGGGCATTTGCTGCTTGACTCTGCTGCTTAAGGGAGAAAGTTCTAAAAAGCCGTAACAGNCGTAACAGGGTGTGTTCACAGCTTCTTTGTGGAGTATTTTTTCTCCCTATGGGGCAGGAGTGACTTCTGGAAAGCAATAAACAAATCAACTGAACCGTTTCTGAGAGGAGAAACCCAAGTGGCCAACTCTAGCCTCAAAACCAAGATGACCTTTGGTGATTAGCTAACAGAACTTGTGAACAAGGCAGTGCTAACCCCTCCTAGCCCATGCCCCACTGCTGGCTCGGGTATCCTTCCCGCTTTAGCCAGGGTCTGCCTTAATGCAGGAGCCAAAATCAGCAGCTCCCCACTAGATGGCGAGCTAAGCACACGTAGCCAACGTGGAGGCCTCATCTGTTGTGAAAGACTAATAGCGCATTTCCAGTTTTATTTTGTGGTTAAACTGTGTTTATCCGTAGCAAGTGCAGAAGAACAAATTAATCAGCCTCTGGACTTTTTAGATTTCTGTACTCAAAGCATGTAACAAAGCTTGTTTCCCACGTGCACGGCTCAGGTTGTACTTCTGTACTTCAACTAATGTGTCACTTGGTACCAGAAACTTTTCCCTCCACCAGAGGAAAAAGTGACAAGAAAAGGACTTAACTCAGAATAAAGGAGAACACAGTACCACTGGGCTTTGCAGACTGATCCAAAACAATATATAATATGCTTTTAAGTATACTGTGGGACTGAACTTGGTGGTTTTATAATTTTTTTCAATAAAAGCTTAATACACTGAATTGCATGTATCTAGTAAAAAGGACTTCTGTGAAGAAACCTGAAAACAGTGGAAGTCATCTATTAGGGAGACACCACCCGTGCAAATCTCTCTCTTTTTTTTTTTAAAGCTTAGAGACTTTGTTTAACACATGATGAATTACTTTCTCTATGAAATGATGTTTTTTTTTCTTTGCAGGAGTTACTACTCAAACTTTGTTGTTCATTGCAAAAGATAATCCAAAAGCAAAGTAAAAGAGTTTACCAGACTAAGAACATTAGACTAGACTGAAAAATAGGCTGTCAGCCTTGATTGATTCTTAGTGAGCGTACAACATTCATTTTATTACAACAGTGTAAACTTGAAGTTATGACCATTTATCTAAGAAAAATGGGACCAAAACACTTCTGGAAAACAGCTGGGTTTTTTTGTTTTTGTTTTTTTTTTAAACACAATGTTAAACACCATCTTGGAAAGCTAATCTAGTAATAAGACTCCATGCTGTTTTCCAAAAAAAGTTTTTATTGCCTAAGTAACTAGGTGTATTCCTGTCACACTTAAAAAAATATTTTATTCAATAGAAAAATAAAAAGATATATTCAAATAGCCTAGAGTTTAATTGCCAGCTGTGAATGCTTTTTTTGGTTTTTTTTTCAGATCTGCTTAACAATCTCAAGACACCTAATACAAAGTCCCAAATATATAAACTGACAAACAGTTGAAAATTTACCTAGAACATGCTACTTTTATGTGCTGTGTACTAATAAAACAACAATATGCACACTTACATTCTTGCTCCCTATTCTACTAATTATTAGTCTAAATCAAATACCTGTAAATGAACACTTCCTCTTATAACAAGGCTGAGTTTTTATCAATCATTAAAAAGACCCTCCAACCCTCACACCTGGTAACAACCTTAGCAATAGTTTACTACTTAAAAAAACTGTAGCTTTATTCAACTTTTATCATATGTTAAACTATAAAAACATATCACTCACCTCTTTAAAACCTGTAAAATCATAACATGACCTAAACATCCTCTTTTGAAAAAAGCTTATCTGAGTCTTTCTCCAGCTGCTTTTAACTAATGTGCCCCTCCTGTTAATCAGTGCCTTGGCTTTGGGCTAAATTACTCTAAGCTCTTAGATTGGTTAGTATATTATTATTTTTTCTGTTTTAGAAAGAGGATAATTAGGTATTTTTTTGAAGTATCTTTTGCATTATTTTCTTAGGGTTTTTTTATGTCACCCTAAGCTACTCAGTCATTTTTTCAAAAACTCTAGGAAGAAAATTTTTTTCCTATTGCTCGATGTATATTATTTCTTATATTGCTAAGTGTTGAATTTTTTTAGGGAGGGGAATTTCTGAATCTTGAGCATTTTCTTGTGGGCTTCAATGGAGAGTGGGTTGCTCAATAAATTTAGGCTTGCTTTTAGCTACCTGCATCTTTATCAGGGTGTTCATTATGTTTGTGGGAGAACTGATAATATGTCACTGATGTATTTGTACGTGATAAGGGAAGTCTGAAAGATAAGTTTGTACAGTGAGGGAAGGTCTAAAGTATTCTACCTAGTCCACTCTTGGTTTTATTTAAGGAACAGTTTATTTTATCAACTGTGCTGAGTTGATTCAAGTGCACTTTATTACATTGTTTGCCTGAAATGATTCAGGAAGCTAGCTGACCTCTCACAACCTCGGTGGCTTCTGCTAAACTTTGATGTTGAAGAGCAAAGAAAGCTGTCTTTTTTTATATATATTCAGAATTTGCTTTCTTGCTTTCATTATTGCAAAATTTGTTTAGTTTTATTTTTTGGTTAAATGGAGAGAGAAATTCTTTGCACTAATATTACTACCATAGCAGTCTCAATTCCTATTTTCCAGGGAAAACCAGGTTGCCAGTGTATTTATTCTGGGCTAAATCAGAAGTGCTTTGTAACTTCCATTTTGCTTGTTACCATGCTATAAAGCAAGCAATTAATAAAATATTTTCACAGCATAGCATGTGTGGAATGTTTTTGGGAATGATTGTGTATTAATAACTACCACATAATTCAGGGTGAGGCCTGATGTGGTTGTCTTTTTTTTGGCTTTCAAATGCTGGAATCTTTGTTGCAACTTCTACACTCGAGGGTACGTACATGCTTCCATTTTTGTCTGTGCGGGACTTCAGAGAATGATATCTGAGTACCTGATGATCATTTCTGGATACAAAATGCTGCACAGCTGCTGTGACTTTGCTTTTAAAACATGCACTGTGGTTACACACCTGAGCACCACTAAAGCATCATGTAGTGATTTGCAATAATTGTTACTGAATGTTTTTAGAACGCGGGAAGCCTGCATTCTCCAGTGTATACTGCCTAGTTGGACTGCACTACATATAGACAGTCCCAAGTTACTGCACTAACTATAAAATTAGAGGGAAATGGTAAGGTGTGGTATTCTGTAACTGTTTCATATGGTCAAAATCCACTACCAGCTATAATTCTCTGCTCTGAAGAATGGGGAATAGTCACTTAGTGGTGGTAACAATAATTACTACTGCCTTGTTTAGCTATGCTGGGTATGGCATTTCGTTGTGACTCCTTAGTCTCTAGCATTATAAGCAATAATATGACTAAGATTTTGTTCTTTGAATTAGTGTATTTATTATCTGGAAACAGATAATTGTAGTTATATATTTCTGGTTTACAGTAATGGATAAAAACAGGGAGGAACAGTTAGAGAGTTTTTAAAGTACCACAATCTTTGTAAGACATCTTGTCAATTGAATGTTCTCTAAGCCTTCACTGTTTCCTTTTTTGTCATCTCCTTTTTAAAAGTGAAGCGCATCCTAAGATACAAGTCCCATCGTTCCCCGGGTGAGATGCCAGGTCTCTTGCAAAGCCTATACTTGCAAAAGAATATACATTGAGTAATCATAGAGACTCAGAATAAGATTTAGAAAGAATGTTGATTAAAAATGGAGAAACATAGTGCTTATCCTCACCTGTGTTGTGTTACTCTGTTCATGTCCATTTTGCAGCACTGTGAAGGCTTAAAGCACTGATATGGTGTGATACAGTCTTAAGCTTTAAATGAAGGCAAGTATAGAAAAAAGAGGAGGCAACAATATTCAAGAGTATATTGTGGTGGGAGGCCGGATGCTTAAACATAGTTCAAAGTCTTCCATATAAAGAAGCTCTTAGAGCTGTTTTCAAAGCTTGAGTTCAGGTTAATAATTCTGTGCTAAAAAAGTTTAAAATCTTCAAACAGCCAAACTTGATCCTAGTTCATAGGTTTTGGTTTGTACAGAGAAAAAAAGGCAACAAAAAAGTGTGTCTATAAAATAAAGAGTTGCTGAATATAACCTTTCACTAAAGGCTTTTTTACAAACTTTTTAAGAACAGGAGCTATATATAAATAACTAAAGCTGTAGCTTGATATAAGACATTTCCTTTTACTTAAAGCAGTGCTGAGAAATGGGATGGGAAATCTAGATCTACCTTTGTAAGCCTCCTTTACCAGCTGCTGACTAATAACATTGACCTATGGGGTTTTGCTGATGGAGCTCAATACCTGTTCCGCTAACCTGAGGGCATCTTCTCTGATCAGATGCCTTTTCCTTCCATGCAGAATAAAGGTTAACAGACAGGGGAGGATTAGCAGAGAGGGGAAGATTGTGACTTCCCTGGAGGCTCTGTGTGGGTAGAAGCTGGTTAGGAGTTCAGAATGCATGCAGTGGGGCTAATATAATATGCACGGCCTGAGAAGGTACATTTGTACTGTAAATGGTAACTGAAGATTCAAGACAGGATCAGAAGGACTTCTGGTGATCTGTGCAGAAGGTGTTACAATTTCGACAGCAAAAAAGCCCTTGTTATCTATTCCAGGTTTAATTTGATTTTTGTAAGTATTGTTTTTAGCTGAAAATAATGAGTGGTATTTCTTCGCTGTGGCATGTGTGAAGAGCCAAACAAAAGGGAATTGATCACTGGACTGGGAGCCCATATTAGTTTAGGGCTCATTAGTAGGCTTGCTATCCTGTAGTCCCAGAGAAAATCCATCAAAAGTGAAATGAGATTCACTCAAAAAATTACAGGATGGGAATATATTAGTGCAAGTCAATATGGCTTAAAGGAAAACATATGTTAACAAACAAGCCATGTGGTGTTTCTTAAGTAGAAGCACTAGGGTTGGAAAAAGTAATTGTGCAGGTGTAGTAGATTTGGGGGACAAGATGTACTCAACTTCACAGGAGTTTATGATTTGCAAGAGTTAGCTGTTCAGGGCTGATAGAGTAAGAGTTAGTGAACTGATCTCATTCTAGCTATTGATTAAGGAATCCTTATCTGCTGAGGGCTTTTGTTAGAAACAGCCACAACTCAGCATTTCTATTTACAGTCTGCAAGTAAATAGGTAATAGAATTATATTTGTGGATGCTGCATTACAGTGAGGACAGACAGGTAAGGCAAGACAGTCTTGATGGAGGGGAGTCATTAATGCAAAACAGACCTTGAAATGGCTGCATGCAAGTTAGACATAGGTATATTAGTATTTTGTTGCTTTGTAGCTTTGCATATTAGCACTGGCAAAAACGTTAAGAGAAATAAGCCTGAAATCTTGATATACATGTTTTAAAAGGGCTGTTAAAGCATTGGGAAATACAGCAAAGTGTTGTCAGACTGATTTTAAAAAAGGCAAATGCCTTTTAGGGAGGACCTGAGGAATGTATGCTATTGAGTTCTTTCAGAAGTCTCTGGAGTGGCTGAGTTGCTTCCCATGGAAGAAAAAGGATAGTTATGTTTACTAAACTAGGGTGAGAGTTGCAATAACAAATGGGTAGAAGCTGAAAACATGCAACTGTAATGAGAAAACAAAGCAGTAGTTCCTAAGAGCTGTGATTAAGCTCTGGAACTAAGTATGAAGGGGAAAGGATAGGTTTCCACTGTTTTGCTTCCTTGAAATCCAGACTGGCTGCCTTGCAGGAAAGTTGCTTAGTCAGCTAATACTGGCTAAGTTTAGTCCAGAGGTAATGGTGCAGTTTAAGGGTCTGATCTACAAGAGGTCAGACATGGTGACCTAATGTCTGTTCAGGCCTTAAGCTTTTTGAAGCTACAAAGTGATTTGAAGGTGAAAAGATTTGTACCTTACCAATTTCTGCCCAGCAGCCTTGCTGCAGGTTTTAATTATTTTTATTCTGTGATACTTGTTTTGAGGCATAGTAGCATCAGAAATTTATGGTCAGACAACAAAGCAAGCAAGCTCATCAGGTAATATCTACATTAACTTCTGTGTCTGAGTGGAAGGTTACATTCCATTTTCCAATAAGGTAATCATACTTCATCTGAAAGTTTGAATTTAACTAATGAAATGCATGTTTAAATTCATTGATCAAAAAGTGAGCTGCTAGAGTACATATTGCCACATGTGAAACTTTTTTTTTTTTCTGTTGTGGTTTGCTATGGTTGAGTCAAGGAAATGTTTTTCACCTTTGGGTAGGTTTATGCCACGTGCTTGCCTAGAAGTGATCTTACAATTTCTAGTCAAGAAAGTCTGTGGGCGTGGGAGAAAAGAGGTACCTGGCTTCTCAGTGGGTACTCAGCTGGAGGAGATGGCGTATGCTTTTCTGTGGGAAGATGTGGGCTATCCTGAACACATGGGGCATTGTGAGCAATGTGGAGGTTAGGCTTTCTGGAAAGAAGCTATTCTCACCTTGTGAAGAACAGACATAGTTTCAAGCACTGGTGTTGCAAGGAGTTAAGCAGCCTTGGTGAACACAGGTCCCAGGTGATGCCCTGGAAGGGTTATGCTATGTTAAGCCATTGCCAAGTATGAATGAACAAACAGAAGCAATGTGGCAGTGGCATTAAGTTTCAGGCTAACGAGTTGAAATTAAAGGGGAGCCAGCATGAAGTCTGTGGTGTGCGTGTGACAGGAGCTTGGCAAATACTTGCATCTTCCAGCAGTGGTGGGATGTCTTCCTCTACTTGGAGACAGGGATCATCCCTGTTGGTTTTACTTTCACTGATGGTTGGAGAGTGGTGTTAGATAGCTAAATCTGTGGGAGTTTGGCCTCAGCAAATATTTTCTTGTTGGGGATATGGTGTCCGATTTCAAAGCCCTTTCCGAGTGGCCAGGCCTTTGGCCGAAGCTGTAGGGCTGTCACCAAATGACTGGGCACCTCTGGGCATGCTTTCAGATACTAGCTATGGAGCACAGGTACCTTTGTGCAGATTGGGTAATAGCTGAATGATGGCATTGAGGGTGTCAGTGGCATCTGGCTGCTGGTCTTGGACACTTGAAGAGGCAGAACAAGTACTAAGCAGCAGTCCTTGAGAACTAAGTGTATCGATGGGAAGATATATATAGGTACATATGCCTTTGAATCTCCTGATCACATGGCTTTCTAGTCTTTTTATTTCCTGAGTTGCCTCTTGCAGGAGAATTATCAAACATGGGTGAGAAGCTAATAATAATTATGTCATGCCTGCTAGTGAGGCCTAGTGAGTGACATTGACATCTTATTAGTGCCGATGAATGACAGAGCTGGATACTTGGGGAAAATGAAAAGGCAGGTGGGTGATTTTTGAACCAGTCTTCCCTACCTCACATGTGCGTGGGCTGTTGTTAGCAGAATTGTTCAGAAATGCCTTCTGCTGTCAGCTAGAGCCTGTGGCATTGAGCTTACTCTTAACATAAATTACAGATAGGGATGCTGGTGATGAAATTGTGCAGCTGCTCTTTGAAATCCCATCAGCGTACTGCCTCCTGGCATGAACATGGATAGCCTTTGGGAGCCAGATTGGTAAAAGACCATGAAAGGAGAGAGATAGGATTATCAGTTGTAATACTTCATCACACTGGACTCTTGTGTAATTTTTAATTAAAAAAAGGTAACTGACAATTCAATTACATGTCCTGACATTCAGACAGTCAATTTCATAGCCAATTTTCCTCCTCTCTGCCCAAGGACAGACCTGGTTTTATCCTGATCTTGCTTTTGATACCTTATGACCATTAATCTCTCATTGCCAAGCTGCTGTGTGCACCAGCCTCTGTTGAGGGACTCTACTGTACCCCATGGAGCAGTCAGCTTGGAGCTGCTGCTGGTAGGAAGAGGTCTGGCAGAAAACTGTCTGGCTTGTGTCAAAGGGTTATTACAAATCCACCTGTCCATCCTGTGCTCGCACCAGGCATTGGGAATCCTTAGGTGTGTTTGTCCCTGTAGGAGCTGGGAGGGAAGTCAAGTCATTTGCAGAATTGTAGGTAATTAAAGAGAAAGTTGGGTTTGCTTTGCATATATGCTGTATTTAATGGATTTAGGTAAGGCTCTTGAGAACAGATTCTCTACTGTAGCTCGCACCGAGTAGATGGTTTGATTCCTGATTCCCACAGATGGCTGTTTCTGGGCCTTTCTTTTGCTAAGGTACTGTAATTGCTATGTTGGTTTCTGATGACTTATTTTTATTTAAGTGTCTCACTATGAGATAGACAACAGCCAGCTGCTACCCACTCCTGAGGGTCTAAAACAATTATGATAGTTAAAGGAGATGGTTAAAGATGTTCCATGTGCTCCTCCGAGCTAGTTATTTTGTTTCACACACTTGTGTAGTTGACAGGCATTTTCTTCCTTTGTTAACATACTGCAATTGCTTCTGGCTGCTATCAGCATTGATTGTGGCATTAGCTTGTATTACAATCGCAGAGAATCTATGCAAATAGTTAGCTTTTCTTTCTCACCAGTACATAGGAATCAATTCCTAAGCTGCTGGGGCTAGCTGAACAAATCTTTGCATTCTCACAAAATGAGATATATTCTGTTTTGGTGGGAAGCCCCTTGAACTTAGCTGGATTGATTTTCCTGAGAGCACCACAAAGTCGACTTAGAATTTCTGCAAGTTAGATGCAGTACATGGGAAGGGAGCCTGTTGCCTCCCATTCTAAGGGCTTCAGAAATTAAACACTGATTCTGTCTCGCAGCAAATATAACTAGGTTGTAGTGGGTGTACAGGCCTTCTGTTAGCACCTGTACACCTCATGCACGTAACCAGTCTTCTACACTAAGCATGGACACTTAATGCAATTTGAAGTCAGTGTTGTTCAGTAAATTTAAGACAAGTTGTTGCTTTCTGAGCAGCTGTTGCAGACTTTGCCCTTAAAGAAACATGTCTGGTGGATCTGAAGTGAGCCTCGTTTTCTAACTGAAAATTAGTCTTTTAAGCTAATTCTTTGAAATATATCCCAAAGTAGACAACTGATTTAAAAAAAAAAAACACAGAACAATGAAAATGAGGTCATCAGGGACAAAGAAAATGAAACTACAGGGCAGGAGTTTTCCTGTAACTGACTATTTGTTCTCCTGGTGGTAACCAGAGGCCTTCACAAAGGGTAGCCCTCCTTTACAAGCAGTTTGTTCTTCTGTGCTGGGCTCATGGCAAACAGAAAACTGGTTCAGGTCCACTGGTGCTGGACAAAGATGACAATTGCTGTACTCAGGCTGTCTCAACCAGGTGAATAGCCTATTGTGAAAACAGCATGTTCTCAGTTGTTAGTTTTGGGTGTTCACCAACCATTCTGTATGCTAGGTACAGTTATAAACCTGTCCTGTGTCCTTCCTATTAAACAGAGTCTGGTGAGCTGCACATGGCTGGGACATGTGCTCTGGATGGGCTGGAGTTACAGCTCCGGCAGCTCAATGTGCCGTGTTTTCCCCAGTAACAGTTGTAAAGATGTCCCAAAGTGCTACAGATGTGCAAGAGTAACTTAGCGTTTGTTTCCAAGAGATAGCCCATGAGAAGGAGAGAGCTCAGCTTGCGTAACAGAACTGTACTTCTGAAAGCTGGTGTTGCATAAAAAGGGGGCATATTTTGGCACTACTTCCACAGAAATATGTTGGTATGGGCCTAATTCTAAGCAAGTGAGTAATATCCAAATCAAATGGATCACAAGATTAAAGCACATGCAGCAGAAGCTAGTTATAAACCAAGTGAAAATATCCTGTCAGATTACCTAGTAGTTCAAATGGCTGCTGTAAGATGCCATCAGTTTTAGTACCTAAAATGTTCTCTGGTCTACATCACATTAAAAAGTTACTCTTTAAACCAATCAGTTATTTTGGGGCATGTCTTAAAGAATCAATCATGTGCACTATTGTTTTAGCTTGTGATAAAGGGTTTTCTTTACTGCTGTGCACATGATATGTTTTATTCATATTTTCCATGCAGTTGGGTTTTTGTTTCCTGGAAATTGCTGCTATGCATGGTGACCTGGAGAGCCACCTAATGTCTAAACAACATGTCCACACCTGTGAGGGTGAAATAACTGGGTAGTTTTCCTTAACGAGCAGCTGAGTCCCACAGTGGAAGTTTCCACTGCAAGGGGAAAGGCTATGTCTGCAAGACACAGCAATCTGCTCTTGCACCTTATTCTGTCCATCAGATGGTGACTCCCGTGGGACCTGTGAGCAGAAGAACAAGAGAGGAAGCTGTGCCAACCCTTGCTGCAAGATACTTTCTTTGGGTTTTGCTTTATGACAGTCAGATGGCAGAATGTGGATTTCCATTTCAAGCTTACATTTACCTGCTGTGTCTATGCTGCAAAGGACTTTTGTACCATAGACGCATCCAAGCTACTTAGCGAAGACAAGCAGGACAAAACAGACTGCGCTGAATTATGAGCTTTTGTACCTAACCTCTTGTAGGCTTTCAGTTCAGCTCAGTTAAGGCTTGCCTTTGTATCTCTTCATTGTACTATGTCATAATTAGCTTGCGTATGGCTAATAGGGGCTTAGTTGCTTTGAAACGCATGAGCTGCCTCCTGCAAGGATAGTTGTGGCCTTATGGCAGTTGGCTAGTAAAGGGCTGAATCAGGTCAGCACAAGCATTTCTAAAAGCAGCAAGAACAGCACCCAGCATAGGGGAATATGCTGCAGAGTATATGAAAATTTCTCTAGAGAACATCCTGTGGTTTTAAAAATTGCCTTCAGACTCTCACCTGACTGAGTTTCTTCCTGCTACCAGTAGTTTGTGTACTTCACAGGAGCTGAACTCCTTTCTCATTAGTGACAGTATGAATCTGCTCAAGGAAGGGTTCTCTCCAGGCCATCCCTCCTCTTGAGCTCTTTTTTTTGTGTTCCTGCAACAACAAACAAATTGCCTGCTGCCATAAAACCTGAGTGCTAGCCATACAACACTTGGTTAATTCTCAGACACTTGCAGCTTTGTCACATCGATCATTCTTGATGTGCTCTGCAGCTGGTCTCCTTTGCTGCTCCTAATCTCTGCTGAAACATCTTAAGCTCCTAAGGGGACACAGTGATTCACAGTGGTGTCATGGTTTATCTTCAGTGTTAACATAGAGCAAGCATCATCTCACTGAACACAAGAGCCTCCAGGCTAGTGCATTAGGTAGTCTGAGAAAAAGCCTACAGGTTGCTGAGCTGAGACTAGAAAAATCCTTTCTTAAACATAGTGAATGAAGAACTCTTCTTAAAAATCTGATTTCTCCTCTATCAGAGGTCTTGCTAATGGTTTGTGCAAATGTTTGCATATAGTGTATTAGTCAGGGATTTATTTTAGTTAGATAAAAAATGCCCTACAGGGATTTCTCTAGCAGTGGAGGGCAAACTGTTGAATTATGCTGGTCCCTGGTGGCACCTTCTGCATTCAAAATTCCTCAGAGGAAGGCTTGAGAGAAGGCTCAGCCAGAGTGATTTTGTTCCAATACCTGGAGGCAGAAATCAGTCTTTGCTCTTCCATTTGTTCCTCTTTAGGAAAGAATACGCAAAGCGTACTTCTGTCTGTTTAGACAAGAAAAATGACAAAATGCAGCAAGGAGTTATGTAAAAGTTTAGGATCCCTTGGGGGTTTGAACTTTTCAGGCTCACTACATTTGGAGACAAATCTTGGAAGGAGTAGCCTGAAGCTGTGGTGGGAGGCCACACAAAGCCCTTGCATGTCCAGGCAAATGAGTCCCATAGTATTTCTCAGAGGGAAAATGCAACTCCATCCAAAACTACCTTAATGCTGGTGGTTCAGATAAGGGAGGACATGGACCCTTGTCCTGTACAAACAAGCTAATACTAGCCCACCTGAATTAGGGTTTCTGAGTACCAGAGAGGACAGCCAAACTCCAAGGTGGTCAAGGGAGTAAAGATGCTTCTCGTGCAGCATTACGTGTTGCACTGTGTGGATAACTAATCATCCAGTCTCCTGTAGTTGAGAGACACCAGAGGAAAGTGGTTCACCTTTTGTGTGAGACATCTCATGCCCAGGAGAACACTGTTTTTCCTACTTGCCTATGGAGGGAGCCAACATGCCTTCGATGTTACGTGCTTACACCGCCTTTAGACAGCATTCATTGGGCAGGACAAATGGTGTTCAGAGCACTCTGTCTGGTACCATGACTGTTCAGCTGCATGATCCCAAGGGTTAACTATTCCTCTGAGAATTATATTCAGATCACCCCAATTGGTTAACCTCTTCTATAGAGATTGAAATGAGCCACAGATATGCTCACATGAATGGAAAACATGCTTGTGTTGATGGTAACAGAAACCGTGTAACTAACATGTGACAGTACATTAATGTCACTTCAAACTAAAAGGGGGAAAAAAGCTAGTTTATGCATGTCAAGACGGAGGTAATGGGACAAAGTTATTTCTCCTCTTCTCTGAATATGTTTCTGTGTATGATTTTCTGAGGTTGTCCTAGCCATTCCTTTAACTTGTGAGTAATACCAATTTTTTTGACAAGGCTTCCCTTGTTATCAGAGCTTGCATTCCAATGGATGGAAAACTGCCATTTCACCTTTTATATCCAGTTGACGTATTGGAATAAATGCACTTCAGCCAATTAGTCATTGTGGGATTTTTCTTTTCTTACTCGAGATGGCTGGCTCTTTGGAGCAGTCTTCCTTTCTACACTGTAATGCTATTAGTAACAAGCAGTTGAATGTTACTGATAGCGTTTGGTGCTTTCGGTCTTCTAAGAGCACAGTGAGGGAAGCTAGCTTCTGTGTGCCTGTTGATGTGTATATGCTCTCTTCACTGCACAGATGTGGAAGCAGCCATGTTGCAAGATGCTGATTCTCAAACTAGGATTGCTTCATGTTCAGTCCCTATTTCTCAGTTGGTTTCCTGTTGCTGCATGAGCATCAGGTAGAATGTAAATCCTAAGGGAGCAGTGGAAGAAATGCATTCTCTTCAGTGCATACAATGTCATAAATCATGTGTACGATAACTTCATGTTCATCTAGAGAGAAGTTCCTTTGGCTCCTGTCTGCGATAAACACTTTATTGAGAAAGCAAAGCCACTGGTGCTCAGTGATTTCCAGGACTGTGCTCTAAGTAAGTTTTGCTAAGGACCATTGGTCCTTCCACATGACATAAATATCCTTCCTCCCCTCACATGTTGGGTGATAGAATTTGATAAGAGCACTGACAGTGTCAGAGCAGAGAAGTCCTGCTTTGTAAGGAGGTCTTTGAGGTACCAATATAGAAAGTCTACAAAATCTAACCTGAAGCAAGTGCTCATTTTCAGTTGAAATCTTCCCAGCAACTCCTTGTCAAAGGGAAGATGGAAGATATATAACAGCGTCTGATCTCTGGCTGTGATTTGAGCTGTCTTGCATTTGGGGGGAAATGTTAATACAAATATTGTCACACAGTAACAATAGGAAATTATCTTCTCTACTTACTGTAATAGAGACTTTTCTTGAGCAGCTAAATGGCAGTGCTGAAGGCAGCTGCGATGAAGATGGTGACCGGATATCTTGGGATTAATGTTTTGTTTTCTTTGCAGAAACTATCTCGATGCTTGTAGCTGGAGAAACTGTTGTGTTATCTCTTCAAAATGTGCCACAATTAGCATCGCCTATGATTGAGGAAAGTAGAACAAAGTTGTTCCAGCTATGGTGGAATGGGAGCCACAGAAAAGGAATGAAAACTCGCAGAGACTATTGTCTCTTCTCTTGCACCTTCCATCAAGTGCACAGACTTAATTATGTAGCTATAGGATAATGGATGGAATTGTCACTGCTAGAATTGATGTTGTACAGAATGATTCAGTGTGCCTTCAACTCTTATGCTGTCTAAATGGGATGGGTGAAGCAGGGAAATAAACTCACAGGGGAGTATAAAGTGAGCCAGATAGGTTAGTGATATGTCTAAAATTCTGTGAGTTTGTGGGAAGAATTTGTGTTGGTGGGGTGCATGATTGCATGTACGTGCTTGAGACGCAGATTAGCAACTTTATTGATACGTCTGGTAATCTCACCCAGTACAAAACCCTGTGCTTAAAAGAGTCAGGGGTGTTGGGCTTCTCAATTAGATGTTACTATGAAACTTGTTCTGTTAATACCACGCTGATCCTGAGCAGGTGGTCTTGCAGCCACAGGTTGGAATGGATGAATTCAAAGTAAAAGCTGTTTCTTTACGAGTTGGTACTAATGAAGTATCCTGCTAGTCTCTACTACTCTTCTGTTTACCCAAATGCCATTTACTATCATGTTTTCTCAACTTGTCTGTGTGAAAGTTGAGCAGGGTCTGTCTCTGCCCCTTAAAACTGCAACAAATCTGTTAGACTGTACACATGATGGATCTAAATATACATTTAGGTAAAATATATAACACAGCTGCTAGGCAATTTATTTTCACCAGTGGAAAGACTATATTTCAAGACAGTGGTGAAATGTCAAGTGAATTACAGGGTTTGTCGTCTTACTTGTGAAAATAAATTGTATATTCTATAATCTGAACCAAACTAGTTTTTAATTATGTGCTGTTTTGCTTTGATTTACTAGGCAGGTTATCTGGAGGCCAAAACACTAGCAGATTTACCATAGTCAGTCTGGAATGACTTAAAGGGCAAACATTAGACTGACTATTTCGTTTTTAACAAGCTACCGTGGTTTTTCGCTAGGCTTTCTTTCATCTTTTGCCTACAAAATTAACTCTTTTGTGGATTAGTATCAGCTTCTTTCTGTTTTATGTTTTGACTATTAATTATCAACCCTGTAGATTCTGCATATAATTTACATCCATAGGCTTCTGGAGAAATAGATGTAACTTGAACTTGTCTATGCAGGGCTTTTAGATAATTGACTGCTCTTTCTTGTGGAGATCTGAGACTGGAAAGATAAGCTAGAGGCACTTGGTGGTTCAGTGAAATGTGTGCATCTCTGTGCTCAGTCAGTGGTCCTCAATCTATGGCTGTTGGCCCTGTGCCTGGGGCCCTGGGCAAGACCTGTGGCTGCAGGGAATTAAAGCTGAAATAGACACAGCTGCTGCTGCTATGGAGCAGCTTGCCGGAGAGAGCAAAGAGTGGTGATGCTGGTTGGCCTTAATTTCTTGGTGCTATTGCCCGGAGACAAGGAAAGACTGGGAGCCACAGTCAGTGCTGCTGTTATGCTCCTTTCACCTTAAGTCTAATTTTCCACTGACGGTTTGTGAGGAGAAAGTCTCTCCAGTCTGGTGGAGCAAGTCTCTCCAGTCTGGTGGAGCGGTGAGTGCATCCCACCTTTGAGCCACTGGTGGGATGCCTGTCCACAGCCACCTGAGTGCCAGGTAGCTTGTTGAGGATAGGTCCTGGGCAGTTTGGGTATGTTCGGAGAAAGGGACCTGGGATGCAGAAGCAGCCAGGACCAAATGGCATCTGGTTAAGTGGACCCTTGCGGGCCTCTTGGAACAGCTCTGGTTAGCAGCACACGAAAGGAGATGATACATCCCTGCATGCTTGCTATAGTCCAGCGCTACTGGTAGCGACAGTGATGTCTAATCTTCCTAAACATATGATGGTCCAGCCAAAAACCGGTGAGATTTTACCCTCTTGCTCTGGTCTCATGCTTGAATTTTGTGTCCAAATCAAATGCCAAAAGTTTCTGCAAAGGGATGAGTTTCAAGTCAGACAAGCATTTCTTATCAGTGGATTGAGTACTTGTGGTCAGAAATGAAAATCCAACATAACAGTTGTCTTTGACTTTTTCCTGCATTTTGGTCATGGATAAGTCTGTATTCTGACAGCATGTTGAGAGTTGGTGTGGGTAGACTTCCAGTGTTACAGTAACGTGTCAGCCTTTAGAGCGGCCAATTGAAACAGTTAGCTTGGCTCATAAAGCTAAGGTCTGAGAAAGCTACATATAAGGACCATGTGTTAACATTGCAATCTGCATGTGATTAATCTAGTAGATTTGATAAAATTCATAATATACTAAGGCTGCAAAATTGTTGTTAGACCAGAATCCCTGTGTAAAGTATCTAGTTAAAGTTTACCTAGTGTAAAGTAACCCAACAGCAACATGAGGCTGTTTGTCATTGTCTTGGAAGGTTTTTTGAAGGCAGATGATTCAAATAAGGGCTGTTATGTGAAAATAAGGAGATGCTAATCTTTAGTAGAAAGTATTTTAAAGAAAATAGTACAGCAATAATTTAGCAGCAGGAATTCAAAAGGGACAGTACAGGCAGGTCAACTGTCAAAAGTTAGTGAGCACCAATACTGTGCTGGAAGAATGACTACTGTTTTCATACCTACTGATGAAAGTAGGTCAGGTCTAGCCTGACCCCGCTTCCTTCTGGGATCTTAAGTTCTTTTAGCCTGTTTGACGCCTTAGATAACTCAGCTGTAAAATGGACATATGGGCATTCAACATTTGTACTGGAAAGTGATTTCTTGACATGTGATCAAGTGCTGCAAAGCAAGCTGGTATTTGTCAGTGAGCAGTGAAATTGGATTTGTGCACTTGGATTTGTAATACTAGTTACTTAAGTTAGATTTTGAGTTGCTTTTAGGTTATTCTTATATCAGTACAAAATTTATAAAAAGGCAACAAATCTATCTGAAGAATTATGTAAATAGCCAATTATTCAGTAGCAGTAGTCTGTACTCTGTATAAGTGCTCCCAGAGTGTATAGTGCCTATTACTAGTTGTTTGCAGTAAGGAATAGAACAGCATCTGCCTCGCACATACCCATGACTGTCATTTCTAAATTAAGTCAGGGAAAGAAAATTTGGCCATACTCCACAAATAACCTTTTTGATTTTTACAGTCAAATATCCCTGTATTAAAGAAACTCCATAACAAGCAAAATTGCATGGAACTCTTCATTCACCAGCTTTGCCTAACATTAAATGCTGAATGTGTGTACTGACTCTGCTATAAATATTACCAGAGCCTACTCTGACCAGCCCAAAGCCAAGACCATGTTTTTTTCGTTTACTCATCATGAAGTTAGCATGCACGCGCAAGGTTGTGGAGAGCTAGACAAATTACTTGGTATATATTGGAAGCCAGGTAGTGTCTCAAATTGAATTCTCTGCAGAGCTAGAGTTGCACTTGATTATTTTATAACAGTAAGTTTTTAATTACCTTGGCACTTACATACACCAAATTTGCAGACTGGCTTCAGTGAGTCAGCATAATGCAGTACAGCTACTGAGTGTAGCACAGCATGGATGATGTGCTTTATCTGGTCTGTCGAGGGGTTTTTAATTCTTCATATTAGGGTCAAGTTATTGTATACACAACTTTAGAAGTGTGCATTTTTTAAAATTTTTCTCTTGTAAAATATCTATTAGGAAAAAGAAAAACTGTACCAGTTGAGAAACACCTTTTAGCATCAAGAAGTAGTGCTGTGTTCAGTGCCTCTTAGTGTCAGGGTAGCTTCATAACATTTTTTTGCTGTTGTGGTGGATACTTGCTGCTAGAGCCATGTGACTAACTGCTGTTTAGGCAAATTATAGACATATATAGAAGGAATAGTTGCACTTCTCAGAAAAGGAGGAAATAGCAACAGGGTAGCTAATTAAAGAGATGATCTTGTTGAGTGAAAGGGAGGGCCAAGGAAAGGCACTGAAAACTCAAGTATAAAGAAGTGGTTATGGGAAACAGGAGGAGATAAATACAGCCTCATGCTGCATTTGCCTTCTGCCTGGTGACTAAAACATAGCTGCAGTTGTCTGTGTAATACTACCCTGGCTGTGATCTGACAATCACCATTTGTTCCCAGGCAATCTATTTCTCTTATGGAATTTGTTCTCCTGAAGTAAATCTGAGAGAATATTTATATAAATATATCACTTTACGTAATGAATTTATTTTCATGCTGTAAACAAGTATCTAAGGCAAACTTGTAGACAGTGTCAAAGTACAACAGTTGAACAGGAAGAAGTAGAACGTCACTCTGTAGAGAGAGCCATCTTGTAAAGAAGCAGTTAATTTTTAAGTTGTAAACACTTCAGCAGTGCATAAAGGGTTGTAATTTGCACTTCCTTTTTTGCTTCACATGACTGTGGCCACTACTTTTTCCTGGACATAATTGTATACATTTAAAAACAGCATAAGGTTTTCACAGCAAATGACATTACTTAAGTGAGATTTCACACCTGTTAAACTTTAAGGTCAGTGGAGTTTCTCTGGGTCACAGCAGAATCAGCTGCTCCACGATACACAACCCAGGTTTGCTCTTTGTTTGAGGCTAGATGTGAAGGAGTAAACCATCAAGGAGTATAAAGGTGAGCGCAAATGGTAATGCTGTGCTTTTGGAGATACTTTGTGTGTTGCTGGCATGTGGAAGGTCAGTTGGCACAATCAGATAGATCTGTTCCTTTTAGATTTGAAATCAAGGAGTCCATAAATTGGGGGAAATGGACATGTTTTACCTGCTTATCAAGATCTGTATTTCAAATGTGCATATTCAAATGTAGCTGTTGAAATTCTCTGTTTTGTGGTCATGGTTTCAGAGACCAAAATACTTAACACCCATTAACTTGAATGCAAGTTAAGCATTTGCACAGCTGGGGATCAAGCCATGTATGAAACTTGGGTGTAACCTTGAAGAAAAGAAATCAGATAATCTCCACTTAGCTGCATGAAAAAATCAATACTTGTAGTGTGCTCTGTAGTATATTTCTAATTAAGTGTTGCTAGGTTGTTGGATGTGTGGCTGTTCCTTGGATCCCTTTATAGAAGGGTGAGTTGTATGCTACCAAACACATCTATTAACCTTCATCTGATAGAATAACTAAATAAAGTATTAAAAAGCTGTATTACAAAGATAGGTATCTGTGTAGGCTGGTTGCTTCATGCTCTGGTTTAGCTGAACACAACTGGATAATAGCAGTGAAGTGTTACTTGTGGCTTATCTGAATAGGATTATCAGGGTTTTCAAGCACTTGCTTCTAGCTGTTTCGAAGATAAGTGTGAGAAATGGAAAGCTTCGTGGAGAAGGGGATGGATGCAGGTACGCAAACTCTTCAGACCCTATGTGATAAACAGTAATGTGTGAATGTAAATAAACAGTGCTGCTTTGAGGATGTGTAACAAGGATTTTGGGGATGGTGCTGTGTGACAGGTATGCTGAGGGCAGTATATGCAAAAGATTATCTCATGTAAAAGTAATAATAGCATAATAGCAGTATCAGGAAAAATAATTGTAGCACTTCGTATTAGTGAGATTTCCTGACTACTTGGTAATACATGGTAGAGAAACACAAAGAATCCATTTTCTCATTTGCTGTTACATTTCCTGAGGGTAGAAAAGGTATTTCATTACTTTTTGCAAGTAATACTTTTGTATCTAAAGCAATTGGTTTGGCTGGATGTGTCAGTGACGCCCTGTCCTGATCCCTGATAGATGGGAACCATGCCGTGGATGCTACCAGAAGTGAAATTAAGTGGAAATGAGCACCACTGATACAGGCAGACACAGCATCTTTAGAAACTGTTGTTGGGAGTCCAAGGATTGTGCACTTTCACTGTTTCTCATGGTCTTTGTTATTCAAGTGTTTGAGGCCTGAAGTCCTGACTTGACTGCAGTTGGGGACCCTGGAGGCAGGAAGGTGTGGTCTAGCAGAGCATCTACTGTGTAGCTAAAATGGTAAAGGAAAAAGTGCTATTTGTGAATTTGCTGCTATTGTGTATTATTGATTCAGCAACATCCACTGCCTCAATACTACAGTGTCATGAAACAGGTAAGCACATGATACCTTGTTTACAGTCACACTTTGCTGTAATAGCCCCATTTGCCAGTGGCCAAACTCAAATCATCCCTGGTCTTTTAGCTGCTTCAAAAGCTGGGCAAGTCATTTTCTCAGCTTGATGATGCTCCCAAGAAATTTTCCAGAGCTGGAGTTTCCAGTAGAAGCTGCTTCCAATCATACTGAGGATGCAGACCTTAGGAAAGAAGGCAAGTCGAGGGACATGGAGTCTGAGATGAGCTGATGTTCAACAGGCAGGTCACACTCATCCCACCCTCTGTGTGCTTTATCTTGTATATAACACTATATGAACATTCCTGTAAACATTTTACATCTTGGAGATGTAGATTTTTTAAATTGATAAACAGGGCACCGATTCATCAAGGTTTTTGCAAGGGAGGATACCAGTTTGGTCTTAAATCAGAACCTTTTTCAAAAGTTTTTCACCCAGTGAGTTGGTATTTTTAGTTTCTGGAAAGGGTTCTAGAATAGAACAAAAATGCTTATAGTACCAGTGGCAAATTTCCTTTGAAAGGGAATAGATGGTCTGTAAAAATGTTTTTGACAATGGGTTTAAAAAAAAATTCATAAAATTCAGAATAAATACATATTATTGATACACTGATATCTAAGTTTGTACCTTCTGTGTGCTCATGTGCTCAATTACAAATCATAGAATCATAGAATGGTTTAGGTTGGAAGGGACC
>RSEF01000004.1:54385423-54414085 GCA_003993805.1 Himantopus leucocephalus | reverse complement strand
TGAAAGGTCCCTTCCAACCTTAACGATTCTATGATTCTATATAGAAATGAATATAAACAGATCTCTAGCAGCAAAGACAGAGGGTCAGAAGGGACATGTGAGATTGTGGAGATGGACAGGTGCATAAAAGCCCCTGAAGGAAACCTGGTATTGAATGCTGGGAAGCCTGTAATTTCTGTTTGGTATATTATATCAAAGCTTTAAAAAGTTCCAGTAATGGAGAGTAAAGCACAACTGTTAGAAAGTTATCCAATTGATAGTTACCTGTAAAAGTAAATATTAGTTTGTAGTTAATTTAGTCTCATTGGCTAGCTGTTGGGATTTAGTATACGTTTTTATGCAGTAGTTTCTGTTCCCCAATACCTGATACAGACAGTGATGCACAGTGTGAGGCAGGTGTGAATCACTGGTAGCCTCTGTCAGATCACTCCCTTGTTTTCCAGCATTTGTTGTAGAGTCTGAATGCTGGAATTGTCTACTGACTTAGGAATGCTCCTGTCTACAAAGGATGAAAGGTGGCAGCTTCCCTCATGATGAGGAAAACTGCATGACCAAGGCCTTTCTGGGAGCAGCTGGTGAGGTTCGTAATTCTGGAATACCAGGTCCAGTCTTAGTTTCTCCATTTTTGGATCTGGATGTCTGTCACGGGAGGCTTCTTCCACAGCCCTGAAGAAGCTGGGCAGCGGCAGCGGTGACTGTTGATTCCCATGTCTGTGAGGGGCAGCAAATAATGTCTGTGTTTGCAGTATGTACCACGAAAATGAGATTAAGTTAAAAAAAAAACAACCAACACAACCTGTATGCCAGGTCCTTTATATATGTACTTAGTACAAATTTCACCAGCTCTGGTTAAATTGCTTGATGAAATAGCGGGGTCAAAAAGTGAGAGGTCTGTATGTCATCCATCCTGGATTATGCTGCGTAAAGTAGTAATCCCCACAATTTTGCCTTGGTGACTTGAAAGCATTAATCTGAGTACTTAAGGAAGGGAAACATTTTTTCTTCTTGAAGTAACAGCCTTAATTATCTCATTGTTTCAGGAAGTGACCCTTTTCATTTCTGTGGATGCTTGCCTAGAGGAGTAGTTCATTTGCCACTTTGATAAAATCTCTGGAATTAAAAACTTTCTGAGTACACATGTCATCAGACATACATTAGGTTCTGGAAAATACTCATAAAACTAAATGAGGCATGTGGAGATGAGTACAGCAGCCTTTATTGCTATGATTAGGTATCCAATTATGTTGCTTCATTTGAATATCTGATCCCATGCAGCCTCCGCTCAGGGCATCATGTCCTCTCACTGCATCTGTTTTGTGTGATGTTGGGGAAACTGTGTCAGGGGCTTAAGATAGACCTCTGTGGCAAGCATAATAGGGATGCTTTAAAATATTCAGATGTAAAAATCCTGTAAAAATCTTGTGGGCAGGATTCTTCTTGGGTAAAGGGTCTTGATGAAGAGGAGAGTATCCACAGATAGCTCTAGGGGGAGGAAGAACAGATAGCAATGACTTTGCAAGAGAGAAACCAAAAAGCTAGTTTGAGTTTTTTCTGTTGAAAGATTTTTATTAAGCAGCTGGAAGGCCTGAAATACATAGCGGAAGTACTCTGAGTCAACTGAATGGCCTTGATGGGATGGGAACAGTCTTTTTTCAGTGGGGCCCAGTGACAGAACAAGAGGTAATGGGCACAAACTTGAACATAGGACGCTCCATCTTAACATGAGGAGGAACTTCTCTACTTTGAGGATGGCAGAGCACTGGAACAGGCTGCCCAGAGAGGTTGTGGAGTCTCCCACGCTGGAGACATTCAAAACCCGCCTGGACGCCATCCTGTACAACCTGCTCTAGGTGTACCTGCTCTGGCAGGGGGGTTGGACTAGATGATCTCCAGAGGTCCCTTCCAACCCTGACCATTCTGTGATTCTGTGAAAACAGCTTGTATGTGGAAAAAGAACGGACAGATGCTAGACTGGCATTCATGTACGGGATAGCAGAAAGAGGTCCCTATTTATATTTGGTCAAAAGGAAGTATGCACACTGGCAAATGGGGCTTTTGGATTATGAAGATAAAAGCCTTATTTTGCTCTACTGTTAAAATGAAATGGCTCAAGAGCTCTCTAGTATTTTGAAATAAGTGCCACTGTTTGAGATGGAGGATTGTCCATCAGTCATGCCCCAGAATGCATCCAAAAGAATGGAAGAGAAAGGACTTTGGACTGCTGTGTTTTCTTTTAATATTGAATCTGTTGCTAGAACTATCTGTCACTTGAATCCCCTGCTGGAATTTGAAGAGCTTAACTGGGAGATCCTGAAAGTTCCCTAAGCAAATAGCGGAGCAGAGTAAATGTTAAGCAGCTGTCAGTTAGTGCTTAAAAACTCAACTGGCTCTCCAGATGAAGCAGAGAGCTGTAGCGTTGTTTGTTCTAGCTCTCAGCTCTGTGCAACAATGCAGCAAATAGCTTGTGCTTATCTCCAAAATCTCTGGTCATGCTTTAAGAGCTCATAGCTGACTTACTGCAGAGTGATAGTGAGGACTCCGTGCAATCTGTATTCTTTAAATCCATGGGATTTCACTAACTGTTCTTGATGCCTTTCTGAAAGTTCTTTTCAGAGAAAAAGGGGACAAACATAACGGTGCAAACATAACTGGAGAAAGTCTTATAGAAAGAGGTTATGCTAATGAGTTTGGGAAGTGATGGACATCATATTACTTAACTGGCTGCCTTTGTAGTGTCCAAACACAGGAAGGTTTTCTGTCAGAGTTTGGCAGAGCTTTACAGTGACCCATCAAGATAGCTGTACTGCGCCACTGCTGGACTGAAGTAGCACTCAGGTCTTCCTTATGCCCAGTTCATGTGAAATGCATGATAGAGAATGGCAACCAGCGCTGCAGCTTTGAGTGCTCAGGTTCTTGGTACTCAAGGTGTAACCAAGCTTACAATGAAGATGTGATGAAAGCAGTCAGGATTAGCAATCAGCAAATATGAGTGGGATTGCATCTCATCTTTTCCGATTTCCTTTTTTGGCATTACTCTGCTAGTTTAAATATGCACCATGTAATGGACACAGTAAGACCTGATTTACAGTACTGACAAATAATGTATCGTGCATTAAAGCTGAAATGCAGCAAGAACTGTTAGTGAGACTTGACAGAAGGCAAACATTCCACTAGAAGAAGGCATCTGAGCTTTAATGGTTTGAACTTCTATTTCAGTTTCATCTAGTCAAGACCACAGTTGAAGGGAAGCAGTAGATAACCAAGTCCAAGTGATCCATAAAGTTGGTGAGGCGCTGAACAATTCTTAATCATTTTTGACCTGCGTCACTTAGAAGTGGACTTACTGCAGAGGTACACCTTAAAACATGGTTGAAAGAAGCCCAGGCATTTAGTGATATCACCAATAAAATAAATTTTTAAAAAGCAAAATGAAAGAAAGCAACAGTAGCCTTAATAAAAGCATTTTCAGTGCTAGGGTAATAAGAATGCAATAAGGGTAATAAGGATTTTGAGGAAATGAACAAATATTGTCCACTGTAGATCGAAATCAGTAGTATTAATACACCATGATATATTAGTCAATGGCACATTGACAGGGTAAGCTATTCAGTGGGGTAGGAGATGATAACATATCCGGAAATATTTGTTGAAGTAGTAAAATGGTGGATGTTATCAGCCCCTGATGTAGCCTACGTGCATCAGTCATTGAAGGGGATGGATATTCCAGGAATGCACTTTAATTATTGCAGTATACATTTTGCAGGCAATGACCTGCAAGCAGATCGTCTGTGGCTTTACCAAAGCTCTTTGAAAATGACTGAGGTTCCCCTGGCATATAATGTGTTGGTGATAGTAGGTCCAGATTTCACGCAAGTATTATATATTCACAGCACCTAACCTGTGACAATTGCTAACATGATGAGGCAATAACTCTAGGAAGGATACCTGCATCTGGAAGAACAGCTGTGAAAAGATGAGATTTGCAGGGTCGGGGAAATGGTATTGTCAGTTTGTAAAGGCATTGTGCACATTCTGATAGTAGCAGTCTTGACACAGTAACTGTATTGGACGAATTCAAGGCATTTTAGCAGTCCTGTGATGCATTCTTCAGTAACACGCAACAGAGTTGTTTGTGTCCATCACCCTTGCTTACTTTTGCTCGCTAATGAAAGCTGACCAAGAAATGCTATATGTGGGTCTTTTACTGCCTTATACAAGTCTTCAAAATGAAAATTTCAGATTTGTCCCTGGAGACTGAGCCTGTTGTCTCATGCAGGAGAGTGTTTTGTGGACAAATTGTGTAACAATTGTGTTTAGGTTTTGCTCTTTTGTTTTTTGTTGTGCTCTGGTCATGTTTGTCTTCCCTCTGTTTCCCTTTGCATCTTAACTGATGTAGTTCATATGATGGGGCTTGTCACTCCTCAGAGCTGCAGTCCAACAGGTCGGGACTGCCCTTGGGGTATCTGTGTCAATTGTAAACATTGGTTTGGTTAGACGACTCCTTTTCATGTTGGACCTGGTGCTCGTTTTCTCATGAAAGTTGTTTGAGACACTGACTTCCTTCCCCTCTATGCTTGTTCTTTACTGATGTAATATAACAGCAACTGACTCAGAGGGTGATGTTTTGCTGCAGATGTCAGCAGAAGTCATTGCTGTGATAGATTTGGACTTGGGGATTTTTAAATGGACACAAAGTGTGCCTTGTGCAATAACTGTACCTGTACACTTGCTGTAAAAGCTTTTGTTACAGGAAAGCATAGGAAGGAGTTCAATATCACCCTAGGAGGATGTTCTATGTGGTGTTTTCATATTTCTACTCAAAGATGAGCCTTGACTGTCAGGTGAATGAGTGCCCTCTTGGACAGGGTGAGCAGACAGCTCAGTAGAAGTCATGGGGGTTGTGAAATACATAATTTAATTGTTGAGGGTTTTCTGAATTATTTACCTGTTGACTTAACTATGTTAAATTCATCACATCTGATGCATTTATTCCTGCAGCCAGGCTCATTGTGGGGTGCTGTTTTTTCCTTGTAAATTTACTGCTGCTTTAGGGGGTGGATGTTTCTGTTTTTCCATCCAGCCTATTGAGAGGCAATGTAAACTGGAGCTCCTGTTTACTGTTGGTGAATAACATTCACTTCCTAGTGACTTGAGAAAATTGCTTGGCCAGTGGTGAGATCCTCTGAGCTCTTATGGTTTGGGTTTTTTCTGCTGCTTAAGCTGGTACGTTGCTTACGAAAGTGGAGTTGCTCACATTGTGCATCTATGAGAAGAAGGTGAGACTATGCATTTAAACACCAGGTAGCAGGAACATAACTATACTATTAAGTTCTGCTTGCATTCTTGTGTATATCCATTTTAAGCGTATCACCAAAATAAATCCTGACATGTAATGTTTTTGGGTTTGCTAATTTCAGCTAGGCTGCTGCAGCTGCTAAATGGACAACTGAGGAGTTTTATGTATTATATTGCAGAATATATCTACATGATGTTAATTTTTAAAGGGAGGAAATCTTTTTCTTTTTGCAGTGTCAGTGTTCCCAAAAGGGGCAGGCTAAAAAGCTTTTTTCCCATGTGAATTCCAGTTTCTAGGAAGATCCCATTCTTTTGGGTTTTTAACATATTTGAAAAACCCCAACATTTTTGCATGGCACCAAGGCCTCTGCGAAATGTCCATTGTCAAATTGGGAAGAAAACCCATGCTATCTGTATATTTGAAGGTTTTACTCTCTATATAGAAACAAACAGAAGTAAAACGTTCTGTTCTAAACTGTCCTGTGCAAACAGGATCCAGAATTTGCTGGTTTGAGCTTTGACTTATAATAGTAAATCGAGATTCACTATTGGAATGTCTACATTAGAAAGGAATTATTTTTTTTTGTTCCTTCCTACCTGCTGCCATCCCTTGTAGGGTTACATATGAGTGTGTTCTGTGCTTCTGACCAAAGACACAAGGTCAGTTACCTTCTTCCTGTCCTGTGAATCCAAATTAAATTTGCTTTATGGCTGGGAAAGAATAGTATGTTTAAGTATGGGCTAATTCCAAAGTAATCTTGGAGCAATATTGGAAGATGTTTAGGAAATCAAAGCCAAGTGTCGTAAAATCAGATCTAATCTGAGACCCTGGCAACAGCCTTGTGAAAGAGTCAAATCTGGTAGTAACTAAGTCCTTAAACAAAAACATTAATTTTAAAGCTTTCTGTTGATGTACCTGATCTTGGTTGTCTTGTTTCTACATTTCTGCATTGATCTGTCACACCATAAATCATCACTATATCTATTGAAGCTCTATTCTGTGTCTCATGACACTTTTTCAGTTCTAAGGCATTAGTATAATTTGGAGCATGTATTACATGGGTGGCCATCTTTTCCCCAGTCAGAACACAGTTGAATCAGCTTCCTTCTGTGTGTCCAGGATAACCTCGTTTTGTTTTTCATAATGTTTTTAGTACAACTCTAGACTCAACAATCTGGACTTGAAGGAAGTAGACCAGATAAAATTGTTTGGGCTCTTATAAGAGGAGGTGAAATTCTCTGCTGAATACTGACATCCAACCTAAACACCAGGTTATTCTAAGCACTTGAAGATGGAAGAGATGTAAAACCTTTTTTAAAAATTTACTGTTATAGTTCTCCTATATGACTTCATGTATAACATGCACATCTTAAGAGTCCTACATTAGTCCCAGTTATCTAGACTGGAAAACAGAACATGTAGTTAGGAATTATGTTGCTGAGTACAACTATAAGTTGTGTGTGAGGTTCAGTTGCCAAGTACAGGGCTGGAAGAAGCTGTAAGGCAGGGAAAGCAGAAAATCTACAGACTGGTGAGAAATACCTTGCTGCAGTTGAGGGAAGTCGATGTGAAAGTGGCTGGATGCCCATGGGTTCTTTGAGATAAAATGATTCCCAACTGGACAGCCAGATTTTGATAGATTTGAAGATGCACAAATTATCCAAACATTCCTGATGACTATGAGTAGAAGTTTTCTGTATGTGTAGGCAAGATCTTAACCTTTTCAATCTGTTTTCAGATGTGTCAGGTTTTGGCGCTGTTTCTGAGCACTTCCATGTCTGTGCTTTAGGCTGTTAGTGTAAGTAGCATTACTCATTTGTGAAACATCTTGCAGAATCTGTCCCTATGTAAACAGTAAATATTTAAGCCACTTTTCAAGGTGTCATTGATTAATTCTGAGTGTGACTTGTCCTTTTCTTGCTGGGGACTAATGATACAGAAGAATACTTATTCAGTGAGCTGTGGTTGTGTTTTCTACCTTGTGGCCTTAAATTTTGCTGAAACCTGCTATATTAAATTCTAGTTCTTTCCTTATTGACAGCTGTAATAGTGGATGAATGAAGGAAATAGTGGTGAGACAGTACTCAAAACTATCCAATGGAAGTTAAAACACAAATGTTTAAAAATCCTACATCTTCCAAAATATTCCAGGCACTGGGGACATAAGACAGATTTCATCTGTAAGTGAGTTAAGGATAAGGTGAACTGATTTCCATGAAACTGCAAATGGGAAATGACTGTCCAGCCTGTTCTATTGCACAACATAACCAGTGAGAATACCATGAGAAGATGTTTCCTGAAATGTTAGTAAATTCAGTACTGCCTCCACCATTGGTATCAGCCAACAGAAACTGCAGCGGCAGCAAATGCCTTCTGGGATTAGTTACATTGAAAAAAAGTGGTATTTTTTCCTGCTCGCTTATACATTTGCTCACTTTGCTCACCAGACTGCAGTGATGCAGAAGCCCTGCTCCAAAGACTGTGTGCATATACACATACATGAACACACAGAGGAAGAGCGAGTCTCCTGTATACACTTTGTGAAAGTCCACAAGCTGTGTAAATCCACTCTTGCTAGATCAGAAAATGCCTACAAAATAGGTCTGATGTACTGAATGAAATTCTTTTATTTGCTGTTTGGGTTCCTTTGGGTCAGAACTCTTCAGCATATATCTTCAGGTGTTAACAGCCACACAGTTAACTTTAGTAGTAGATCTAAAACAAATGACCTGTTATGCCTTCTGCAGTGACCAAGTGAGAAGGTGAGGCCCTGCACAGAGCAACAAAGTCAATTTCCTGATGCCACTGGCTTTAAGGGCAAGAGGCTTAGTAGTGGACTGTAAGTAGTTCAATGGTAGTAGTAATTACAGATCCATTTCTACATAAGATGAGCAAGGAAGAGGGAACTTGGCTAAGGTACTCTGTGACCCCAAACTAAGTGACCACACATGCCAACAGACCATGTTTGCCCAGAGGGGCAGTATCACCTTTGGAACTGCCAGCACTTGACCACGGGTACTCCATGCCTGAGCAGGCCCAAACTGTCCCCTGCAAATGCAGATTTCATCCTTCCTGTTTGTTTGATTGCTTGGTAAAGTGTTTCTGGTTTGTCCCATTAGATGTTTTGGAAAAAAACAATGTGCAGAGGGAAAGATTCAAAATCTTAGTTCCCTGCCATGCAAAGGTCAAGTCTTTGAAGTGTCTCAGTCTGGTCAGGTTTGGAATCCTAGGAGTTAGATAGGAGCAGTCTTGGCATGGAAAACTAGCTGGGTACCTACCAGCACCAAAATAGGCTTTTCTTAGCCTTAATTGTGTATTGCATGGAGTTGGATAAACTGTTTCCAGTTGGAGACCTGTTCCTACTGGCCTTTCCCCACTATAGCTAATCAATGACCGGATATTGATGATGTACACATAGAAAAGACAACTCAGGCTGAAGGATTTCAATGCATCTTACAAATGAGCCCATAAAGCTGCAAATATGAATTGTTTTACAGTCTGAAACTCAATTGTAGAAGGCTATCAGCTAGCAATCCATAACCACTACAGAAAGAACAGTAGCAAAGGGCCACCAACAAGCAAAGTAAGGAAGGCAATCTGACTACAAAGGGTCTCCTCACTGCTATTGTTGTAATTATGTATTAATAGCCACACTTCAAATATGCAGCTCAGTTTTTGAAAGCACCTGCATTGCGGGCACAAGGCTGTGAGCTTTCTGCTGTGCATGAGCAGGTTTGGCCCAGGACCAGCGGCTCTGTGTGCACCCACTGCTGCAGCCAGCAATGCCAGTCTGCCCTGCAGCATGCTTCCTGTGTGCCTCTGTGCTTAGGAAGTACATTGTGCCACTCTCATTTCTCTCTGGTAGCTGGAAATTTCCCTGGGGTTACTTCTCTCTTAAGAGAACAGTACAGTAACAGAACAGTAATTTCCTATAATTTAAACAAGAGGTTTTGTGTGTTAATATGGCTGTTGTTCAAGCAAAGGCGCAGAGCTGTGGAGACGAAAGTTACAGAAGTGCCTGAGTTCAGTTTCTATATAAGTTCGATTACCGTGATGCATAAAGTAAGGCTCCCATATGTACAGTCACCTCATCAGAGCAGGCATGCTCCTTGATGGTGGAAGGCTTTCCAGCCCATTAAGAAATGTTTTTTCTAGTATGTCATTCTGGCTGTTCTCCCTGTGAGCGTGCATTTGGCAGCTAACCAAACCGAAGGGCAGCACAGGTATCTGGCTGTGTGTGTGTTTAATTCTGTCCTCCTCCTCACCATCTAAAGTTTGCACATGTTTACTTTCTCTTCCTGAGCAGCCGTGAATCTGTATACCCTGTTTACCTTTTGAAAAAAAATTTACACTGGCATAAGGTCAGCAAGACAGTGGTTTATTCAAACTGGTGGGGTTGTTGGGACTGGATGCATTTTGGTGGGCTGCAGCATGCTGTCCCTGATGCTGAGGACCTCTGTTGGCATTGTCTCTGAATTTGGCAGACGGATGATAGGAACGGCTTTGCTCTTCCTCCTCCTTATTTTATCTCTGTGGACTTCTTTTCCAGGGACAGGAGCAGGGACCAGCCCTTGTACTGAGCAGCTTGCTTAGTTCTCTTTTCTGGCTGGCTATCTCATGACAAGCTGGGAATGTGCGGAAAGTGGCTTGGGTACTCCCCTTCATTCATGCACTGATATCTGGGCTGGCTGCTGCAGATCTCAACCCTTCTTGCAGCATTAGTGAGAGGCAGAGTGCAGAGATTTGATTCAGTATAGATAACCAGGCAGCTGAATGATTTTTTTCTGTTGAAAGTAGAAGCTGCTCCAGTGCAGTGGTATCCCATTATCACTGCTGCAAGCTATACCGTATCATATGTTACAGTATGTAAATGTTCTTCAGACCTCATCTATTGAAAAACTTCATCAGTCTGAGGAATTTGTTAGAAAACTGATTGCTTTCAAAAGGCTGTAACTAGTTCTCATACTACTCAGGATTTTTTAGTGCTGTCACATTGGGTGGAGCTGGAACCAGCAAATGCAGAATTGTGAGAAACGGGTCATGGGAGAGATGTCAGTGGGATTGTGTCTAGGTCTGTCCAAGCTGCACAATCACCAGATGCTGAGATTCTGGGTCATGCAAAACACTTTTCCAGCTTCTACAGATTTGCCAGCTCCAGTCATTAGAGGAACACCATATACCTGGTATGTGCAGCTGAAAACGGGCAGGGTTTTGTTGTTAGTGTGTACAGTATGCAGAACCCTGCTTGGGCTTGAAAGTAATGTTGTGCTGTTTTCAACTATTATTACTAGTAATTTTTTCTTATTATCTCATTGTGCTATAGTGTTAGAAACTGCTTTTTGTCTCCCGATGGGGATCTGAAAGAAGAGACCAGTAACACAGAGCAATTAGGATTTTCCGAGAGAGGTTGTGTTTCCACCTAAAATCAGTACTGTGGGGTCTGGTGTGCTGGACTGAGGTAGCGGGAGGGAGGAGGGAGGTTGCACGTCATTCATTGCCCTCTCTGAGTATGGGGAAAAGAAGAGTGCAGCCTCACGCTCACTGAGTCACTGGGAGCAGACGACAGTCGTGCCATTCAGAGGGAATGGCAGCTCCCAAAACCCAATTACAGCTGCATTTTCCATCATAATTCCCATTCTGACTGCTGCTGTGCGACTGAGTCAGAGCTGGGCCTGCAGAGAAGACACGCAGCCCTCCTTCTACAAGTCCCATGGAGACCTCCATCAGGTCCACACAAAGTAAAGACCTGAGTCCTCCTTAAACGGACCATCGTACTAAGTTGCAGAGATGCAGGGTGTTGAAAGTAGATGAGTCAAGACCACTTAGAGTGTGTTTAGTTGACTAAAGGGGCACCACAGGCAAAAATAGAAAAGGGGGTGGGCGGCAAAAATCTGCCGTCGGGTCACTGTGTGTCTCTGTGTCACTTGGTGGCCGTCTCCTACGTGTGCTGCAGGAGAGGAGCCCCTTGTCCCGAGGGCACGACCAGGCTGCCGCCGCCTGTGCCGGCTCTCTGGCAGAAGGCCCCGGCAGGGCGGTGAACAGCGGCAGTGGGTAGCGCCGGTTGTGTCCTCCCCCTCAGACAGGCGCGGACCCCCTATCCCCGCAGCACCAACAGCACGCGAGCGCGCTGAAACGGGTCGCGGAGGGTGTCCAGGCGCTGCCGGGGCGGCGGGTGCCGCGTCGCCGTGATCTCCAGAGATGTCTGGGAAGGGCGCCCGGTTCCTCCCCGCCGCAACAGCAGCGCCGAAGGCGCGCTCCGGAGCTGCCAGCTGCCCGTGAAACCTGAAACCCGGGGCTGCGGCTGAGGGCTGGCCTTGGGAGGCCGTTCCAGCCTCTCGTACTGTATATTTACACATCCATGCACACAGAGCCGCTCTTTCTAACTTCTCGGGCCGCTCCTGGCGCGGCGGCTGGGATTTTTGGAAGACGGGCGGTGGGAGCGCGGAGCTCCCGGGGAGGGGGGCGGCAGCGCTGCGCGTGCACAGGCGGTCTGAGCGGCTGAGAGAGGGGGAAGGAAAAACTTCCAAGCGCGGTCAAGCTGAAACAAGCTGTCACTGTTTCCGAATTTGTCTTGAGAAGCCACCGCGTTTATGGGTGAGAATATTGACCCTGCTTGTGGAAGGTAGGAGTGCTGGTCCGGGGCAGTTCTGGAGCTCTCGCTGGATTGGGTCGGCCCTGCAGCTGAAACCAGGGTATGTGGCATTGATGCGATTTTTATCTTGGTGGCAAAACCGTGTGGTCTTTGCAGGACAAATAATTGCTGCAGACCAGGCAGCGGTGGCAGCAGCTGTCTGTGTAACTTACGGCTGTTTTGTCTGCCGGGGGGTGTGTGTGGAGGCATCTTCAAGTGTTGTTGTGTGCTTTTATTTCTTAACAATGTTAAATACTTCACAACAGGATTCCTTTTTGTTGGTTTTAGGGGTACGAGCAGAGTATATGTCATCTGACTACTTGTTGGCTTAAATATAAGTAAAAGCCCTTTGTGCTTTCGGCAATCTCCATGTTAATCTTTGGATTTGTGATGGTTGTCTTAAAATCTTCCTCCTTCTACACAAATATCTGTAGCAGGCTTTCAGAGATAAGGTCCTCACTGGGACAGACTTTACAATAAGGACTTTGATTGTAATCACAAAAGAATTAGGGAATCTTCGGTGGTTTTTTACAGCTACTGAGTGGATTTCTTTTAAAGATGAAGGAGTAATTGTCTTCTCTTTTTTCCCCTCTATTGGGCTTGTATGGAATATTTCTCTCTCTATCTTTCTTAGCAGGAACATGCATGTAAGTTGTCAGTTTGGGAGTTTTCTTCTTTCAGCAGAGTGGAAAGTAGTAAATAATTAACTTCTGATGTTAGAAACATTTTTACAACAGATGACTAGAAATAAACAGCAGGGGTTTTTTAGATAGGTACCCTTGTCCCATATACTTAGCAAGAAGAAAGCAATTTAATTCTTTGTGTAGCATCGTGATTTCATAACACTGAATTTGTCTAATATTAATCTGAATTCTGTTTGTCTGTATTAAGTAGCATGGTTGCTGGGAGAGGGTGTTAACTCTTACTAGATCAGCAGGTACTAAGATGCTGTTAGGTTTTCTTGTTGCTGAGTACCTGGAAGGTGACAATAACTTCTGTACTTTCAGGGGAAAGCGATTCCCCATGAGGTAAGAATTAACGGAGGGGCATTTATCAATACAAGGGGCACCGCATCTTGTCCTAGCTAAAAATTATTTAAGTGGCATCTCATACTCGCCGAAGGCATGCAGAGTTACAAGCAGAGGTAGAGAGAAGGAAGGACTGAGAGTCAAGTGCTTGTTTCCAGTCCTGTGAAATTTTCATGTTGTGGCAGGTTTTGTTATTGCAAAAGGCATCTTCTAGTATGTGATGCAGTGATTTGTGTTAAAAATAAATGTGCTTAGAACTCGTGTTTCTTTGTGCGTAGTGTCTAAAGTTGTTTGTCTGCCTCTTCTTTGATTGCTGTCCTGTCTCTCAGCTGCCTTTTTCCTTCTCTTGTTCTTTACTTGGCTTTCATTTTTTAAGGAAATTAGATAGGTTTAATTTGGAATAAATCATGTACACCTCCCCCCCCTCAAAAAAAAAAAAAAAAANAGTAAGTAAAAAATGTAGAGCCACATAGAAAATTCAGCTAACAACATGATTCTGTGTGGAAGGCGCAACTTTGCACTGAAAGGCAATGCACTTCTGGGCACAAGTGAAAGGTAGGCTGTGGGTTATTCCTTTAAGACGTGTGCCTCTCCTGTGTTTGCAGGCTGGTACGTGAAGATCACTTTTATTAGTGGTCCTATAGCTAGGTTCACTTCTCTGAAGATGGAGTTTAGAAAGCTAGAAATGAAGATCCCTTAAAGGAAATTGCCTCACAAGTAATAGTTTGAACTCCTGCTAAGGTCATGTCTTCAGAAGTAACTAGAATAGAAAACCCCTGCGAGCTCCATGTACACCTATAGCACACAGGCATCTCTCAGGACCTTTTCATCTCTTGCTGCTTGATTCAATATTGGATGTTTTTAAACACACCAGGTGGAAAAAAAAAGAGAGTTGAAATTCACGGTGGGTATTTTGAAGTGATTTGCATCCTATTACCTTTACCTGTCTTCTCTGCAGGCTTTTTGGTGTTTATTATGACCTGATGGCCTTTGGAAGTATGCTTTATTCCTGGAGCTATTACTTACTGGCTTTCTCTATATTGGGCAGAGGGAATGCTTGACATGATTTTTTTTTAAATAACCTCCTGGAACAGAGTGCAACTCTTTATCATATTGGGGTGGCATTTGTGTTGTAAACTGTCTTGTAGGTGAATGAACTGTATGTTAGCTTTCAGCCAAGACAGAAAAGAAAAGGTTGTCTTCTCTTGGCGTTCTAAAACAAGAAAAACACTGAAGGAGAATATCTGGTACAGGTTTTCTTCCTTCACAGTCTGGAACTTGGCTTTCTGTAATGTTGAGGATTCCAGGTAAGGGAAGTGGCTGATTGGCCAAGTTGGACGATAAGGAAACACACAGCTTTTTATGGAACTTGTTACTCCGCTGCCTGTCTTGGGAAGAACAGGAACTTAGAAAGACAACAGAGGTCAAATTGTCAGCGTAGGTTATCTTCCTACAGGCAAGACTGCAGAAAGTGCTAGTGGTAAGATTTTGTCATCTGTTAGTTTCTATTTGTTTTTTATAGTTGTTGCCTGCATTTATTTAGAAAACCTTGATTAGGTTGCCTTTTTTTAATTGGGGGAGAAAAGGTGGCTCAGTTCTATAGCACTCAAAAGGGTATGAAAATACCAGACATCTCAAAGATGGGTGATGTACTTTAGCTACAGCAGCATAGCAGATATCAACAAGCCCTGTGTTAAGACAGATAAAAGGCTCTTCATCTGCAGAGATGTAGTCAAATGATGCTGAAATCCCAGCCTTACAGCAGCAGGGAGGGCACACAGCCTTCGGTGGCAGTGGTATTGTAGGAGCCTGGAGAGGCTGCCTTGCCAGGACACTGTGCATGAGCTCCCAGAAGCAGCTGGATGGTGTTAGGAAGCAGCTCGCTTTGGTCCCTGTGGTGCCCCAACCTCAGTAGGACAGCCAGCAGCTGCTGCCTCCCAAGCCTCATAGTTCTGTCATCTTCACTTTCAATAGGCACCCCCAGGATGCATCCACAAGATGGCTGTGGCAGACAGTCTGTAGGTGGCCAATCTTGGTGTGAGGAGCTGCATGCTGAGAAACTTCTTCCTGTTAGCTTCTTGTACATTTCCTGACTCTTTCCCTCTACTTCATCATTTTGCCAGTTACATTTGGGTGATCAGAGTGTCGATGGTAAGAACTGGAGTGAAGTAAATTTATTTTGTATGTAATTGATTATGAATCCAAAATAAACCATAAGGGTCCTTGATTAGCTTCCATTACAAACTAGATCATTTATTTTCAAGAAATATCCAGTTTTGCTAACAGAAAGTCACATGATAGACTCTCAGTGCTCTGCAATATATTCATTTGGTGTAATTATCATCAGTCTTAAATTATGTGCTTTACTGCTTGTTTTATTTGACTGTCTTTAACTACCAGCTTTGTTAGCTCTGGTTCTTATTAGCTTTTTGTATGTTTAATAGCCTTCCCTATCCAAATTTCTTCTCCCTCTAGAGTTACTATCTTATTCTTTACCTTCTCTTTGTAAAAGTGGAAAATGGAGTTCCTTCATTACATTCTCCCATTCTTTAATTGTTCCAGCCTTTTTTAAATGGTTTCCAGTTTTCCAAAATGCTTCTAGATGTTTGAATACCAGTGCTGGAGGTAATACTTAGGGTGCAGTCCTGTGTAATCCAGAGACACAATGATCTTTATAATTACTTTTTCCTTGTTAAACAGTCTTGTGATGACACTAGAGGTGGGGCTGTTGTGTTGAACAGGGACCTCGGCTTTCCCTTCAGGAGGATGCTCTCATGTACTGTTAGTTCTTCACAACTTGTGCGTCTGCTGAGCAAGAGCACACAGGCTGGTGCACAGAGGGCTGTCTGTCAGTGGCCTTTCCTCTTTGTAATTAACAGTTTCCTTGGTACTTGTCACCTGCACAGTTTTTCAGTCATGATCTTTTTTTTTTTTCGTTTTTCTTCCATGTCATTGGCTAAATTGCAAAATAAGATTGTTCCCTTGAGACTAGAAACCACCTGCAGTATTATGCTTTTTTGTTTACAGTTATGGTTTTTGACTTATCTGTTAACTGTTTGAATTAATTTTGTCTGCCTGGCTCAGCTCTTGTTTCATTGGGCTTTTCTAATGAAAATGTCATGCTCCACCAGGCCAGAGGCCTTGAAGGAGCACACGAGCTCAGTGCTTTTAACTTTAACAAACTTCGGTTGTTTACTGTTGTACTGGTTAGTTTGGAGGAGCTTTCATGCTCTATGGCTCAATGAGACAAACTTCAGCAACACGTGTTGAATACCTTGGCAATGTTTATATAGTTTCTTGTCATGAAATACCTTTAATTTTCCTATATTTAGTTCTGTGCAATTTTGTATAATAGCAATTATGATTAGTAGCTCTTTAGTGAAGACATTTTTCGTGTTACTTCCAAGAAGTACCTGGTGTGTTCCTGTCGTCCTTTTCCCACATCTGCCTTTGCTTTTAGAGCATCTTAAATTTTAACTGGATTGGTGTTCTTGGCCTGCCAAATTGAACAATTGTGAAGTGTTATAAAAAGGAAAATGCAAAACCACAGCAATTTGCCTGTATATGGGAGGGAGTAACATCTCTCTAGATGTCACTAATTGGGAGAACCAAACGTACTATTTCCGGGATTAGTGTGGTCTGGGCCAAAATGTGTTGGCTATTTCCATATTTTCAGCTATTTCCCTGTTTTGCAAGGAGGTAAAGTGCTCCTTCAGTAGGCAGAGAGCCTTCCAGTTAATCCTGACTCAAATGACCCAACCTCAGCTCCAGCAGCAGCATCCTGGATTTTCTGAAGCTGCCTTTCTAGCTGTTTCTTTAACCTCCTCCAGCTACCACATCCTCTGTTGTGAGAAGAAAAGTGTGAAGAAGGGTGGTGGTAACACCAGGGGAGTCCCTTGCTGCCTGAAAGTGGTAGCAGTTTGCAGCTTAAGCTGGAAAAGGTTTTTAAAAGGGCAACAAGAATGGTCAAGGACACAGCACAGCTTCTGTCCAAGAAACAGTGAAGCAGGAAGGAACTTTTCAGCCTGGAGATGAGATGACTGAGAAAACGGGGGGCAGGGAAAGGGTGACCAGAGGCCAATTTTTCCCTTATTTTCAAGTACAGGAATTCCAGGGTGTATGCAGGAGTGACAGTGGCAGGCTTAGAACAAATGAAAGGAGGTAGTACTGTGCACAAGATGGAAATAAGGTATAATTAAGGTGCACAGGTACTTGCTAGAAAATGTGGTTAGTAAAGGGAAAAACAGTTTTAAGGGGTAGCTAGCTAAAAGTATTGTTGTGGGCTTGTCTTAGTTATCCTGCTTGTCCCTGAGGTCTTACTTCAGTCACAGTTGGAGACAGGATGCTGGGGTGGGTGGCCTCTTTCCATCCCATTGTAGCCATCCACGTGTTCAGTTTTGACGCTCTGTTTGGCTGTAATTTATGTAGGGGGAAAAAACCCACCTGATATTCTGTTTGTGGCTTGGTGGAAAGGAGCTCAATGATCACAGCAGGCCATTGCTATACGTGAAGGCTTACTTTCTTCAATTGGAAACGTGTGGACATAAGGATGGCTAAGAGCTGGTGTTGCAAAGCAAGTAGTGATGAATCTTTGTGCTTTTGATTTTTAAAGATCACAACGTTGTGTCCAAGTAGTGCTGTGGGGATGTGTGGGTACAATCTTACAGGATGAGCATTTAAAAAATGAATCCCAAGAGTGGATGACGAAGAATTGAAGTGGACCAGACACCCTGAAGCATGCTGGAGCTTACTCAAGTAGGGAGTCTTTCTCTACATACCCTGCTTGACAGCCAGCACAGTAGAGGTAGAAAAAGAAGAAGCTGAAGTGCTACCATACTCCCAAGAATCCCAGTATACTAAATGACTATTTAGCAAATGGGAGAGAACTACAGTCAAGGGTGACTTAAAGTATGCTTAAAGCCCCTCTTGAGTTGCTTGAGAAAGAAAAACGATGCAGAGGCTGCCAACAATTAGCTTTGCTTCTCATTCTTCAAATCCTACTCTGTGGATCAGCTGGATGTGGTGAGTGCACCCCATGGCCAAAATACTTGATAATTCATTCAGTATTTTGGGGAAAAAAAGAAGTTTCAGTAAATTCCTAAGCCTTAAGGAGCTCTGCATTCTACAATAGCTCCGAGATCTTGTTGCCACCATGGCTGTGTGTATTTAAAACTGGCTACTTTAGTTTAGTTAATTATTACTGTAATGGAGTGCTAATCATATTCACTTTACCTACTTGGACTTGGACTGGGAAATAAGAATTGCAGCTATCAGTATATAGCACAGAGCATGATAAACTCATTCTTAACACTTCCAGTTGAAGCATAAGAGATCGCTGCAGTTTGAAGACAAGTATGTGAATGGAGACGTGTATCTAGGATATGAAGACAGACTTCTGGAAATCTATTTATTAAATTATGTCATTGTGTAATTACCAAAGTATTGTCTTGGAAAGTGTATTGAGTAATTTGGGGTCTTAGTGTTGTTGTGAAATGTGAGATAACGATGAAGGAAAAAGCTGTGCTGTACATCTGCTTATAATTATAAACTACCTACCATCGTATTTTGATTATCCATCAGAAGTGAGAGCAAGCAGCGTATTTGTTGTATAAGCTTTTATATGGTGGAGCCTCTAGACACTTCCTTCAAGGGTTTGGGTTTCTGGTTGTTTTCTGTGTCTGTGTGTTTGTGTGTCTCTATGGTGGGATCGTATTGAGCTTTCACCTCTTATCTGTGACTGAGATCAAAATTATGCGTCAGATGCATGGATAGTCACTGTGGTCTTGCAAAACACAAAACAAGAAATCCTGGATGCTAGAAAGAAATCTTCTCTCTGGCAGTGGCAATATTTGTGCAGCTGTTGCCACAGATGTTTCTTTTTTGTTCTCTTTTTTTAATTTCTTACTAAGAAGCAAGCAAACTGAGGGAGAAATGTTAAAGGGCCTGTCTGGAGAAAGAGAAAACTTGCAATGCCTTTTAGTTTGGAGACAGTGATGTACCTTGTTTTAAAGGGACTGTGACTTCTTACTTTATGTTTGCAGGTACAAAGTCTGCTTAGGCTCTGTATTTAGTAGAGCTAAGAAATGTGAGCTTTGCAAATGGGCTTTGAGAGTCAGAATATGACTGTAGCAATTGGGGATCTTAATAACATTGCTGGAACTCAAATTGATTTGATCTCAGTAACTTCAAAGTAAAATTTGCTGAGTCTAGAAGTGAATAGGAAAAATCCTGGTCAAAAAGCTTGTTCTGACAGAGTTTGGCAGTGTGGCTAAAAATGAAATTTCAGCATGAAATCATAGTAGCAACCCCTCTATCCCCCTAATTAATAACTGGTTTCAAGACTGGGGTCTAATTTGGTTCATATGTATTGCAAAATATCATTCAGCATCCACTGTAAGACAGGTTTATTCACCATTTTAAAAAAGCAAATACAATTCCACTGTATGGCAGTGGGAAGTCTTGAAGGTGCCATTTTAAATACAGTTCAAGTAAAAATTCTTCAAAAGTCAATAAATTAAGTAGAATGTAAAACATTATTAACATTTGATGCATGATTCTGAAACCCCTTCTCCTCCTAGGATAGTACAGGGCTCAAATTGGAGTCAGTTAACTTCATTCTCCAGAAATGCGTAATAAAGGACATTTAGAAAAATAGACGTTTGTATAAATAGAGATCTATGTCTTGATGCCAGCAGGCTTTCTTAGGTTGGGTTTTTCTCTCAGGGGACACAACTAAGTAAGTGGCAAGAGGCTGTAAGAAGTAAGGTAAGTAGTGTTTCTGAGTAACGAAAACTGACGAAAAACAATATACATCTGTCTGTAAGCAGAAGAGACCTGGTGCTTTTGCATTGTTTAGTATTGCATGTAACCTGGTATTAGTGTGATGTCTGCTGCCTAGACTGAACCAGCCATGCTTCAGTCCTCTTTCTTAAGAGAAAATCAGACACAGCTTTGTGTATTCTAGTGAAAAAGAGAGAGCATCCTTAATCTCTGCAGGTAAATATATCAGGTGGGTAAACATCAGGGAGGGAACAGAACTGTTTTGGGTGATAATGCAGGAATAAATTGGTATAGACTGTCCATGAATGTGCTGGCATGAAAAAAAAAATTCTAACAGAGTAAGGAGTTCCTGGGTAGCCATGGGACTGCTGGGTTGGGCGTGAGGGGAAATATTAAAATAGCTGTTTTGATGGTGCGTTTTCATAATCTGAAAGTAACTGTGTTGCTAGCTCCCATGAGGGTTCAGAAGCTGGGCTTAATGAATCAGGAGGTCCTTACCTATCCTACCTGTTTGTCATGCATGGACAGTTGTAAAAGAATAGTCTAGTCTCTAACCATAGGAATGTTTCACATGTATAATAAGATGTGCCAGGGCAAAAATATAACTCACAGCAAATCAACATGCTCACAGTGGGATCTTTATTATTTTCACTGTGATGATTCTGTCCTGTAATGAGCTGACTATTAATTCATTTCTGGTAACTTTACTGATTTTGAAGAATTTACTAGGTTTTAGCATTGATGTTACAAACAATTCTGGTCACTTGCCATGATGATTCAACTCCTGATTTGGTCAGCTGTTACTGGTAGGCTTTACCACATTTAGAAACGGTTGTTGCCTCTGCCCCTTGCAGTGGTCTGTGGGTCTTTGTATGGGAGTAACGATGTTAGTCACTCCAAATGCTGCCTTCTGCCAGGCGTAAGGGGAGAGGGAAGCCTCTGGGAAGGAGCAGGGGGCAGCTGTGATGATGACTCCGTAAATTCGGGAGCTTGGCACAGTTTCTTATGTACAGCTCTTAAAGTATCTTGTGGTTGGCTGTCGAGTCCTCTCCTGTTTAATATGTGCTGATTTTCCATGTGTACCTTTTACACTCCTGCCGTCAGCCAGGGCTCACAAAGCTCTCAGTGCTCTTGGCTGACACCAGGAAAGGACTAAAGCTGCCAGTTGAGTGTGCACCACATGGCACATTCAGTGTCAAGACCATTTGTCACGTAACAAGATTAAGCCATCGTGCAGCACTGCTGTACAATGCAGGCTCATGCAGCTGCCGGTACCTTTCCTTGGCAACTGGAAAAGTGTGTAACAGGCATTTGGCATAGGGGTCATCCTCTGCTCGCATTAGAAATAAAATCCTAGATGCTGAGACTCCCTTCAGATGTTTGTGTGTTATTTGATGGTGTCATTCCTGGGACACTGCTTTGGAGATCTTCATCTCCCAGCATGAACAAGAAGACTGTGAAACGTGAGTTTTACCATTTCTTGCTTTCATAGGGACTAACAGAAAATGGTATCTTAGCCAAAAGAACATATTAGTTATTGTTAGTGTATATATGCCTATGCAGTAAGTATTTTGCACCTTACTTAGGTGTCCAGTAAGTAATGATAAATTACTGTACGATACCTGGTGGAAATACCCAGTACAGGAAATAATTTCTAGTCTGTGCTGTTATACCAAATGCTGAATGAATCCAGGACAATGAAACAGTAATGAAAAGGTCACGCTACTACAGTGGCAGGGGAAATACTGGAACAATGGGATACAAGCAGTGCTACTGAGATTTCAGAGGGACATGCCTTTGCAGTATTTCAGTTTCTTTTCCGAGGATATGAAAAACAGGCAGTTATCACTGAGGTGTTGCTGTGGACAGGTAGGTGTGACAGGGAATAGATCTGATTTCACTTGCAGACTGATTGTCTAATAGTGCTGCTGGACTGTTAAATTGTACACAGAGAGATTGGGATGTGTTGATAGATGTGGAAATGTGGCATGAGAAGCTAATTATTTCTCGAATGACTGGTCAAAAAATGTTTGTGGTTTTTTTTTGTCTTGGAGTTCATTAAAAGCTTTCACCTGCCATTTAGCTCTTCCTTATAAGTCAAGTTCTTCCTTATAAGTCATTATTACCTTGAGACAAGAAGGATCCTTAGGTTTCTGCTTTGAGAATACAGAGCTGCTTATGCCTCTTCTGGCAAGGGCAGGTCTGTGCTGCTGGGCTGTGCACCAAGCCTCAAGCCTTGTTGGAGGGGAAAGGAAGGGTCTGTGTGGAAGCATATGCAGTTCGTAACAGATGTTTTGTAGGAGGTGATGCTACTCAGAACACACAGCTGGACTGCAAGCCCATGGTGTCCCATGAGCTTAGACTTCTGAGGAAAAGTTAGCTTTGGTAACTTTGCTCACCATTGTGGCACTACGATGTACGTTGTTAATGAGCTGAATACCCTCCTCTGTTTTACAGCTGCAGTGTCTTAGTCAAGTTGGTGGGATTGTCTGTATATAGACAAAACCAAAACTGAGTGTATGGGGCCTGTGATACCACTCAGTTATGAAGGTAAAGTTAGGTCATACTTATTTTCTAATGCCATAAAATATCCAACAAATCTCCATACAACATGGCTCTTGGGGGAAAAAGAGTATGGTAGCTGTGATAACATTTTTTCACTCAATGGTTTGATTTTTGAGCTGCAGGAACATTCCTCTTCTTTTTTTACTTTCTTCTTGGAGAAAAAGTTTAGCATTTTCTTCTGAATCTTGGAGGTGCCACACAATGGACTACTGTGTGTGTGACATGTCAATGGGCTGTTCAGTTTCCTCTGTCACATTCCTTAGAGAGCTCTAATGTGAATATGGTGTCATGTACCTTACTGATTCACAGCTTCATTGCTCCTTTCATACCTAGCTGGGGATCAGAGGTCCATTGGGAGATACGGTTTGTACGCATCTTATTCAAAGTTATTCAAAGTTTTTTGGAGTACTCAAAAAAAAATATCCCATGAAACTTCCTGTTAAGTCTACACATTTCTCTCATGGAAAACTTCTCTTTGCATGTTACTGAGCTTTATGAAGTCCTGTTCTTTAATACGCGTGGTGCACACCTCCTCTACATCTTTATGTGTTGAAAGACAGTGACAGTGTTTGTTTTCCATTTTCAGTTCTCTAACTTAAGTCTGGGATGGAAAGGCAGGTAAGATAAAAAAGAAGCCTCTTTTTACTTGAAGAATTGTCCCTGTCTGCCCATTTTTACTGTTATGGCATGCTCACATGAAAGAAAAGCTGGACTGTTAGCCAAATCTTCCGCTGAAGGAATGTTAAGTAATATCAGCAAGGTAAGGTAGTCTGGCATTTCCAGAAAGAACTGCTCTTCTGCCCATCTCTTCTACCTATGTAGAAGTTCTTCTATTTAGAAATTGTGATTTGCAGTGTCTACAGCTGAAAGTCTTGCATTTACCCACGTCAGTGCTTTTGAGAATAAGTAAATAAGTCAGATAGAGTAGGTTTTCTTTTATATCCCTAGATAAGTTTTATTCTTGCCTTTGATCCACCCTTTCATGATTTCAAGCAGTAAAGAGGTAACATTGCCCTGGAGAATAACTAAAGGTATTAGGGAATTGCCTAGAAGCGTGGAAACCAAACAGCAAGCGTGGCTAAAATCTCTCTGTACGGGGAGATTACTGACAGTTTCAGCCAGTATGTGTTGAATATTGGCTGTGGTATGACAGTACAGCTGAAAGGTTGCATGCAGGCTTATGGACGCTAACTTGGAAAATATTAAGTGTTTAGCTGGTGGTAGGAGGGTCTTTTTTAGATTAGTGTGAAGTTGATATCTGTGCTTAAAAAATAGGATGAAATCTTGAGCTCAGAAACAAGCTGTGTGTGCTGCTGGAGGTCTGGAAAAAGTAGATTTTTTTTTTTTGTGTGTATGTTTTCAGAAGCACGCAGAAACATGGCTTTTTGGTATCTGCTATAGATGACATAGATGCTATATATCTATCTGCTATAGATGACTAGCAAGGACAGGGCTGAAGTCTTATCGCAAAAAAAAAAAAGATGATTTACTGGAAATACCAAGGAGTAAATCAGAGCCTAATAGGCCTGTTAAACGAGCTTCATGGTTTGGGTTTGTTTAAAAGCAAGGAGGCTTGAACGGTTCTTCTAGTTTGTAAACTTGGATGCCTAGACAGATTGCTTGGAAACTGGTATGAGCAAATAGTTTGTTCTGAGGCTCATTGAAAGTGGAACAAAAAGAAACTGGTTTTTTGGCTAGTCCGTCATTTACACAATTTTTGAGGCTAATAAGGTAGGAAGAAGGAAGGTAATGTGGAAATCGTGACAAGATCCTGTAATTTCTTCCCCTTTAACCGGCCTATGAAAATTTTATAGAGCTCTTTAGAGACTGTTTTTAAGCTGCAACTTGTCATATTTGTGGTGGTGGTGGTGGTGCTGAAACACCTCTGCAGAAAGACTGGGTGTTTTAGCTGAAAGCTTATGTGAAAATATATTAGTTTTGACCAAGTTGTCATAAAAAGGTCACTGAATTCCAAGATGGTGTTTGTGAGACTAAGATACTCATTTGCCATCCAGGGACAAAAGAGCACAGGGTAAAATTGCTATTTGGCTGGAGTGATCGGAATATATTTTTTTGTATTACAGGATTTTTACTGACCGTGTTTAACATATATCTGCAATGTCATATTGTCTTAGAGATCCTGAAAACATAGTCCTGGATCCATTACTGCCAGTTTCTGCTAGTGGCATCTAGGTTTGAATTTGGCCTTGTGAGTGAATTATACCTTTTTTTTGTTTGACTTGGCAACATTTCAATAGCTAACAAATGAAATGTGATTGATTCTTGATGCTGTATCACTGTGTTTTTTAGCATTACATATTTCCTTATGGCCTATCTAAAAGCACTTAATTTTCTAGTTGTAAAGTTTTTCTACTGATTTATCTATTGTCACCCATTGCTAGTTTACTCTGAGAAAATCTTGTAGAATTACCTTGATTTTCAGGGAGATAAGTGAAGGTGGTTGTCTGCAAAATGATGTGTAAAGTGGGGATCTACAAAATTCTCTCCTGAAGATGGATTGTGGATTCTGGAAAGCATATTACTGGAAAAATAAGACACTTCAGCCTGCGTCCTTGAGAAATGCCATTCCATACAGATGGGAAATTTAAATGGAATGGTGTCATTGGTAGAGCTGGGGAAAAATATCTCCATGGTAGAAAATCAATAATTGCCATGGCGCTCTCGGCTTTTGCAGCACTTCACTTTACACAAGCTGGCACTTATTCAATGGATTTGCTTCTTGTTAATAGTCATGCTTTATGTCATTTAGTAGCATGAATGCGTGCCTCTACACAGCTGTTAAACTTTCTAAGGCATTTGTGAAAAGGAAATATTAAATGTGAACACTTTGCAAGTGTTCCCTGCAAGAAAATAAATTCCCTTCATCATTCAGGAGACAGATACTGTATCGTGTTATTGATCACAAACATCAAGCACAACCAAGCAAAATACTGGCTTTTATCTCACTGTAGAAGTCAGGAAAACTTTGAATAGTTCAAGGTGGCATTTTACAAAAATGCTGCATTAATTTGAGCATTTGGGATGGAGGAACAAAAAGTTAAATTAAGTGATTACAAATGATCTTAAGTGTTTTAGTGCCTTGAGAATTGTCTTAAATTTAATGGTGAACTTGAAACTTTTGCTTTTTTTGAGCAATGATGAAAATGAGTTCCCTATTGTTTCAGTTAGCCATCCATAATTTCATGTTCTCACTTAGGATCTATGTTGCGATATTTTAAAAGCCACATAAATAGGCTTAAGAGTCAGCAAATTATAAAATATGTTATGAATGATTCAGTCATTTCTCAATAATTAATTTAGAGCAAAGGTCTTCAGGATAACTTATACTTTTTTTGCATAGTTATGCTAATTTTGATGTGTTTTTTTTCAGATAAAATGGAGAAGCTCTTCATCAGAAAAGTTTTAATTGCCAAAGTACAATGAACTCTTGTAAGCTTGAGTGATGGTTGAATACAAATATGCTATAATAAGAGCAAATTTTTATCATTCTTCTTGACAGCCAGATTTTGACTGGCCCCTTTGTGGATGTGTCAGGCTGGCAAATAAAAAAAGGTCCTCTGGAGACAATGCAAGACAAGCTTCCAAGTGTCTTTGTGTTTGTAATCTACCTGAGAGCTGGTTGTAATTGCAGCCTCTGTGTACAATGGACCAGAAGGAGTAATATTTAATTACTGTGTGCATTCCTTCAGGTAACGTACAGGGCGCATGTTTAGCACAGGGGAGGGCTCTAAGAATTTCATGGACAGATTTAGGGTGAATAGGTTCCTCATATGTGGTGAAATTGTGGGTCATTTCCACTGAGCATCTCTTATCCTCTCTACATAGCAGTATGTTTTGTAGTTTGCCATGTTTGCTTTCAGACAGGTTCTTAAAAATTGGAAGAGACCTTAGAAAACCCAGAAAAGGAACTGCTGTGCAGAAAACTGGGGACAGTTAGGTGTGGATACTAATGTGCCTTCAGCACTTTTTGGACTTAACTGGTGTTCAGTATGTCAACCTGCTGTAGAGGTTAGTGTCAGCAGCTTCACAATCCCTACTATTTCACCAATATAGTTTGACACACCTTTCTTTCAAAAAAGCCGTTACCATTGGATTAGTACTGTTGTTGTTACCTTAAGTGTGACAATGTCTTCGCATTTTGTTGGTATGAGGGATCCGGTTCGTGACCTCAAGATTCATCTGCTGTGGGCTTTTGATAGCTGATGTAATTTTTCCCCAAACAAAGTCTTCCATTTACGATGTTCAGTATCTCCTGAAACCCAATAAAAAGGCCTGAAAAAAGTATTGCTGAGAAAAATGCAGCCCATGCTAATAAAACAAGAAAAAGGTAAACATAGCATAAGAAGCAAGTAAAAAGCCAGGAGTGAGTTGAAAAATTTTGAACAGCGTTTTATGGTTATTCCAGTTGTTTGTGTCAATTGACAAACTGAAAGAGGAAGACTTCTTGCAAACAAAGTCATGTAGTTCATGGAATAAAAATTGCTTTACTTGTTCACTGGTAAAAAGATTTAATTGTTACTGCTGTTTTGTCCATCACACGTCCACCAGTTTGTTCATATGCTTAAATCCTTGGTTTTGACCTGTACAGAATAGATGCTGTCTTAGTAAAAAACACTGTAAAAATGGGATGATTTCTTCACATACAGTGGAAATAATCAGCAGGGAGGGTTACTAAGGTGTGTTTTCCTGAACCCCTGTATTTTCATAAATTCAGAACCTCATTTAACGTTTTGAGCTTGATGTGAAATCATGCAAACCTCAAAACATTGGAAATCTGAAACAATTGGTGGTAGCAATACTGAGAAATCTTTTGGCTGAACAGTAAAATAAACATGTCTTCAGAATATACATTTTGTGTTTATACATAGGGTCCTCATGAACAGCTTTGGGTTTATGGAATTGTAGTCATCAGGATGATGAAGATGTTTGAATACTATCCAGAGCATCTTTTCTTAGTACAAATTTGGATGAAGGTGTAGAGCGTGGAAAAACGGAACTTGTGCCAAATGGCGTACATGCATTTCTGGCTCTGAAGAAACGGTTTGATACAGGAGGAGTCCTCACTGAACACTTGAAGGCTTTTGCTGGGCAGTGGGAAGGTGGTGCTCGTTTTTGTTCTCTAAACAAGGGGCTATTAACTCACTTAAGCATGCTGTGGGAAGGTAACTTTGATGCTTTATATTGCTGCCAGTGGATATTGTTGATGTACTTCCCAAGCCACTGATTTGCTAGCCTTAGTGAGCCGATGTTTATCATCTTCCCCTTTAAGTTGTTGTTTTTCTCCTTGGTGTTTACACCCTTCAAACATTTGTGGAATGTTTTGTGTTCTTTTCTCAGCTGTCACAGTGTCAGTCCAACAAAATGCTCATCTTCATTCCTCTGCCCTGAATGTCTTCCAAGTTGTCTTTGTTGTTTCCAGTGGAGAAAAATCAAATTTGGTAAACAAGCTGATGATATGTTGATATGATGTATTATTTTCTGTGTTGAATTGGAAAGCAAGTTTGCAAATAATTTATTATCTGTTACCACAGTTATGGAACTGTAATGAAGAAAGAGATCTATGTTTACTCTGTATTCCTTTCAGGATATTTTTTTCAGAGAAGGCAAATTGTATTTTTCAAATGTGAATCTTGTAAGAAATAGGCCAGAGTTGCAGTGTCTTATCTGTTTGTTCTTTGTCCATCAAATGGGATTCTTGCAGTTCTCAAGAGGATCAAATCGTCTTATAAATCTTAAAGGTGGGTTTCTGTACAAGAGCAACAACTTCACAGCTTTAGGATAGGAAGGAAAAATCCAACATAGCTTTGACAAAGTCTGAGTTTTGTAAATTGTGCCATCACTTACAAATTACCACTTGCAAACCCTTTTTTATCAGGGATGCCAGGAGAGCTTGCTAACATTTTGCTTTGCAGATTCAAGCTTTAAATAATTCCTTGGGAAAAGGTTTGTCGCAGGGCTGCTTGAAAGGGTTCTTAAGAAAATCTGGACCATAAGGTGAATTATGCCGGGATACTCCCCAAGTCCCAGATGTGGGATATCTTTTGGGGTACCCCAGATTCCTCAGCAGTCTCTTGGGAAATATCACACTGCTGTGAGAGCTGCCGATGTCCTTCCTTACAGCAAACATGAAGTAAAATTCCCCAGTGAACCATAATAAAGATGATAAAGCAGCTTTGTTCTGGAAGACTGTGTTGAAATCTGTTCCTCTTAGAACTGGTTTTGGTTTTTTTTTCATTCCATTGTGTGCTATGCTGCTTATCACAGGCTTTTTGGTTTTGCCAGTAGAAATTTGCCTCTTTTTCTGTTTTGTGTTTTTTTTTTTTTTTTTTTTTTTTTTTTTT
>RSEF01000004.1:54367174-54378676 GCA_003993805.1 Himantopus leucocephalus | reverse complement strand
CTTTGCTTCTTAGCTAGGCCTCTTCTAACTACTGAAATTAATGACACCTCAACTCTTTGAGTGCAGCCATTCAGCCAATTTCTTAGCCACCGAGTGGTCCATCCGTCAATTTCTCCGAGTGGTCCATCTGTCAATTCCTCTCTAGCATTGCCACTTTTACAGAATAAGACACCTGAAGTGGAAGCCTAGGCAGAAACCTGGAAGATGAGGAACACTCCATTCTATTCACACCTTCAGTTTTCCAGTCACGTTGGTAGCAGCAACCTTGTCTTGCAACTGTGTGCTACTATGCAAGGAAAAAGTTGAGGACATATGTGCATAATAAGTAATATGCAAATGTGTAACAGAGATGGTGTTATCCCTGTAAGTTGCTCCTTAAGTCTTCAAAACCCTTTTTTGTGTTGTGACATTTCGTAATCACTACTAAATCAGACATGGTATATCTGCACTTGAGAAAAAACAGCCAGACAGATTGTATGTAAATGTCTATCAGTTATATGTCTTCTACAGGTGGAGTCCATCTCGACTCAGAAAAGGCAGTGGGATTAGGAAGTGATAGAGAGAACAAAGTGTCATGTCTAAGTGTCAGAAGAGAGTCTGTAATGGATGAAGTGCTCTTAGCTGTGCAGTTTCATTATGCCTCCTGCTGCCACAACAGTAGTGGAAGGACAAAAAAGGGTTTGTCTGAATGTTGCTGCATGGATTTAAACAGAATAGGACCTGATGGCAAAAGCAGCAAAAGTTAACCTATGACAATTATCCAAAATACTGATCTGACAACATGATGCTGTAGTCACAGAACTGCTGCAGTTGCTTTGTGTTACATAGCAGCATCTGACAGATATGCGGGATGCTTTGAAATACTTAATTACCCAGCTATCTCTACCAAGGAAACTAATATGATTTTGTTGCTACACGGGGAAGAAGTAAGTTCTAGCAATTAGAGAAATTATGTGTTTAGGACTAAATCTGAGCTCCATTCAGTGCTGACTGCAGAAAGGACAAAGGGGAGGCAAGAGGTTCTGACTCTGCAGTCCCCCCATCTGCCAGCGTTTTGTACCAAAGACCACACTAAATACAGAGGCACTACTATTGATCATTGCTGTTTCAAGAGCAATTGCAAAGTGTCTGGCACACTTTGGCCTCCTATCCACCAACTTGGGCTGAGTCCTGTCCTGAACAGAAGTTTTTTGAAAGATAGTCTGTTACATGATTCCTAAGAGGTAGGTCTGATGCCTGTCAGTGACCCCAGACCATGGGCAGATTCATACTGGGATAAATGCAGCTGTTACTGTGGGATTATGGTGAGAGGAAGTGAAGTAGTATCCAGACTAGTCTGGATATAAGATCCATCTTATACTATCTATAAGTTTTAAACTGTGCACATGTGTACTAACACTAGTCACAAGCCCAGAAGATAAATATGCACACAGAAAAGTTGAAGTTTTCAAAGATGCCTGACAGAATTTGTTAACTAATTTCCATTGTAATTCACAAGAAGTTGGATACCTTCTTATGTTCTTTATAAATTCTCTATTCCCATTTTATTTGGGCTATTTATAGCTGTGCTTGAATTCCTGTAAGCAAACAGTAGGCTTGTAAAAGTTTGGCTAGTTTAGGAATATCTGTAGGATGGTTCTGGTGTGGAAATGCAAATAATATACTGAAGAGTTATATTTGACCAAGGCCACAATTTTCTGGCAAAATTATTGGGTCTTGGTTTTGGAAGTGATCCCAAAATGCATTGAAAGTAATGGAAGTCTTTCCCTTAGCTTCACTGGGCAGTGGATCAGGCCTTCTACAATCTGGCTGCTGCTAACAGCTCTCACAATTTTTTATTGCCTAAGTAGTAATTATTTCGGCCTTGGAAGTTAAATTCTTTCAAGCAACATGTCTTCAGGCTGTTCCTGATAGGACAAAAATGAGAGTAGGGAGTGCAGAACAGCCAGATGTATCTGTGATTAGGAGTGTTACTGCCAGTAATACAAAAGGTTTCTCAGATCTCCCAGAAAAACTTCTGGATAAAAGTATAATGTCTGTTCTAAAGCCTTGAGGAGGAAAGCTTGCACTGGCAAGTGCACTGCTGCAGCTTTTGAAAAAGAACAAGACAGAAATGCTTTAAAATCTGTCCTTGCAGTGACAGGACTTGAGACATGCTCCTTGCAATGTGCATCTCATAAGAATGGTTGCTAAGCACTAGCAGAAAGCCAACTCTCTTTTTAAGTATACTTTTACCTCTTTGACATGTTTTTTCGTTCCATGTGCAATATCCTGTGGACAGAACAGATGAGTAGCAACTGATCTGAAGCACCCTGATGGTGAGAAATAGGCAAATCTTTTGGTTCCTGCAGCTGTTGCTCACAAACACATGCCTGTGTTGTAGCAGGGATTCAGGTTTCTTGGGACATATTATGAGCAACATAAATGCAGACAATGTTTTCACGTACTAAATGGTTTTACGAAGTTGTTACTCAGACTAGATCAGGAAAATTCAAAAGAAACTCACTGGTCAGAGGCAGCACTCTGTACCTGAAAGATACTGATAACCTTAAACTTAGCCACTTAATGCTCTTTGGAAAATGCTCTTAGCCACTTACAGCTCATGGGAAATAAGTAGGAAGGAACCCAAAATTAGACATCACTTGCAAAGTGAGTTACATCTCTTCATGTAAGTGTTGCAGTATTGAAATAATCTAATTTCATATAGAATTGTTGTGTCCCAAAGATTTTTATGAACTTTGCACATGTATATGTGTGTGTATATATTTGGCAGGTATGTTCATCAATGATCAAGTCAATTGTTGCTGCAAAATCGCAGCCTTTTACTGGATATCTGTTAATGTGTCTGACATGGAGAAGTCCTCTCCATGCAGTTTTGCATTGCTTGCACTTTTGGGAGAGCAAGGAATTAGACCTTGTGACAGTCTGGAGCAGAACGGTTCTGGGGCAGGCACTTTGGTGGCTTCTCATCTTTATCCACTTTGTGCCAGGCTGACACTGGGCTGCAAAAGATCTGGACGGCATCTGAGCAACAACAAGGATGAAGAAGTGTTGCTGGAAGTGAACGCTGATGTTGTTTTGCATGCTTGAAATGTTCTATCTTGGCCATGAGAAATTTCAGTGAGAATAAAAACATACTGCAAACCCTCAGGGTTTCTTGCCAAATAGGTCATCTTGGTGCAATCCTGTGACTATTCATTGTAACTGGATTTGCTGTGCTTTAATGACTTTCTCTGACTATTTCCTGGCAAAGTGCTGGGATCTGAGGGAGCTGCCCAATTCCATATTTCAAGTATCCAGTGAGTGGTAGCTGAGGAGAAACACTTCCCTGCTTTCTGTGCATGGTACCAGCAGAGCCCTTCCACATTGGCAAGGAGAACTTAAGTGCAGTTATTTGCCTTCTAGACAGATTAGTGAGAGAGGCAGATGACCTTACGGGAGCAGAAAAAAGTTGGGTCAGGGCCAACAGTGGTAGATGGTGATGGGCTCTGTGGACCACGGGATGTTGATGCAGAGCCAGCGTGTCAGGGAACATTTCTCATTTTGTTTACTTTGCACTCCTGATGTCCAGACAAGCCCAGGAGAGTTAGCCCACAGTCAGCCCCAAACGAATAGACCATGTAGCATTTGTTCAGTTCTGGTCATTACCTAAACTGGAGGTTGGCCAAGTCAGTAGAGTTGACTCTGGCAGCAAGTACAATTTTGTTTTCCCGTTTAGAAGATGGGTTTGAGGAATATGCTCATTTAGTGCTTGAAAATGCATGGCTTTCTGCCTCATCTCATGAGAGCGAGAGGACTTGGAGTATGTTGATGTAATTCCACACTTCGTCATGTGTTATTTACATACTGTTTGCACCTCGCTGTTCTCTGCATCAGTGCCAGCACCCTGATATTTCTGCAATTTATTTTTATGATCTTGGTGTTGAAACAGCTGTAAAAACAACTAGTGAAAGTGAGCCAGCTGCTGGAATTTCTAATTCCGCGGCTGGTTTGTAGTAGGCAGATTCTGAAAGGGAAAGAGAGATGGAAAACAACAAATAAACTTAATCTCGTGACTAAATATAAATCCTCTTAACAAAAACAAATTAGACAGCTGAAATTTTAACTGCTGATGAGAATTAAATCACTAATAAACGATATAATACAACCGTTTTGTACAGAAAGTGTCCAAGGATATACCACTGCTTTAACGGAGACCATACACTTGCCTGTGAGGACTTGGGAACAGTAGAATGTCAACTCTCCTAGACCTCATTTGTTTTAGTATTGCAGAAATAGTTTAAGCTACACATTTTACCAAACAAAGAGATGTAGATCAATTAACATTTTCCCTGGCTAGCTAAAATCCAAATACTTAGTTTTTACACTGGTGTCAACACCAGTGAAATGTGACTTTGTGGAACGAAATGAAAAATAGCCTTTCATCCAAGAAGTTAATTGCTTTTGACTTTGGTGTTTAGAATCTTACTGTGGTCCAAGTTTAATAGGGACCTGGTGTCCTTAACACTGCAGTGACACACATAATTACTGTATTTAAACTCCTCCTTTGCTCCTGTCTTGAGGCTGGCCCAAGCAGCAGAGATAAACTGATCAGGTTAGCTAAAGCTGAGAGCTGTGAGTTTCTGTGGTTGTACAGCAAGGAGCAGGATGTAGCCTGTGGGTAATGATTTTGTTCCTTACTTTATTCGCTGGCAATAACTTACGTGCTGTTTACAATGCTTTCCTTAAAATACTTGCTAATTCACTTTCTAAGGATGTGAGTTGGAGGGCTGCCTCTTGGCACTACTTTGGCCCAGCCAAAAACCAGCAGCATCCAAGAGTTTTCTGTTTGTATTTAAAAAATGCCAATTATGAGTTGGGTGCATTTAATTTTGGAGAGAATGGTCTAATATAGAACAGGTAAGTCTGTCCTCGCTCCTGATACGTTTTCACCACACACAGTGATAAGCAGAGGTAGGATACAAGTCTGTTTAATAAAGCCTACTGTGTATGGATGAAGTTGGTTCTTGGAGACTAACTGATCATTGCTTTTTGCAAATAATTTCACTTAACCTGTCTTCCTCCTCCTGAGGAGGTTACTAAGGTAACAAGTGAGAGAGCTTGGGCATCCAGGGATAAAGCTGTAGGCGTTTCAGAGGCTGCTTGGCCACTGCTTTGTTGCATTCATAGTTAATTATTACAGTGCAAAGTGAATGACAAATATTACAAAAGCCCAGAGCACCTTGAAGTGTGAGCACACGTTTATGAAAAAGACACTGAGAAAGCAAGCTCATTTTTCTAGTGGTAGTTGAATTCCCACTTGCAGCTCCAGGTTGGAAGGAGGCAAGGTTCAGTTCAGAATCTCACTGAAACATCTAATATACTCTGCAGCCCCAGAGCTGCAGTTTTCAGAGCATGTACTCTGATGGTACATAACCCTCACAGAAACCCTCTGTCAGTGTGGTCTGAGGGTTTATCAGCTGGTTCGTTCTTGTTAGGATGTAATTGTAACCCAGGCACAAAAAAAATTCTTTTCCTGCTTTGCTGAGAGCCAGACAAGTTTTAATGTTTTGCAGAGACACTTTGCTCAAGTAAATGTAAGAATACAAGTGTTCTGGATGACTCTAGGTGAACCCTAAAGACCCAAGAGAAAGATTTGCTTTCCCTTTTTCTGCATAGAATACCAAGTGATTTAAGTTTTGATCCTGCAATTTATACTTTGCAATGAAACTTCAGTGCTTGTGTTGAGGCCCTTTAACCTCAGTGGCACAGGGCAGTTAAGAGTTTTAATCATGGAGATTGGATTCCAGGATCCAGCCCAAAGCAGGGATGTGACAACAGACTGTGTGCGGGTATTAAAAGCAAAAGGTGTAAGCACACAGCAGAGATGACAGCTGGAGAAGTTGTTACAAAGGAAGATAACTGTGAATGGTAGGAAGAAAGGAACTAAAGAAAAAATGGGCTGAAAACCACTCCTGACTGGCATCTATTGATCTATTTATTTATTCTTGCTTGATTATATTGCAATTTATTTTACGGTGATGTAACACTATCCAGACAAAGTACTTGTATTAATTATCACAGGGATGGTCTCATCTATCAAATGAATGTGCATCTCTGTTTCTTATCTACCTTAGGAGCTGAGCACATACCTTTGCAATGCTGATGTCTGTTACTATGTTCAGTAACAGGACTGTTGCTGTATAGGGGACCAGACCAGGGGTGCCAGGCTTGGACTCAGCAGTCTACTTTGCCAAAGTCAGAACAAGAAGCTTTGGTCTAGATATTCTTAGTCAGAGATGTCTCCTGTCTCCAGTGTCTATAATATTTTATTCTTTTCCCACCCTGATGTTTAGAAACTGCATTACCTATGAAGCTGTCTTTCCCAGGCCCTAACAGCTGTGCAAGTTCCTGACTAGGCAGGAAAGGCTGCCAGTGCTAGTCTAGAAAGAAGACAAACACGTTGTTCTTCAAGCGCTTACAGACAGTGCCATTTCACTGTTAATTTTGCGCACTGCTGTGTTTGTGGTTATAGTCACATTTTATTCTGTTTAGGTATACGCTATTTGGCACATGTAGGTCTCGGTTTGATTTGTATTTCAACTGAAAATATCAGAACTTGCAACTCAAAATCCTGAGTTTGTTGAGCTCTAGACTTAATAGGGGATCAGGAAGAGCCTTTTGATCATGAAGGTTAAGCATATGACTGCATCATTGTATGTACAAAATCCATCAGGAAGATTCGTGACTGTCCAGAGTTGGTTAAAAAGTATAGTTTTAACGAGGCTGAAAAGTCACGTGAAACTTTGTCAAGTTTAATTCCACACTTCAGCTCTGGTTTTGACATTTTTCTTGTGCCTTGTGCCAAAATTCTGTGTGATTTGGAAAGTGTCTGTAATAAGTGTGGCTCGACACACACCCACTTCAGTGAAGGGTTTGCTCGTATGAGGGGATATGCAGCTATTCTTGTATTTACTGTCATTGTTCCATTAAATGGACTTTAGCAAAACAAAACAAAACAAAAAGCCTGCTTGTCTGGTGGGGTATATTAAACTCTGCAGAAGCAGAGGTTTTATTAATATTCCCTGAAAGCCCCAAACCTGTCAGGGAATATTAAATGGGGAGGTCCAGTAGTGAGACGCATACTGCTTTCCTTAGTCTGAAGATGTACTGTAACTTTGTTCCTTGTTACTGCCTGTAATCCAGCAGAACTCACCTGAAGAAACAGCTGGTGTCTTCCTCAGCACCGGTTAAAATATCTTACGCTGTACTTGAACAAATCTTTTGCCTCTTGCCTGCTTTTTAGCAACTCAGTTCATTATCAGTATTGTCTTTTATAGGTGAGTAATATTCTCTCAGCTGATGGGGTGCTGGTATGAGAATAAGTGGGCAGATGGTAAATGCTTTTCTAGTACACTTCTGTATTCAGGTTGTGTTTCTTTTCCAGCTGTGTTGAAAGGAGCAAGTTACTGCCTGGATAATAATCTAATTATTTTACCTTTTCCTCTTGTTTTCTCAACAGGAGAGTTGCCCAGTCCCAGTATGGAAGAACACAATGGCTCTGCAGAGGGTCCCCCGCCAAGCCAAGGGCAGCACAGTGCCATTAAGTGTGGGTGGCTGCGGAAGCAAGGAGGCTTCGTCAAGACCTGGCACACACGCTGGTTTGTTCTCAAGGGTGACCAGCTTTACTATTTTAAAGATGAAGATGAAACCAAGCCCTTGGTAAGTGAAAGGAGGAGATGGGGTGGGCGGTGAGGAAGGAAAATAAGTTAATGCAAGCAGAATTATCTGGTGTTTAAAGAACCAACCTCTCCATCTCTGTCATTGACAAATGGGGATTTTGATTACAGTGAACACAAAACCGAGTCAGGCCTTGGCAGTTAGTGCAGTTTCCCCATCAGGCTGGTTTCTAAAACTTCCTTTTCCAGGTCAGGTTTTCCCATTGCAGCATTTTAAAGGGAGTGAAATCTACATGAAGTTCGAGTAGCAAAAGTCAGTCAGATGGGCTCGATTGAGGCAGATGAATAAGCTGTATTTGAAAAGGTACTGCTTATTTTTCTGCTGTTTAAAATGTGCAGTATCCCTGCTTTGTGTCTTCCCAAAAAGGAAATCCCGTAAGACTGTAGCCTAAATACATTGCCATCTGTAATGGGGAACAGACTGCTCTCTGCTGCCCGGTTCTGTTGTGGTGATTTACTGCTCCTTAATGCTCATCTATTTTCCTATTTATTTAGCTTTTTCACCAGCATGCTTTAGGGCCACCTATCTCTAGGGTGCCATAAGAGTAAATAATGCTACCTCTCAGATCGGGGCAGGCCTGAGCCTCTGTGATAGTAAGTTAAGAGAGATCTTGTGCTAGCACCTACAGTAGTATGGTAATCCTCTGTGTTAATCATTTCCTAGAGGCTTGTGACTTCAGAAAAAGCTCTGACATCTCTGAGTTACCTCTCTGCAGATATTAAAATATAAATGCACTCATTTTTTATGCCTGCTAAATTTTTGATGGTATATCTTTATGTGTAATTTCACTGGGAGTTCTCAGGGATGTAAAGCCCATCTAAGCTAGCTTCTTGTATGGGACAGGTCATGACACTTTGTCAAGCTTTACAGCTTGCTTTATGGTGCACGTGTTAAGAAAAATATTCAGTCTTGAGGTAATTGTTCCCAAAGAAGGTTCTTGTACGAGTTAATTTCTAAGTACCAATTTAACAGCCTTGATAGCTTTTTGCCCTTAAAATTATCCCACATAGTATAGGTTGATTAAATAACACACTGCATATTTACAAATTATATGTTAGCATGACTACTTTGAATATGAATAATAATTTTTGGAAAATCAAGTGTATCTTTCACTATATATATTTTGTTAATTAAGAGTGTAAAAAGCAGCCGTCAAAATAAAAATGTTTATGGGCCACAGCCTGGGTTTCCAGAAGACAGCTCTGCTTCCCCACACTTGACATCTGCCAGTATGTTTGCATGCAAGGACTTCATTGCTTTTTGAGAGGTGACACGATGCTGTATTGCATGGAACTTTGTACAGCACTATGGAGCCCAAATTATCATCTTGTCTTGTAATTATCTCATAGTTATCATCAAATTATCATTATTTTCACTCTGCCACTGACTTGTGGGATGACTTCAGAAGATCCTATTGACTTTGCTGCTTCACTTTTGTGAAATGGAAGTGGTGATTCTGATCTTATGATACCTTTAATAGGTTAGGTAGCCATTGATTAAATAACTAAAAGTTTGAGTTTTCCACTTAAGTCTCAAGTAAGTTCATAAAGACACGTAGAGATACAAAGTGCGGGGGGAGAATTGCCAGCAGAAGTGTAACTTAAAATATGCCAATAGGTTTGGAAAATGAATGGGCCTGTCCAAATTAGGATCAGTCAATATTTCACCTTGGTATAGCTGTGGAGTGTTTCTGAAGCAAACTGCACAAGTATCAGTTCATGAAATATGTCCCAGGTTCAATGCCATGTACAGAAATGTTTTTTTCCCATTTAACTACATTGAAGGGTTTGCTGCATTAACTTTGACAAGAAGATCACTATGACCTTCTGGGAACCCTGTTCTGTGGAGAGCTAAAGCAAAGAACTCCACTGATACCATGGATTTTCAGTGTATCATTAGGAAATGGCAAGCAGTATTTTGTTATATTATATTAGCCATGTAGTATTGGATCTGGATTTAGGATAAATACCTGTTTATTCACTACTGGATTGTACAGTCTGTACAATGTACAATTGTACGATAATTCTTTTAGACAATAATGTAATAGAAGAGAGTTAATAAGGTTTTTTTCCAAATCAGATTGTAGTTTTTATTTTGCTAACTGGTTGGTTGTGTTTGGAAGGAGGCAGAAAGCAGTGATTACTTGTCTTGAGGGATGCTCTAATTGCACACCTTGTGTATATTTATTTATAGAAGGTGGGAGAACTATAGTAGGAGAGGACAAGACAAGGCAGTGGGTTTATGTTCATAGCCTTCATGCAGATTAGAGAAAAGCAGAATCCAGTTTCTGGTGCGAATTCAGCAGGTGGTCCTGACCACCAGTCTGCTTAACATTTGGGCTTGGGTTGTGTGCAGTCCTCTGCCCGAAATTACACCATGACGTTTGTGTTTTTGAAAGGGATGGAGGTGCGAATGGAAGTGAATTTCAGAAAAATACTATCTGTTGGACTTTATTCTATAAGTGACTGTGTATAATGGGAGTAAAGAAAAGAAATACCATCTTGTGTCTAAACCATCAGTAAATGCTTTGGAATTCCTGAACCATGCCCATTTCCTGCTAGTAATATAGGTAGCTACCACATATGCTTTAGTCAATATGTGTACATCTCCTTGGTGTCAGACTATTAAATTTAAAAGTCATTAACTATCAGTATGAGTGTGGGGAAATATCGCTGCCTGTGTGAGATGCCTACAGGCACACAGAGCTAGGGAAGAACAACAGAAGAAAAAGAAGTGCACAGCTGTTAGTCTTATAGTCAAGGTCAGTGAATTGTCATTGATTCTTTATCATCATCAAACACAGGAATTTTTCCCTTGTAATGTTTTATCAGTAAGAATAGCAGCTATCTTTTGTTTTGATATCCTTGAAATGTCTCTGGGGTTCTGGCAAAGATGGCATTTCTGTTTACTGAAGGTGCAGGTGTGGATAGCAATGATCTAGGTAATTCCAGCAGACAAAAATCCTAACAAATAAGTGAGCAAGCCATGTGAAGAAATAAAATCTGATATCTGATAATTCTGTGCAGTTTTTACTTCTTGGAAGTGATACTGTATTTTGCCTTGTTAATTCCTGTCTTGGTTAGTCACCTTATTCCTCACAGCCCATTGTGCTTTAGAAAGCTGGTATTATGCTAGATCTGAAGGTCAGCTATCCAAGCTTGAAATGTGCACAGCTGAAAGAAATCAGCATTAAGCATTCCCCATTTCACAGTACAGCTATTGTTCAAATGCAGCCCATGAAAATATATTTCTTGCTTTCTTCTTTGCCTATGGTTAACCACTCCAGCTGTGTCTGGGTTGGCATGGTCTTAATTGAAGATGGGAGGAGGAAGTCAGTGCCTTTTCAGTGAGACAGCATGCTTTTTCTGTGGCTTTTTGAGCAGCAGGGGAGAACTTCCAACTATCATCTCCTTGTTGCAACTTTGCTGATGCACTCTCCTGGTGTTACTGAGGAAGTGGGAGCAAAGCTAGGTAACCTGTACTGATGGAGCATCATTGATACGAGGTTGTAAATGAACAAGAATGGGCAAGTTCATCCAGTCAGAACAGTGTTTTAGGCTTAGGCATCTATTCAATGTTGTTGCCACTCAACTTGATTTAGGGACTTGAATTTGAGGTGTGTAGAGAGATCTTAAAGAACTATGAACTAGCCTTCAAGAAATACTTGTTGGTGTATGCCTGAAAGCAGACGATGATCTGCTATTTCAGTTTTGTCCTGGTTTGAGGTAAAACAGGACCACTTTCGTTCAGTAACTTTGCTTCTTAGCTGGGCCTCTTCTAACT
>RSEF01000004.1:54339210-54367164 GCA_003993805.1 Himantopus leucocephalus | reverse complement strand
GGGGTAGAGGGGAGCATCTGTCGGTCCTATCTGGGGTGCCCCACATCCTGAGTAGCTGATTCGGCCTAAACCACGACAAGTTTATATCCCATCCTGAACATTTTGGTGTGCAGTTTTTAGCCTCTAGATCTTGTTAAGCTCTTAACTGTTTGGCATAAGTCACACTAAACAGTATTCAGTGGCTCACAAGATCTTAGACAAACCCTGGGAAGGGACAGCAGATTTGAATGCTAAGGTGTGAATCTTAAATGTGGAATGTCAATCGGTCTTTGATTGAAACTGAATAAGTGGCAGCTGGAATCTTAAGGACAGGTCACTGTTTGTCTGTAAGGGTAAGACGGTCTCTGATGTACAGACAGAATATATTTTGAAGTATTGCTTCCTGGCAAAATATGTGCTTCCCATTTAATTCAATTTGTGTAAAAATTTCATTGACAGAAAAATCCATTTAACGACATTAATAGGAAACATGACAAATTTCAGTTGCATTTTTAAATTAAAATAAAGCTTCTAATGAATGTGTTAAATAGAAATTAATATGATAATTACATAATTTGAAACTTAGCCTGTCAGTAGGTGAAATCTTTCCGTATTAGTATTATATATGATTAAAGATTGAGCATTGTGCTTTTTTACAAGTTAAAAGGGAATGGATAACATTCTGGGTGGAGACAAAAAAACTAATTGTACATGCACTTTAGCACTGCATCACAAGAAATGGCCATCTCTCCTTGTTGCCCAGAGGATTTTCAGTGAGGGAGATCAGAGTATTATTCACCCTGATCCCTGTCTTTGGAAAGCCACAAGAACCAGCTTCCGTGTAAGTACTGAAGAGCAGCGTAGCAAGTGAAACAGCTTTTCAGTAGATACTGCATTGGTTTGTAAGAGCAGCTTCCTTAGTCTTGCATAAGGGAGGGTGTGAAGCACTAAGTCTCTGCATGCTTGGCTTCATGGAACTTGCTCAAAACTCCACCTTTCATGGAGCAAATGCTGGGACTTGATGTGAAAACAGCAAGGAGTGTCCAGACCACTGGTGATTTTTTTTTTTTTTTTTCATTTCTAGCCAAAACACTTATTNAGTCTAGGAAGCAGAAATGGTCTTGGGATGGACATGTGCTACTGGGTGAACCCCCACGTGTGTAGGAGCAGTGCTTTGAAATACTGAGTTACCCAAAAGCTATTGCAAAGTGTAAAGGGAGAATTAGTCAAATACAATTATGCAGGTGTCACAAGAAATGTCAGGGGTTGATACAGAAAGCATGTTTCTTAGGAATTTCACTGGAAACTCAATATGTTGGATGAAATCATGTAGGATTTTCTTGAGATCAATAGTGATGTTTGACAGTAACGAAAGGATTTACCAGAAAGGCTTTCTATTATTGGCTATTGGATACATTTTTTGAGGGTTGTTAATATGGAATTTAAAAACCAAACAAATAAAAAGCCTCCACAAAAAATCCATCAGAAAGCACATCTTAACAGTTCACATGAGTGCAGTGGAATGGAAGGATTTCCAACATACCTTAGATGAAGGTTTTAAAAAAGTCAAATGACATGGTGTTCTGCAAAGGCAGTCAGCTGCCAATGACATCCTGAAACAGTAACATGCTCTTTAGCAGTCCTGATACAAGGTTTCCAGCTGATCTTGCTAAATTTTGTCTAAAAAAGAAAAAAACAAAAAGACGTAGATGGGAAATAGTGGCCCCATTTCTCAGATGTCTGAATGGAGCCTCCTTGTGACTGACTGTATGCAACTTCTAATAATTTCTGCTCGTGGAGTGCTTGTTGTTGCATGAACTTGCACTGCAGGTTGCAGCAGAGCAGTTGGCTTGCACTGAGCTTGGCGCAGTCATTGCCTGGTTGTTCTTGCTATCCTGTTGGCATTCAGCAGGCTGGAGTGTGATCTCTGCTTTATTTTCTTTCCCTTCATGGTTTTTGAATTTGCATAAGCTCACTAAAGTAAGGTACTGCTTGTTGCAGTTTTGCACGTGTCGTGCAAATTAGAAACAGATTTTGGGTCAGCCATGTGTTCCTGGTGTAATGATATTTCCTGTTTCTTGAAATGTTTAGTTGAAGGAAGAGAAGCCTCTATGTAACACACTTTTCTATTTATGACAAGTGCATTTTTTTCCTTTCTGATCATTCTTGATCTTCATCCTTATGTTGGGATCTCATAAGGTCTCTCAAGTTCTAAACTGAAAATTAACTTGAGTTACAGATGAGGCAAGAAGAGTTGTATCCTGTCTGATGTGAGTAGCAGAATGTCTTGCTTTTTTTCTGTGTGAGACACAAACAGGCAAAGCAATCTGCAGCCTGGTCATTCTCACATAGTGAACTGCTACAGTGGGGGCTGTTCAGTGCAGAAAGTGAAGTGAAAACCCCAAAACTGCTTTGGGTCTTTTTCAAGGAATGGCTCCTCATATGAATATTCCTTATATGAATATAAGCAGGCTTTTGCAACTCAAGCAGTGAAATTTCTGGAATACAGGGATGGTTATTGAAGGATAGGTCTTAGCTTTTACATACAGTAGAAAATTCTGCTATTTCTAATACCTGTGTGCCTTTGTAAGCTTTTAAGTCATTTACTGCTGCAGGTTTCAGAGACTTATTTGTAGACATTCATTTTTTTACTGCAATGACTGAGGTCAGTGCTATTAAAGGTTTGGTCGACAGATACCCACGGGAATTTTGTACAAGAGATTAGTGTGATAAGGCTAAGTTTATTTGAAACCAGGGTGTTTCTAATGCCATTATTCTGTTGCTTGGGAAAGGTTTCTCAAATTCATGGGACAGGATTTCTGTCCTCAGCCTGAGACAAACAGCCACAAGGTCAGTCACAGAGGTGCACAACTTGGAGGTGATCAAATTCCAGCTTTAATCCCATTTCCTACTTCTTTCAGACCAAAAATATGAACTTGAATTTTCAGTAATTGTTCTTTGTTTTGATTCTTTGAAAAACTTTGGAGGCCTTGGGCTCGACCCAGTAGGAGTCTGAAAAATTTTCACAGGAAGAAAAAACGTTTCTCCTCCAGCATTAACTTGACACGTTAATTACAGGAGTGTCACTAAACACTGTGCAAGGTTATGGATTCTGTGCCAAAATCAGGTAATTCTTGCTTAGTGCTTTGCCCCAGCTTATGCTGTTGGAAATTCAATTCCCCCCGTGAAGATGGTTTTTAGGTTGCAGTGCAATGCAAGGAGTGTTCAGTGTCTCTCTTAGTCAGCTTTGCATGTAGCAGTTGTGTCATTGTCTGTGACTGTACTGGTAACATCTACAAACTACTATATTGCTATTGTACCAATTCGTTTAAATCTGTGCATACTTCATTCCTGAGGGCTTGTAGCTTTTCATTCTCCCTCAACTTGAGTGAATTTTCAAAACAGCTCTCAGGTGCAGTCTTTGTCCTTCTTGCATTGCTGCTGTTCTCTCTTTAGATCCAGCTCTGACCTCAACTACCCCTAGGTTTTCCTTTGCCTCCAAATACATTGGCTGGTGAAATAACTGCCCCCCTCCTCTCCCGGTAGCTACAGCATTCATAAAAGGCCAGCGGTACGGTTGTTGCTCTCTGACGTGGTTCAGTGTCTCCATCCCATATGATGACTTGGAAAATTACAGATTAAATAGTTACCTTCCTACTTGCCATGCCCCAGCAGTTCCACTAGCTGCCTGAGTAGATCTTTAATTTAAACTAAAAGTAAAAGTTTGTAAGTATTTTCCACAATCAGCCTCTGTGATGCATTTTGACACTCACCTGCTCCAAAACAACCAAAAAAAACCCAACAGTGGGGCAGGATGCTATGCAAATCTAAGAACGTGTCTATTGCCTTTTAGGCTTCAGAAAACTGGTCCAGTGACTGAAGTTCAAAATTCCCTGAGCTGAGACAGTTTTCTAGGTGGGAAATGTAAACGTTTCATGGTGTTTGGAATTGTGTATTCCACTGGGATTTTTTGTTGTTATAACCAAACTTGGTCAGGATGGTAAAGAAAAGTTGATCCCACCTGAGTCTGCCTGTTTATGTGGCAGGCAGTACAGCCCCAGGACCCTTTCCAAAGCCATTTGGGAACAATAAATAGATGTATCCAGACTTCTGTATCTTTAATCAAGCCACACTGGGAAATTAGTTTTAGTAAATATTTTTATAATAGAACAAAGCAAAAATGCCTTTTGGCATTGATTGAAAATGCTGGCACCATTGACCCATGTGTGCATGGTGGCCAAAGCATTTGTTTAATCCAAATGTTCAGAGGACTGCCACCACCTTTCTCTTTGTGGGACCAGGGAACTAGCTTGTCTGTAATAGCTTGCGAAGTCTGAAGTAAAGCTAAACCCTTAGGATGTTTCACTGCATTTCATGGATGAGTAATACTTCCAGATGTATGAAGCCACTCCATGGTACACAACCTGCTTTTCCATGGTGGTGGGGCTGCCCAATCTGTAACTGTCTTGAGGCTTGCATTTCTTTTTATGCTTGCACTATCTTTCTCTCCCTCCTTTCCTCTCCATTTCTGGCTTGTGCCAATTTGACAGGGTTTGGGGCAGGGAGGAGAGGGGAGATACTCTTTTCTTTGTTGCTTGCTAGATGAAAAGTGCACTTCTCGTGGATGATAATGAATGTCCATTTAACAGGTTAATGAAGTTAAGTGTGGAAAGGAGTAAGGATGGTGTCAGGCTGCTGCTGGTTAAAAAATATACCTGATGTTATGTTGTGATGGTTGTCATTGATTGTCTTCTTACTGCCACCTACTTGTCTGAAAGACTGCTGATCTAAATTCCTAATCATGCCAGTGGTTTTGTATTGTCGACTCCAGTGCAGTGCAATGCCTTTTGTCATATTTAGTTGGACATCAGTGGTCTGCTCTAGATGTTTCTCTCTAGCTTTCCTTGCTTAAATAGCTGTTGTACCAGTAGAGTAAAGCAACTAATGTGAATGCTGCTACACAGCGTGTGTGAAGGTATAAGGTGAAATTCTGTGGAAATCAATCTCCAAATTAATCTTAAGTAAATTTAATGCTTTCTCTTTCAAGCATATGTGGAGCCTTAACCATTATAAAAGGAAATATTCTTGGTTTTGCACTCCATTAATTTGGGCAGCAGAGGCTATGTGATAAAATTGCCTAAGGGCAAACACTTGAGATAATGAATAGATATGGGATATTGTGTTTTGGAGCCTGGCTAATCAAATTCAGTGATATTTGATCAACTCATAACCTGGCGCTGCAGCAGGTAGCTTCTAGCTTAGCATATGCTTTTAAAAGAATGCTTGAGATGTTGAAAAGTTCAACTGGTGCTGCGTTATCTTGTGTAGGCCATAGTTAACGTCCCTATTTAAAGAAATCCTAGGTGTCCTTGCTTATTTCCTTGCATATTGCCAAGGGACTTATTTAACGTTGTTGCTGTAGTAACTCAGGAATGATTCTAGCAATATTTTTAGCAGCATTTGTACAAGGCCACAGATTTCATCTTCATTCAGCTAGACTGCATAAATGCTCTTCTGTTTGAGCTCAGGCTCATCACATGAAAAATGACCTGAATCCTATACAAGTTCAAACGCAGTGAAATGGTGAAGACGTGCTATGTAATGTAGACACTGTGGACAAAAAAACCCCTTCCTCAGTGTCTTGGTTATTAGAGCCTTTGGGTTGCCATGTGTTCCCTGACAAGCTGAGCCAGACATTTCAAATCCCTTTGTGCAGAACAAGTTTATGAGAATGGCTGTCACAGGTGGTATTTGTGTTGGCAGCCTCAGAACAGAGGCCAAGGGTTGAATGGTAACAGAAGCAGCTAAATTAACTTCTAATGCTGGAGGGACATCCTTTTCAGCAGACTTGCAGCACAGAAGTTGAGCTAACAAAAGCTTTCTCTGTTACTGTTTGGGCTGCAGAATAAAACCCATTAAAAGCCTATGCAGCTACCTATAAAGAGTTCCTGCTCTGAGTGAGTAATTGCAGCATCTCCAAGAAAAAGCAAATGCTTTTAACTCGTGAGTAATGACCACAAGCAATTGAAGACCTTCAAAGACACAGCATGTGTTTTGGAAGCCTGTTGACATGAACCTAACATTAGTGTAATGATCATGCAGGTGACAGAAAACAGACACGAGGCTGTGATTTAAGTAATGAGCTGATGCTTTAGTAAGCCACTATATGTACATTTGCCAGAATACAGTGGGGATCTCACAAGAATCTTCTTTTATGATGGCTCAGCAGCGTACACTTTCCTCACCTAATCCATAGGTTTCAGCTCTGTTTTAGGACTACTCGCCTGCCCCTTTTCCCTCCGTGTTTCCGTAATGTCTGTTGCTTCAAACTTAAGTTTTCTTTTCTTCCCATAAGCAAAGGCAAAATGGCAGGTCTCCCTTACTTTGGAGGGATGACTGTTTCAGCCTTGATAGAGTGCGAGACATGTGAAGGATGGGGAGCAATGAAAAGCCTGTGTGCCATGATCCTATATCTATTAGAGTAATTAGTGTGTTTCTGTCCTTATGCTATGAGGACCATAGAGGCCAAGCCTCAGGCTGCCCACTTGGTCTTTGGTGAGGACCAACTCCTTTTTTTTTGCCTGTTTCAGCAGAGCTTTAGTATCCTAAAAATGCATTTTTAAAAAGCACAAACACTCTAGCAGGACACACACACACAAAAAAAGTGAACAGCTTGAAAAAAACATGGAAGTATTTAGATGTTTTGGAGCCCAGTGAGAATGAGACACGCTTGCAGGTTTTTTTTTCTTTCTTCCTTCTTTGCCTTTTCCTCACTTGAAGAGCCATAAATAATGCTCCACATCTGAAGAAGAGGTTTAGTATTTATGGAGAGAAAGGGTATTGTTAAAAACCTCAGTCTGTCATTCTTATTAAAGTTACTGTTTGCCACATACCGCCTAATGTTAAGGTGCCAGATTTCTTCCCTGAGCTTAAAAGAGATACCTATACCATTGTGTACCAGCAATTACTGAAACTCTGTTTAACTTTTGCAAGCTGAAAGTATATTTAGCGAATTATTTATATGTTGTGTCTCTCCTATTATTTTTTCTGCAAATGAAGTTGTTGCTCAGTACACTTTTTTATAAAACCTTTCATTTCTAATACGGAATCAGTAATCATGGCGTATCCGGGAGTGAGCTTCACAGCTTTTCTTGATATCTTTTGTTGAACGCAGTATTACCTCTTCATCTGCGTACTCTTAAATCCAACGTAATGGTCTAGTTTCCTGTAAGTGAGATGGATGATGTGCTATATAAACCAACTTTTACGTGTTACAGAAATAATCCCTTTCAACAGGGGAAAGATTGCCCAGAGGAAATTTTTGAGAAAACACTTCATGAGAAATGCTAGGGTGATTGGTATTAGTTATGATTCCTGTTAGCACTTCTCCTAAAAGGATAAAGAAAAAAGCAGGCTGAGATCAATCTGTTTTCACAATTCCTTACATAAATGTTTAAAAGCAGGGAGATTCGCCATGGGTAGAGCTTGGATGAGACGTATGATGGTGTTGGGAAAGAAAAGGAGATGTAGCAATGTGAAGTTTACTGTGCTGTCACCATCTTTGTGCCTCTCAAGAATGCCAGATCAGTTTCATGAGCATCAAACCTGCTTCATTTCCTTTAAATGAGGGTGTGTTAAATTCCATACAGTTTCAAAACTCTTCTGTCCCCAAGTATCTTGCCAGGATTGAAAAGCTACATGGGGGTGAGGCTTAGCAAGATCTGTGGACTCCTGAAGGTATGCTGTTTGGTATGAGAATTCACAGAATAGTCTGGAAGAAGTCCAGTGTTAGATTTCATTCACAGTCTAGGCTGTAAAACATATATATTGCATTTAAGTAACTTCAGATAAACAGAAGATATTTTTCCTTTTGCTTCCTGGGTTTGATTGTTATTCCAGGTGTGTTTCTTCATTTTCTTTCTGTATTTATATAATGTCATTTATATAACCAACACTATCTGGGAAAAAGAAGTACGAGTCACAGCTGAAACTAAGACATACAGAGCCTCTGTGTCAGCCTTTTTGATGTAGTGAGGTTTTTGGCTTTCAATTTTTAGACCTGTTGCCTCATTTTTGAATAGGTTAACCTGAGCTGAGGTGGACGGTACAGAGAAAAATAAATCTTCAGTGTTTTATAATGTGATGGTAAGAAGAAATGCATAAAATAAGTTTCTACCCTCTGGCTCATAGCAAGGTGAAGGTAAAATCTAGCATTTTATGAGTAATCAAGCTGTTCTCAGCCTGTTGCAGGCAAGGATTTACACATCTTATGTCGAGGAGATGCTAGAGAGGAAATGGTGAGCTTTTTTCCTTAAAATAGTCTCCAGGTTCTAATAAAGCACTTTTTCCAATAAAAAGACTAAGGCGAGCAAATATCAGTTGTACCACTGGCTGTTGTTGGCTGTGGAGCAGTCTTCACTGGAAAGAGAAGGCCCAGTTGTTCTCCCTTTTCCTCTGCAAGCAGGAGCTTTACATTCTTCAAGGCACATGTGACTTTGGAGCATGAAAATGAAGCCTTTACTCATGTGTGAAATCAGGGTGTTAGGACCAATGCGTTATGACCCTTGGTTTTAGGTGATGTTTCTCACGTGGCCTATGGATGTGTTTGTGATTGCAAGAAACAGATTATATCCAATTTTAAAAACAAACAAGTATGCATGATGGCATTTGTCTTAACCTCTTTAGTGTAATAGCTAGTCTAGTAAACACAGTGATTATTTTGGTGTCCCTTTGCTACTCTGGAAAGAAGTATCCAATTAACTGAGTGAAGAAGAGACATCTACTGCTCTGAATGCACAAAAGGCTGATTTAATGTCTAAATCTGAGAGTATTTAACATTGTGAGTAAAGCTAATTAAGCTGTTAAGATGACATGAGGAGAACACTAAGTAAAACCAAGATACCCATTCTTGCCTTGCATTCACAACACAGCTGTATTCTTGCACTTTTTTGATATGATGCCTCATACATAAGTACAGTAGTATTTCTAATGAAATGTTTAATTAAACAGAAGGAAGGTCTGCTAGGTTAAATTGTTGCTGCTTTTCTTGGTATCCCAGAAGATGACGTCATTGGGACTTCTCATGGTTATTTGTGTCCTGATGAAAATACCGATGTTATATTCAGAATAGCTATATATGTGAGCTGTTGTTCTTTGAATCACTGGAGCAATTTTGTCCTAACTAAAGCAGTGTTGCGTATGGAGTCTGTACTGCAGATTTGTCTCTCTATGTCTTTTCCATTGCTGCGGGTCCTGCTCAATTTGCTGCCTCTCCATGTTTCTGGGTAACATGAGGTCTGTGTTACAAAACCAGCAGCACCAGTACTGCTGTTAAAAGACTGGCTTTTGGAAGTCAAAAGGGTTTCATTAGTTGAATTATGCATATTCACTGTATTTACAAAAAAAAGTATTCCACAAATATTCCAATATTCCTCAAATACTTTCCTTCCTGAATATGTTTAAGTATCAGACATTTAGTGCAGCTCTCAAAAGCAGTGCATGGTAATTCAGTTGTGTGATGTTCTCTGTAATGGCAGCTATACGACTTGCATCCAGTGCAATGATCAACAGCTGTATGTCTCCAGTATGCTACAGGACCCTCTAAATGCAGGATGCTTTCCAGACGCTCTTCTCTTACTTTGAAAGGCTTAAGTTCACATGTGTACCTAAGCAAGTATTCCTTCATAAGCTTTCAGGTTACCCTATTATCCAAAAGAAAGTATTACCATTGAAGAGAAGAGCAAGCTTGTGTACTTGGCTGGGATGGAGTCTGCCAGAAAGCGTCCCTTCTTTAGTTTGGTTTTAATTTATATTTTTTTTCTCCACTGTAAATGTCCACAGTGTGCTCCTGCTGCTCTCCCTCCCTGTCCCACCTCTCTATGGGAGAGCAGCAGAGCTGGGAAAGTAGGAGACAAGCAATGGTGAAAGGCCCTTAAGTGCTGTTCACACTTGGCTTCTGTTAGTAGCATCCATGTGTCAGGACTGAGGCCATCTGCAGGGCATGGATGATGGATTTGCATCACCCCTGTCCCGCCATCTCTTTGCTGCTGGAATGGAAGTACTGGTGGAAAGACAAGAGGAGATGGATGCTGCCCAGTACTGGGATCCCAACGAGAAAGTGCTTTGTGGATCTGGTAGCTCAAATGTGAACTAGTCCAGTTGATGTTTGTAACTTGCAGAGTGTAATTTGAGCTGGCAGCGTGGAGAGGGTGCAAGCAGGGGGAATTTCGGGGAGAGGTTAAATATGTGCATGCAGGGCTCTGCAGTCTTTGTCAGATGAGGGGCCTGAATGTGGTGCTGTGGGAGTTTGGACACAAATATAAGCATTTGACCTTGGGAAGGAGGGTGGTCAGAGGGGCCAGTATGAGAAAATTTAGCTGTGTTGTGTAGGCTCAAAGAATGTAACCTAAGATTGAAGGACGAGTATGTTAAATGAGCGGCTGGAGAACAGGACCAGGGTTTCTTGGCATGTGTGGGGAGGAAGACCTGGACTTCCAGACCTAAAGAACTGGTAAGACTTTCATTAATCTCTTAACCACCATTCTTCACATTCTCTCAATTTTCTTCAGAGGATAGTTATTTGCTTGCATTATTCTGCTTGGCTCAGCTTGTGAGACACAGTGTGCATCTGCAAATGGCATTAGCTTCAGTATTTGGCGTGTAGTGCTTTCTCTTAAAAGACTTCAGCCACTATTGTTTTTAAAACCTTAGGCAGCTCACTGTAGAGCTCGTGAAGGTATGCTCTGTGGATGATACAGGGACAAAGGGGCATTTTCACAGAATGCTCTCTTAAGTCTCAGTGCGTAGACACTTTCCAATTGTTTGACAATAGAATAATAACATTAAACAAATCAGACAATAAAATGCGAAGGCATTTCTGAGATGTTAGGACAATACATATGCTTCTCTCAAATTAGTGCTAATGTCAGCAATGGGACAAATGGCTGCTGAAGAATGAAACCAACTAAAGGCAATTCCCCCCTGCCTCCCTCCGTTATCCTGTGAACTGTGTCCAGCAGGTCCCCAGCATGTTGCAAACATTCAGAAAGAGCATAAAGGCTTTTTATGTAGGGTGGCTGTGAATAATAGATACTATCCAGAAAAGAATTACTGCACATTGTGGAGTTCATTAACACGCGTGTAGTCAGCGAGAAGGTTGAATGACAGATTTCTCTATTAACATTTTACACAAACAGCTGATGATTCAGCCACTGTGTGCCCAGCAGGAGTGAGGTGGTAGAGTCCCTTCAGAGAGGAAAACTGTGATCATCCGCTTTGAGAGATGCAATGGTCAGGGTCGGGAGGGGAGAGAAAGAGATGCCTGCAAGAATAAATACTGGGAGAAGGCCTTCTCACTTGACATAAAAGATGACGTTGGAGTAAGGTAGGGTTTGAGCTACCTAAATCGTTTCAGGAAGATATTTACTAAGGAATGCAAATATCTGTGTGAAATTTTGGAAAGCCCACGTAAATTTTTGTTACAGGCACCACTGGTGGGTCTCCCTCGAATAGTAGCCATGTCACCAGGAGCAGGGAATGCCATTATCGCCTGCCCTTTTCAGGGCGATAAGTGGAGGAGAGAGGGGGAAGGAAGGTTTCAGGACGGGTTGCTGAGCTTGGACTGGCTGTGGGTCTGGCTGGATTTGGGGCAGTGGTGGAGTTGAGCTGGGGTGGAGGCAAGAAGCTGTCCTTTGCTGAGAGAAGATCTAACGTGTTAAAGATTGTCTGAAAGGACAGCATTTTAATAGAAGAGCGTTGGAGATGAGTCTTCTGACTTCGTGTCTGAAGTGTAAGTGATCCTGAACGATGCTTTGAAGCTCCTAGTTCACATTACTTTCCAAATTAATCCAATGTTTTTCTATGAGCTTTTTCCAAGAAAACCAAAATTTCTGGGACAAGCCATTTTATGTGTAGAGCCTGGTAAAAGGATTAGAAATTATTTAAGAATAGAAGCTCTGGGAACCAGGCAGGCAAGAGGGAAGCTTTGAGCTTTGGTCTTGCTGGTTTGCATAAAAGCAAAGGGAAGGACCAAGCAGTCAGAGTTTTGGATAGGTACACACATGCAGACCGTGTATGTGCATCTCTCACTTGTTCTTGTTGGGGTGAAAAATGTGCACAATCTAGCTGACAGTGTTGAGTGGATTTTGAAAGTAGGTCATTCAGCACCATTTCTTCTGTTATTGCAAGGCTTGTTTTCTTTCAGGTATCCCAGCTTTACCTCACTGTAGACTTCTGCTCGAGCCTCATATCCCTTAATGACTGTTGTAGCTCTGGGTATCAGTGTATCTTGTTCTTTCACAGCACTGTGGGGAAAAAAAATAGGACTGGTGTAGTGGTTGGTAACATCACCATTATTTTAACAAGCAGACACTACAGTCCATTTGACAAGTGCCTTACTAGATCAGAAGTCTCAGTGTTTTCAGGTAATAGTAGAAAATATTTTAGGTTTTGTATCCAGCTTGACTGACAACACTCGTTAGGTACTGTGAAAAGCATTGGTCTGCACACAATACAAAGAACATGCACATACTGACAGGGGTATGAACCTGAAGTCAAACATGTAAAAGCAACCTGTACCTTTGCTATTGCAATGACCTGGTAGCTGTGTGTCTCTGGGTGGAGGTGTCACTTGGGGCCTTATGAATACTGTAGCAGTTTGAGAGTTAAATTTACGTTATTTGGGTTTTTTTTTTTCTGAGACACAACAGATGTTCTGTCACTTTAATGACTCTAGGTACAGTTTCATTTACTTAAACTTTATTACACAAATTTTCCAGACCTATATAAATACTTTACTCCCTATGTGTTAAAACACCAATATTTTTTTTGTTTTGGTGATGGTGACTTTTTTCCTTTGCTATCTTTTTGGTTTAAGGCTATTTAGGTTGTAACAGTGAAAGCAGTGTTATTGGGAAATGCCTTAAATCCTGTTATGAAAGCAGATCCTCACTTTCTACCTTATTTAAAAAATAACAGCAACAAAACCTCAAACCAATAAAATCCACTAAGGTTGTTTATAGACCAATACACAATAATAATTACTATAGACTCCTGACTGGCACAAATGGTTCAGAAGAGACCTTGATGTTACCTGCCAAGAAGGGACACTTGCAGCACTTCCATGGGACTCCTAAATTTAGAAGGTGGCACTGAAATGGGTGCCTGAGCAAGTTTTCATTGGCACGAAAATGGAGTAAGATCTGAAAAGACTCTTCTATTTTTTTTTTTTTTATTATTATGCTGGGCAATAGTAGTCACAGCTGGAGGAATGAAGGAACAGGTTCTATAATGGCTGAGATGAGTTCCCGAGCAGCAGTGTATGCCAGGCAGGGTGTCGATAATGGCTGGTTTTCTCTGGATTTCTGCACATGCTTTTCTGAAAAACACAGTCATAGGAAGGGCATGAGTTTGGTTTAAGTGATGTGGAGACACAAGTAAGAATGGGGGGAATATCAAAATAGAACACTACAGCTTTTTCTGCGTGCCAGCAAAGGGGCAGGGAGACAAAAGTTTGCTGACAGCCAGGAGAAGCAGCTTTGGGTCCAGGAGACAAAAATTGGTTGTGAATCAGGAATGTCAGGTTTTGCACTCACCTTGATGTGCTCAAGAAGTCTGTAGTGACCAGTGTTCAGGCCTGGGCATTTATCTTTTCTCTCTTCAAAGCAATTAGTTGTTACTCAAGTGTGCGTACGTCCTTCTGAACTAGCTTGGTAATGAAGGAGTAATAACCACTGCAAAAACGCATGCTTCAGGTGAGCGTGAGAAGAGTTGTGCTCTGTGTATGCCTGTATTTGTCCTAAGTATCAGAAACTTGAATGCCTTTGTCACTTAGCTTTGGTGACAAGTCCTATTTTGCATCTTGCACTCTGATGCAAAACATTGTCAAAAGGCAGTTGTATTTTGTTGAAGTGTTACTCCAGGTAACACCATCCTTTCACATTCTACCCACCCTTATGTTTCTTAAGTGGAGTGGAAGGACAGAGTGCCAAAAAAAGCTTGGACTTGGAAGGGTATTGGGAACATTTGCAAAGAACAAAAGTGAGGCTGGGGTCTTGGGGGAAGGAAGGGCAGGAAGCCTAAGGGCTTAGATCTGGACAAATGTTCATCCTTAAATGATCATCTGCCCTACCTAGCGTGGCAGGTATGTGAATGAACAGAGAGAGTTTCTGAACTGTAATTTCAGAAAGTGTTACCTATTACATGGCTTGCAAAATATATGAAGGCTTGTGCAATCTTCTGTGGGGAGAAAGTTAGTATCCCAAAAGGAAAAGCCTCGGTCTGTGGTTTTCAGCTATTTTCAATTATCCACAGTTAGTTTTGCGGTATGGATAATTTTAATAAACACTTTTTAACTTAAAAACTTTGCAAAATGTGAGTGAAAGCAGGTAGAGGTAATATTTTTAATAGGATTTGAAAGGAAGATTCAATGGTAGTTAATATTTTGAAAATATACAGAACTCATTTGGGGAGGGGCTTGTAGCATATTGAAAAAGAATCAAATGGAATTGATGATCATTATTTTCTTCTGTGGATTAAGTCCACAATATGTGCAGATTTTTTTCTAAGACAAAGCCATGGACTCTGTCAGGGACCTGAAGTGGCCTGCTAGGTCTATCTTAATTAAGGTAAAACCTTTTCAAAGGTATGTATGTCAGCTGCATACATAGAAGAAAAATTGAGTAAATTAAGTCACCAGTGTTAAAATAGTTGAGACACTGATTTTTAACCTAGGTTGAGATTGTCATTGCAGGAGCAGTTGCAAATGCTAGGCTCTGTCATCAGCAAGATGGACAAACGAATACCCCCTTTTTATCTTTTTTTTTTTTCAGCATTTTATAGTGAGTCCCAGGAATTACATTTTTTGTTGTTGTCGTCTGCCCAAGGCCTGCCTTTTAGTGCAAAATAGAGAAAACATTCCTTCAGAAGAAGGAATTAAAGGTTTCATGCATTCAACACTAGCATGCACAAGCAACCCAATGAATCATGTGAAAATGAGCAGAGGAATGAGATTGTTCACCTGAAAGAACTTGGTGAAACTACAAAGTTAGGTCCTAAAAGAAACATGTTCTTTTAAACCCATGGAGTATATTTTGTAAGGGACAAAGAGGGCTGAGCTCCCTGTGGCTGCAGAGAATTGGAGCAAGTGTGTCATATAAAGAATCCATGAAAATGGCGACTATTCATTGCAGCCTGGCTTGTATTATTCCAGTGGTGGAACTGGCCTTTTTAAACTTGCTTAAGAGCACACAGATCTGAATGTGTTTAGAGCTTGGATGTGCTTGGTTGAATTGCACATATGTCTTGATGTTGCCTTCAGTATGATGTTCATAATGGGTTGGTGAAAGCGTGCCAGAGCTAGGGAAGATGAATGGGGTGAGTTGGTGCTTTGAGATAATACCCTTTGCCACAGCATCGCGTCTGAAGGCTGTAGCGTGGCTGCTGGTGGTGACAGTTCTGTGCCAGTGACCTATGAGAAGAGTTGTAATCATTTTATGGATGAGTAAAATGGCTTTTGTATTATCTCTAAATTAACATTAAAGTGAATGTAAGTGCAGCTGGCAGGAATCTGCAAAGCTGCATTTGAAATTTTGTAGCTCTTCACTAGAAAATTTTTCTGTATGATGATAATTTCTTTGGTCTGTATTGCTTATTTCACTTACCTGCAGGAGAGAACCGTAAGCTTTGTGTGGGGTAGACTGAAAAGAAAATTGTAACGTTGTCAATTCTAATTTCTTACAAGAGGCAGTAACTGCCTTGTCTTGAAAAAATGAGTAAGGGCCCTGTAACTTCAGCTGTGGGGAACTGAAAAAGGAAGGTCTTTTTATAACTTCCTATGAGACTGGAAGTGCATTATTGCTGCAGAGTGTAATGGTAAAATATATTGGACATTGCACACTGTTCATGACCTGTACAGAGCTGGTGACACAGTGAAATAGAATGTGTATCAAGTGTTTGCATATGGGCAATTATGTTAAGTGTTTTCCTGAGAGATGACATCTGTAGGAATTGCATAATAATACTGGGATTAATGCAGTTACTTAGCATCAGGCGAGGCCCAGACAGCTTCTCTCCATCTGCGCTGACTTTGCCTGTTTACTGGTGGATGAGTGACTGACTCTTCCAGTGTCACATAAGCTGAATGGGCAGGGAAAAATCGCATGTATGTGATGGAGTAGTGCCAAATCCCTTTCTTTGCCAAATGTATCCAGTCATCTCTGGAAATATGCATTCTTCTAGCCCTAGCTTAGGTCATAAATGAAAATGGGCCTCTTCGCATATGCATGCTTTTATAGATATTAGCACTGTGGTATTAGAGGCTGGTGGGTGTTTGGTTCCTGTAGATATTCCCAGCTAGATAAGTACAGAGAATAATTAGCATTGTGCAAAGATGTCTTTCATGTGTTCCTAAAGTAAAAGAGACGTGGCTTTGGGATGTAAAGATGTTTGGTGCAGGAACCCACCCACTTCTTGTTTTCTTGAGTCTTGTATTGAAATATAAATCTTGTAAAGATACTTTGTAACTTAACTGTGTCATTTTGCTGCTTGCTGTGTAAGTACTTTCCGCTGATGAGTCTTATTACTTGTTAATTATTTAATGTAAACACCAGATGTAACGAAGGACCACCATGCTTTCTTGCTCTATTTGATACCGTTGTAAAATAGACCACATGGATGTGTTTGTTTACATGCTGTCATAGGATACTAATGTCTAGCTCTTTTTCAAGAACCAGTTTTACAGTCAGACACTGTTAAGAGGTTAACATATTGGGGTTTTTTTCTCACTACTTGATTTTTGATAGGTTTTTAAGATAACTACGAGGTATTTTTAAACAGTACTGTGTTGTATTTAGTACTTCTCATATCAGGATTGTTCACTCTTTCGTGTAGGCAAATACTGCTACTGTGCTATTATCAGATTGTGAAGCTGAGGGCCAGTTTGTGCTTTGAGACAGGAATAAATGAGATTAACATTCAAATTTATTAACTGTTTATTCCAACCTTAAAATTCTTTGTAACCTTTATGGAAAAGTTATGTGTCACTTAAAATGAAAAGGACAGAACAGAAATTTCACTATTTTTTTATACTGGAGGTTTCTCTGAAATACTTCTGAAATGTTTAATGACCTCCACACATTTCTGTAAGGAATATATCATCCCCTGTTGTCCCATATCATTAAACCACAGAAGGCGAGTGAGCAGGGGTGACAGGTCCCAACAGTTTTGCATCGAGAGAATAACAGTCCCAATAAATTAGAGATGACTGTCACCATTCATCATCTGCAGTATAAAATAGAGCTTGATGGAGTATAAGGGATGTCCTTGATTGTGGTGAGGAGGCTCATGGCAGGATGCCTAAGATAACATAGCGGTGATGGGAAGAAAGCCTTAAAAGTCGGGGGAGCATTATTCTGTGTGACTGGCCACCCTGCACAGAGGCAGCAGGGGTAGTTGACCAGGAGGTGAGATAACTTTTGATGAGGTGGCCTGAGATAAGACTAGTTTTCAGCCAGTACTCACAGTCTGCAGACTGGGGGGTGAACGCTGGTGTTGCCAGATAAATTTCAGCAGGTAACTGCTGTGTTTTATAAGGCAATTTTGATTTTGCTTGCATTTCTACTGCACACCGGAAGCTGATGTTTTCTCACCAGCTGTTACTTATTTCTTACTACGTTTACACTGACTTGTGAAAGACTGACTCAGTAGCTTGGGCATTTAGATTGGAACTCAGATTCCCTTTTGCTTACTTAACATTACTTACCTGAATGTGCAAATAAAACTTGAGATAAACTTGTGGAGGCATGATTAATGAGTTTTCAGTGCTCAGTTGGATACTCTGACTATATGAAAAATGAGGCTTCTTTCAGGGACGAGTTGAATGACTAAAAAAACCCTACAGTTCGCTGCTTTATCATCTCAGCCCTGATGCCGCAGTAGATAATTAAAATATATGAATAAGGCATTAATGATGAAAAAAATATTTTTAAAAAATCTTTGTTTGAAGAAAGCACATTACCATATGGAAATTACTGTGTATGTTAGCAAGGTTCTGTGAAACTGAATACTCAGTCTCTGCTGAGCTGCCTGCCATGTTGACTAGCAGACAGAAAAACTTCAATTTCAGCAATGGCTTGCATTTGGAGGAGAGTCTTTCAGACACTTGAATTTTATTTTTACTTTTTTGTTAATAAAATGAACATTTCTGAAAGTGGTGAAACTGTAGTAATAACTTTAGAGCCTGAGGCCTAAGGACAGGCAGTGAATAGAACTTGGTCTCCTTTTTATTCCTTGGTTCCTCTATGGGTAAGGAGTTTGGCCTCCTCCAGTGTTTCCTAGGGAATGCACTTGTCTTTGTTTCTGGTTATCAACTCCTTCAGCTGGTCATTAATCTTCAGGAAATATTATGGAGCTTGAGCCTTATTACTTAAACAGACCTCATCTTGTGGTTAGCTTTTCGTGCTTAAGATGCTGTGTTTCTTAATAAAGAAAAGTTTCTTTGGGGGTAGTTATTGTGAGTTACACTCTGATCATAAGGAGATCACATCATCTGTTGGATACGTAGCTAAAATACTGTAGTAGAGTCTTTTATTTTGAGTACATGTTGCTCTACATATATACGATACCTGTTTCATGAGTTACGGATATCTAGTGAGAAGCTTGATTATGGATATGTCTGTCTAATTAGAAGAAATGAGACAAAGCCTGTCCCATGTGTAATGTTTGTCGTTCATTGGCATGTTGCAGATGTTAAATGGCAAAGAGGGAATGAGCAGAAAATAACAGCCATTTCAAACAAAAATGTTGTGTTACAGGTAGCACCAGGAAGTGAACTTTGGATGGTCTAGTCTTGGAGACAAAAAAAGAGCTTTTGCAAAGGATTTTATTATAGTTTGTTTTTCTGGAAAATTGATGGGAGTGGGAATGAGATGAAGCAAAAATGGTGGAAAAAGGAACCTGTGAAGCAGTTGAGATGAGATTGAATGGTGGTGCATTGCTACCTCTGGCCATCACCTCTGCTCTCTTCTCTGTGCAGGCATCCTTAAGACTCATATCTATTGGTTGTAAACAGCCATGAGGAAAAAAAAATAGTGGGTGAAAGATTTCAGGTGTCATGGCTGAGCTAGCAGGAGACTAAATTAGGTATAGATAGCCATTTTGTCATGGTGGCAGAGAGAGGAGGGACCTAGAGGCATGCTTTGTGTTACGTGCTTGGCTAGCACTATATGAAGGACAGCCAGACAGAGCTAGAGGGGTGCAAATCAAACAGCAGTGACTTGGGAAATGAAGATTATATTTTGATGGCAATAGCATGAAGTGCCGCATTCAATAACAGTGTCTTAATTTTCTCTTTACATTTTCTGTGTTTTTGCATCACACTTTCAGTAAGGTATTAAGAAACTTCAGCAGCAGCAGAGGCTGCATCATAACTACCTGACTTAGCCAAGAAGCATTAAATATATTTGTTATGTAGAAGGAATAATAATAGAATACAGAAAGTGCACAGATGTTGACAAAGTAATAGGGTTCTCTTCCCCACACAAGATAGAGGCTGTCTTCCACCTTGCTTTTAAATACCAGAAATAACTTTGTCCTCCAGTGGTTAGCAACCCCCTGATGTGTTTTTAAAGGTGTGATTAGAGGCTTGTGGCAGTCAGTCTTGAGTGGCCACAGAGGAAGATAAAGTGGGTAGCCTTCACAAGGACTCACTCCCCAAAGTGAAGGTGACAAGCCGATAACAGTGGTCCTGTTCCTTGTAATCTCACATAATCTCTTGATCTTGTCAGAAGGGAGCTCTTGTGCATTAGACTAATCATGGTATCAGGTCAATATTGAGTGGGCTGAGAAAACCAGCACTCAAGTGTTTTCCATCCCACACTCAGTCTAAATGCTGAAATGTTGCTGTAAAAAATCCTAAACGATTAGGGATGATAAACAGTTACATGATAATCGTTTTTGTCTACAGCTTGACCCTTGCACCCCTCTATGTATTGTGATGGGCTTTTTGATGATCTTTCTCTTTCCCTGTTTAAAGGGAATTTCAGCACTGTAGGAGGTCTGTGTCCATTAAAAGGGCCTGTCATGATGGCTTTTTTCTCCCTGCCTTTTATTTACTTGGATGTGGTACAAGTGCTGCATGGCTCCTCAAGTAACAAAATGAATCACTCACAAGAGAGCCTCGTTAGTCTTTAAATGAAAATAATTGAGTTCTTTTAGCCTATAAGTGCTTAAGAATAGCCTTCTTTTAAGTCCATTACCTCTCGGATAAAAGCCATATTTGCAGCTGAATAAGCAGCATGTACAACATGACTTGTTGCTAGGGAAAGAGGCTTTCTTAGTTCTCGGCCAAGCAGAGTGGCTTGTATAGTGGATAAAAACTGAATGACCTCAAACTGCATTCTTGAAATCCTCTTTACTCTTCCGTTGGCAGTCTGAAAATATTTCCGTAAGTAAGTCTGGTTTTCTGGAGCTGCTCTCATTCCCTTTCCAACTCGGACAGTCAACGACGTGGGAAAAGAAGCCCCTCCTGCCTATTGGGGCCAAATCTACAAGGGCAACACTCGCTGCAGGCGCTCGGCTCATCCAAGTGAAATGCCCAGACCCCAGCCATGTGTGGCTCGATTGAAGCCTGTGGGATGTGGGCAGAATAGACTGTTAAATTGGCAGCCTTTCCTGTTTTCATCACTGCAGCAAAGGGCCAACTTCTTTGCAATGCAAAAGAGTGTTGCAGAATACATCCTGGGAAGGCAGAAGTTCAGTAGCAAAACATGTAATAACTGACTGCAGGGAGAAAAATAATTTGCAGCACCTTTGCAAATTTCTTAGTGTAGCCTTATCTCAGACCTCACAATTGCTGGAGTCCTGAGCTACCGCTGGAAAGTGTGCCCTTGGTGCAGGTCCCACATTTGGCACCAACACTGTGTGGACTAACCCAGTGGTCTTGAGTGGTGGTGGGCGTTTTTTGTTTTTAATGGTTGAAACGTGGTTTTGGTGGACTCATTGATACTAGCCTCCATCAAGAATCATTCCAAGGTTGTTGAAATAGAGCGGGCAGTTTGAAAGTGTGTTGAGAGGAGTCTTGCCAGAGTACCTTTAAACAAGATATTTAACTCTTTATCAGCAACAAGGCACGTAAAAATGCTTTTTGCTCTTCAGCAGCTGAAGTTCATAACAAATGCACAGAACATAGTGCAGAGGAGAAGAAACTGAGATTGTGCCTTACTTATTAATATAAGAAACTTCAATACAGCAGGTCCACGGCAGTGCCTTTATTCAGCTTGGTTTTAGCAGATGGGTCCTTTTCCCCCTGTGGAAATGAGGACAGTTCAGTTTTAGAACTCATCCTTTTTGAATAGCAAGTTCAGGAGGTGATACTGGATGGGCGAAAAAAGGGTAGTTAATAATTTTTAAAGTTTAAATGCCAAAAAGGGCTTGGTGGTTATTGCTCTGACATCCACTGCCTTACTTTCCAACGTCTGTCTGTTGCAAAGATACTGCACAGGACAGCGGGAACCAGGACAGACTGCAACTGTCTTGATACTAGCATGATATTAATAATAATGAGTGACAAAAGCCCAAAAATCCCTACAGTGTCTATAACATGAGGCTGTGTCCTACCCAACCTTTGGAAAGATGCTGTAGCTGTCTCAGTTTAATAATAGAGACAAGAATCCCACAAGGCTGATGGTGGCTGTCATTTGTTTGACTGGCAGTCATATTTAAAAGGCCTCTTGGCCAGAGATATCTTAAGTCTTAATTAAATATATGGTATGAAAGAGCTGTGTATCCATTAAAATACTCTGAAACTCAGTGACGAGGACTGTGTACCAAAAAGCAGACAGGAGCATTTGCAAGCTTTGGTATTTGCGTTGGTTTTCCTAGGTGATAAAGCCATTTGTGTTCAAAAACATTTTTCTTTATCCTAAATTCTTCTCAGCACTTGAAGCTTTTTTAATCTTTGCGTAAATGGGAACACAAGCCTTTATCTTATACTCAGGAGGGAGTTCATTAAATTGTAGTACAAATTTGTGTTTCAAAATGAAAATCTACTCAATCCCCTAGAGTGGAATATTATCTTATCAGTTCATCTTCTCTGCTTTAAAGGGGAAAATAAAGAAAGAAAGGAATAAAAGTTTCCCTGGAGAGATCATTGATACTAACTCTTCTTAAGAGAAGGAAAGGAGGTGGTTTAGAGATGGGTGTTTCTAATTTAAAGTTGTGAAAAATAGCCTTTTGTTCCCTAACACAAACCCTGCTAAAAATAGATGAATACTGTTTCTTCAAATGAACTTGTCACTGTTTGTGTTTGAGTGACTATAATGTTTATCATCTTGCAATTCAAGGGAGCTCTCAGGCTGGAAAGCTTTTTTGTTCTGTTTATGCTAAGTATATTCCAGGGACTCCCGCTTCTTGACTGGGGCTCTGACAAAGGATTTAGCAGTAGAAATGAGCAAGTCAGTCAGAAACTGAGTTTCTGAGTAAAAGTGGGAAATCATAGCAGCAGAATTCCTTTTCCTTTAGACAGAAGTTTCTCAGGACAGCTGTTCAGTGAAAAGCCTTGGAATGGCTGAAATCTTGGTTTTCCATAGCATTCCGTATCAACCCCTTATGCAACTCCAAAATTTGCCTGTGTGTCTAGATGTCTCTTCTTGGATTGCTATGGGGCATGTTTGGAAGCAGTTCACCTGCAACTGTCTGCTTCGCTCAGGGTATCCGTCCAGCTACATTAAATGAGTTAACCAGTTTGTGTTCAGTATTTCCTTGATGACTGTCGATTAAAATATAAAAATTACCAGAATGGGAATAGGAAACTAATGAAGAGAGCTCCAAAGCTATAAATATGAGATGCTGATTGTCAAAATTGATGCTAACATTTTTACAACATAGTTTGATTGATGTAACAGTTAAAACAGCAGCCTTGAACAGGATGCTTTTGTGAACAAGATAATTTATCTCAGCAAATGCGTTCACATAAATGTTTTAAAATGAAAGGCATGATAAATCTGTCTAGAGCCTGCACACAGTAGAGCTGCCAAACCTGCCACCTGTTAAAGATTTTAATGAACTGTTCTTTATTTAACAGAAAAAGTCAAATTAATTCTGTCACTTGCCTTTGCTGAGACTTCTTTTATCTCAGGCACTTCGAGATACTGTTTAGCAAATGCTTCTAAGTGCAGCAACTCTGGTGTTTTAATTAGAATTGCAGCAAACTGGTGAAGAAGGCCATTAAATCTTAAGTGTGGCTTTTGTGCAGCCCAGCCATGAGGATGGGCTTGTTGTTCAAAGCCACGGGGACAGGTGTTTTGTCAGGAGCCAAAGGATGCCCAAGCTCATGTTGTGCCATGAGATTAACGGGAAATTAGTTCCTCTGGATTTTCTAAATAGAAGATGATGTTTGTCAGGGTAAACAAAAAATGTACTAGGATGTTATATTTCTGTGTGTGAGATAAAGAAAGCCTTTGACTACTTTAAGCCCTGTAAGACAGGGCTCAGTGGAGTTTTTTTGCAGCAGTGGGATAAGAGTTTACCCAAGTATCCTTTCCGCAGCCTGTTTTCAGACGGGAGTTAGGAGATGTGAAATATGTCAGGCTTGAAACATCTGCATAAGGACAAATGCCAGAGTCTGCAGAAAATTTATGTGCTGTTTTTTTACCACTGATGAGTTAAGTGTGTTGCTTAAGGGCCTTAGATTGGCGATGGTTTGGAAGATTACAACTTACTCGGCTCCTTTTTCCTATGCTCTTCAATGAATCACCACTCTCGTTTTTCATCCAGGAGCATAGTGGATGCTTGTTATGTAACTCCTTGGTTGTCCTGCACTTGTGGATGTGGAAAACATTTCTGGCTGAGTAAATAATACTCAACTTCTAGTTAAGCTATGCAATGGCCACACTGAAGCTCTCTGATGTTGTAGAAGGGCTGTAGAAGGCAGAAATGTACTAGAAAAAGTAAAAGCAATAGGTAAGGTGGTAGAACAGCAAGGGAGAAAGCCATGAAGAGGTTTGTGAGGTATGTAGGCAAATGGGCATGATCAATAATAGCCATTGGTACCAGTACAGGAGTTGTAAAATTAAATCCTTAAAAAATAATAATGAAACCTCATTAATTACCTTCATTGTCTATTCTGAGTTCAACTGGCTTTGAAGTAGCCTGTTGAAGCAGCCTGGAGCCAATGGCACAAGTGTGAGATTGGAAGTCAGGAGCTTTTCTGTTTTATTTTTGGCTGAACTACTTTTTGTCCCATGAGACAAAATAATGTGACAGTTTTCACAAGGAACTTTAAAGTTGAGACACCCCCTACCTTTTTCTTGCCATGTCCTAAGCAGTACCTCGGTTTCCCATGATGAACCCAGCCTCCAGCTGTAGTCAGTATGCTCTGTAGCTGTGAGCATGCCAGAAAATGAGGCCACTTCTGGTTAGGCTCCAAATTAAACATTTTGCTTGCAGACTCATGGACGAACAGATTTGACATCTTTGCCCTGTGTTTTCACTTCGAAGAAAATAAATGTTCAACAGAAATAAATGTGCATCTAAAAACGCTTAAAACTTCAGGAGCTGTCTCTCTTTCAAACAAGCAGATTCCAGAATGTTGACAGCAGATGACTGGTATGAACTATTTTTTCTTGTTAGTTGGAGGAAAGGCCCCTTTTCAACAATAACTCCAGGCAGGGAGCCATCCAGTAGCCAGAGTACTGTTGTGTTTGCCAGAAAACCTGGAGTTTTGTTTCTGTTCACCTGCCGTGTGAACTTTGTCTTGGTTTCTCCTCTTGCATAAATTGCAGTTCATCCTCCGTTTTTGTAAGGGATACTGAGGTCTCTCCTGCAGACCGTGAAGACCTTCATGGTCATTTATATTTTGGTAAATTATTAAAATAGCAACATGGAATCTAAACTATTTATATTAATATGGTGTGGAACAGAGCAGCTGCTACAGTGCAGTTAATAATGTTGGCCTCCAGTCACCCTGAATCCATTTTTACCCTAGACTGTCTGGCACTCTGCAGGGTACCCCCCCACAACAGGTCTGCGGAAAGCTTGTTACACTGTCTTATGGAAAAATATATAAATGATGGTTTGGCACTTAAATATGAAAACCCATAAAAAGCTGTAATAAACCCAAGTACACTCAGTTCTTCTTGCTGTACCTTTACAGAATGTTGTAAAATACCTTCAGTGTTATTAGAAGTGGGTAAAAATCCAGATTATGAAAGTCTTATTTATTCTCACTGAAGTGAATGCTATTTTGAGACAGCATAATCATGAAAAATATTAGCTATTTTTTTAAAAAAGGGTCTTTAATTTAAAAGGTCGCCCTCCCTGTGTTCCCTGGTAATGTCCAGGAGGGAGTCCTTCTATAGCCTTTTGGATATTGAGGGAGCAACTGTATAGTTCAGCTTCATCAAGGCTTTGGATATGGTCTCCTATAGTGTCCTTATAGCCAAACTGGTGAGATAAAGGCTGAAAAAGTGGAGTTTTTTTTTCTATGGTTATCTTTTGAGTACCCCTTCCAGGCTGTGTTAGCCCTATGACTGTATAATTTTCATCATGCACCTTGTAAATTCCTCCTGGAGTAGTAAACTGGCCTTCCTGTCCTGGCTGTCAAAGGAGTTAAGTAGGAAAGGGGAAACAACAGGTGAATTAAACTAGTGCTGAGAGGATTTGGTTGTGATGGTCCTTGAGTGGTTTTTGCATTATCCAAGGTTGATTTTGTGATCCAAGTGAGTTCATGGCCTTGCTGCAACTTGACAGAGCCCTGAATGCAGGGTGCAAGTTAAGGATTATGAAGAAACTGTGTGTACACAAAAAATCCTCACCCAAACCTGTGCAAGCAAAATTGCAGAACTCTGCATGTGTTCTGCATAACTGAACTGGTCCAGAAGTTTGGGGCTTTTGTGATCCATTGGTACTTGACCTAAACCAGCTTCCACTTAATCCTGCCTTGATTTTGTAATTATTTAAATTAGGGGATATCTGGCACTTTTTCTTACATAGCTAGTAATTTAAACATTGTCATCGAAAAACATCAAATGATTGTATTTTGAGCAGACTTACATAAATATAATGGAAAACCCTTTTATTTATTTATTATTTCAGTGAAACCTACAAGACCTATATTCTACATAGCTCTTCCTTCCCTTCTTCCCAGCATATAGGAAAGCATTAAGGCAAATTCAAATATCGCACCATGCAGTAACTTCAGGGTGAAAATAACAAGTGTTTTATTTATGTTGTCTTTCCAAAATTCCATCTCAAGTTGTGAAAGTGTGCTTTAATTCATAGATATATTTATGTAGGTATCAATTTTGCCCGAGTCTAGTTTTTAGAACACCCCTGTCTTGCCAAAAGCGTCATCAGCTTTCCATGGAAAATTCAGTATGTTTATAAACCATGTCAGTGTTTTGTATGCTTGCATCCATCAAGTATCAAACAGTTCAGTTCCTAAGGCAGCTTTTAATCAGCCAGAGTTCTCTGCTCAATATTGAAGTGGCATAATAAAAATATTTAAGGATACTTTTCAACACATTACTGATACTTTGATTAAGAAACAGCTGGATCTCATGCAAAAGCTATAAAAATGTGTGATTCAGAACAGTTATAAATCTGAGAAACTATCTGAGAAGTCCAGTTTTAAGTTGGAAACAGTATCATGGAATGCAATAAGCAGACTAATATGCTGAACTGAAAGTAAAACCTGGAAGAACACTACTGTACACAAATTGTACTGCTTGAGAAGTAATTTGTAATCAGTGAATCAGAATTTTCCAGTTGTGTTAATTGTTCAGATAGCACAGAAGACATGACCCTGGTGTCTGTGGGATAGGATCACTGCTAATTCATGTAATCCCTTAGACGAGTACAAACAGAGTATCTTACGCTAGATGCCAGAAAGCTAAATGAGCTATTTAATTTGTGTCAGTGTGGTATTTGTAGTGCAGGAGCACTTACAAGCCATGCTCATAAAACATTTACTATATAGACAAAATATAAACAAAGTATAGATGTTAAAACAACAAGCAATATAGGCATTAAAAAAAACTTGCAAAAAGAAAGATAACCCTTGCCATTAAGCTCTAAAACTTTTCCATGAGAAACTAAATTTTTTTCTTCAGTAAAAACTGCAAGATGATAGCTTATGTAGGACAGGCAAACTCCACTGGAATAGTCTTGCTAGCCAAAAGCCAACAAGAATATTTGCACAGAAAAAGAAGAAATGACTTCAGTGGAGTTGTATTCCCATTTCCATGTCTCTGTCTGCCACCTTTCTTTACTTATGCTGTAAAAATTGCACTTTATGTGTCATTTCTAGGAAATCTGCAACAACTTCAACCTTCACTACATACTGACCTGGAAATGAATTGTCCTTATGTGGGATGCTCGGCCACATATATCTTTCCTGGAAAAAAGCTCTGTGTGTTGGGGTTGGAAAGGATTTTACTTCTTAAATTCAACATGGAAGTCATAAAACAAACAAAAACCCAAACCCAAACGAATTTATTTGAATCATCCCTTTTCTCAAGGCGAGAACAGTTTTATGTTAATCATTCCTGATAAATGCTTGTCTTTATTTGAAGTGCTTCAGAGCTGAAGACTTCAGTCTCTCAAGGCTGTGCTCTCCCGCTGTCTGCTATTTCTTCTCCTGTTCACACTGGGCCTAGTAAGCAAAGGTGGTTTTTGTATATTTAAATATTTATTTCTCTTGTTTTGGTAGGCCTTATAAGAATAGAGTAGTATAAGTTGTCGTAAGCAAGACTGTTATCATAAGCTAAGCCAATAAGAAATGCTGAAGGAAAGGGGGGAGGGAAGGCTGAGAGGAGGGAGAAGGATAATGGTCTTAGATGAGAAACTTTGAAAGTAGTAAGTTATTTCTGATGGTCAGAAGCAGGCTGACCTCCACTTGGGATTTACCTGACCATGGTTTTAGCCACTGCTAAAATGTGGTTTGGCAAATGTGACACCCATCCACAAGAAGGGCCGGAAGGA